>OY754972.1:36325469-36925469 GCA_963576475.1 Molanna angustata | reverse complement strand
CATTGCACACAAAATAATCAATAATTACTTATTTATTGTGATATTATGTTCGTGTCGACGGAGATTCCCGAATGCGGAATCGGATGCATTCGTATATAATGAGCGGTTGCCATTCTTTGCTTTATGATATTTGGGTGCATATTTTTAGAAACAATATTATTTGTATTATTAATTATATTTGTATGTAATAGTCAATTCATATTCTGGACTTGATAATCACATACTTAATATTTATGTTTTATATCGTCAGAACATCTTAATTGAGGCCTTACAACACTCAGATTATATATGATACAGATACCTAGTCAGCGCAATGAAAGTATGACAACTAAAACCAAGAACAATGTTCTGAGTTTCACTCGCCCGGCCGTCAATACAGTCATAGAACACATCATAGTAGTACAGGTAAAATCTCTTTTCTATGCAGTATACCTACACCTACCGATTCGATTACAGATCTACCGCCTCACACACACATGTAAATAAAACTTGTCATGCATTTGAATTCGAAATTTAAATTGCACGCGGCTTCTGTACGTAATAATTTTATGTTCCAACACTTATTTTGCCCGTTCTAGGTCGCTATTCCTCCTTCATCTCAATGACTTGCTCTTACGCGCCCCCATCCACTGTTACGCTGATGACAGCACAGTCCATGACAATTTCTCTTTTGACAAACCTCCTAAACAGAGTGAAATATCAGAAGCCCGGAAAGACCTTCATCAAAAAATAAATAGCTACCTCCACTCAATTAATACCTGGGGTGAAAGTAATCTTGTTTCATTTAACGTCTCAAAAACCCAAGCCTGTCTAATTTCTGCGAAGAGAAACCCCAATAAATTGCAAGTGTCTTTCAACGGAAGCACCCTACCTAACAGCAGCTCTATCGACCTGCTTTGAGTATCTATAACGAACCAATTACACTACAAGGGCTCCATCGAAGCTAAGGTGAAACTCGCCTCCAAAAAATTGAGCGTACTTTATAGAGCGCGTAGATATTTTACTAAGACCCAGATCTGTATACTCTACAAAGCGCAAATATGTCCAATTATTGAATATGGCAGTCACCTCTGGAGTGGCGCCCCCCAATACCTACTGAATACCCTCGACGCTGTCCAAAGGCGTGCTATACGTCTGATTGATGATCCATCACTGACTGATTGATTGCAATCACTAGAACACAGACGCAGAGTCGGTATTTTAAGTTTATTCTATAGATACTACCATGGGAATTGCTCAGAAGAACTTGCATCTTTGGTCCCTCCTCCACCCACTCGCAACAGAGTCACTCGCTTCACTCAATCGCAGCACCCATTCACAGTGGACCTTCAACATATACGAACAAGTCGCTTCTCGAACTCCTTTATTAATACAGCAACCCGACTGTGGAACGATCTTCCGAATTCTGTGTTTCCGCCTTCGTACAACCCGGGTCTTTTTAGAATCCGAATTAATAAACTCTTTTCTAGATTGCAAATCCCTCCCAACGCTACGTAGTGTGCTTCTTCGGAAGAGTAAAATGGACCCAAATCTTAATAGCTACGTGGACATGTTAAAAAAAAAATTCCAGCACATTATTAGTCCATCTAGAGTATGTGGTTTGCGGAGTCATATCCCTCATTGTTGGGTAACAAGCGAGAGGTGTACAGAAGTATATCAACTTGCAAAAGGTAGCACGTGACATGCGTGTATCCCGACGAACAATCTCGTCTCACTTAAAAAGTAACACGCAGAATGGGTGGTGAACCTCAATGTTGAACTATGAAGAGATTTGTTATTTTCGTCGTGTTGTAATTTTGATTACCAGCCCCCCTAGACAACATGACAGGTGTCACGTGACAGACATCTGTCACTTCTTTATCATTTCTTGTTTCTTTTCTTGAACTAAATGACATGTTGTCTAGGGGGGCCGGCTCCTTCGAGACACGATAACGCAGAAGAAGAAGCACTATTCTATTAGTATTGTACGAGACATGGAAGCAATATTAATACGGGCCTTATTCATTTTAAGTGAAAATTTAAAGGAAAGATTAGTAAGGACAGTTTGAGCAACATTTTGCGGAGGAAGTCGAGGAAAGTATATTTTTTATGAGGAGGGCTGTGACTTTTGTGATGGAAACTTCACTATATCAACACAAGTGGCGAGATGGGGATAGCGGCCAATGGCTATCATCTCTCTCTTTCACTCTCTCTCACTCTCCCGTTCTGAAGAAGCACTCACCTGAAAGACACTTTGAATTTTAAGGGTTCTCAAAGTCCTACGACTGCATGCTATGCTATAATATGTAGTTGTATGAATAAATTATTTATTTTCAAACAGGAACGGCGTTGCTGAAATCAGACCATGATCTTTCAAGATTACTGACTACTTTATTTTTTACGAATTAAAAATCCAAATACATAGTGGCAGACCACATCTTGAAATTTCTTTCGAGCGCGCGCCTAGCGACGGCAAGTATATATTTGTTTGTCGCTAGGCCGAGTTCATCGCCCGCAACGTCAAACTAGTGACAATACTCCTCAACTGGGTATGACAATTCAATGAAATAAGTCTAGAAAGTTCGAGGACATTGAACTTGCTACTCCCAGCGCAGCACTATTTAAGGGAGTCTACACCTGTACACATCGTCATTTCATATTCGTCACTTCAATTTTGTCACTTCACGCCGCCGTTACGTACGACCACGCGACCACTGGTCGCTTCTCGACCACGCCGTCTCGCCGACACTTCATCTCTCGACCCGCAAGCACGATGGTACTTCACAATGCGAATATTCGGACACTTCGTACACACTCGCTAACTCGCTCGTTATACCTACTCATCGTGAGAAAGTTCCTTTGTAAGTTATTTTATCAATTTTAAATTTACCTTTAACCAAACTATTAATTGTGATCAATATACTCATTGTAAATTTGGACCTATTCTTTCTTCTTCTCTCTAAACCACTGTCCTTGTGTTCTTAATCCAAATCATATCAAATCACTTTGATTTGATAGTAAGCTGTTAACCACTTGGTTAACCATCCCACTTAATTGGGATAAGCAAACTCTCTTTACTGGTAACCCCTCTGGTTACCAACTATATTTATTAGTAACCCCTCTGGTTACTAAAACACGCTTGGTTGGTAACCCATCTGGTTACTAATCAGCTAAAACATCATAAGATATGCTATTTGCCAGAAACTATATAAGGGGTATGCCTCACTTTATGTAATTCCTTGAAGAAAACATACAAAAGTGGCTTACCAAGATTGAGCACTTTCATATGAATGGTGTTATGAAATCAAATATATTTTATTTTATTTTGTATAGCCTCTCGGGTAACTTACAGGTACCTACTATGTCAAATATTAATTTAACACGCACCCAATAACAAGTTGCCACATTCTAGATCCAGAATGGAAACAATTGAAAACATATGTGCGACATCTGTGCGAGACACCGTCATCTCATTTATAAGGACTGTTGCTTTCATTGTTTACAAATAAATTAATTTCTCAATAGATGGCGTTACAAAAAAGGCCTTTCCGTTAGGATATCCTAGGATGTACATCGATTTTTTAAACCTAACCTACAAACGTTTGGTAAAAATAGGTTGGTTAGTTTTTTTTTTAACAGATTTTTAATTATCTCAATAGAGACGAAGTTGGAATATTTATTGTAGAAGAACCGGGAAATCAAGGCACCTACAGGGCTTACGACCTGTCATCGGCTGGTTTACGTGATCACTTTATGCGCTTGCGCAACGTTCACCAATTATGCCTTTTAATGGTGAACGTTGCGCAAGCGCATAAAGTGATCACGTAAACCAGCCGATGACAGGTCGTAAGCCCTGTAGGTGCCTTGATTTCCCGGTTCTTCTACAATAAATATTCCAACTTCGTCTCTATTGAGATAATTAAAAATCTGTTAAAAAATATCTTTGACTCCCGACAGGGAAAAAAAAAAATTCCAATGTTTGCGCATATGCAATAATAAAAATATTCGATAGGTTGGTTAGGTTTGTTTGTAGTTATAATTGCGACTGGCGTGAGCCAGTTGCATTATATATTAAAAAAAGTAACTAAATAATTACAATTAAATAACTAAATTGATGTGAATACTAGATAAACTGTTTGTACATGAAGTATCAAAAACAAAAACTGGTGTACAAACAAGGCTATCCTTTCCGTTAATACAATTGAAAACTTAGCCTCCACGGAATCGTACCTGGGAACTTTGGATGTTTGGATCAGGAATCAGAAATATAACCAACTGAGCTACGAAAACCTTAAAATAACTTAAATACCTCAAATGGAATTCAAAGCAATGAAACCCTTCCTATATCTAATAAGCCTTCAGCGTTCTTGAAAGAGTAAAAATCATTAAAGTCACTACATAAATTCATATAACTTATTATTAGATTTCAACCCCTATTTGAAAATTAAAATTTTTGTTTAAAAGTCAAGTAACGAGATTAAAAAAAATAGAATTTGACAATGAGGCGTAATCGCAAATTATTCACAGAATTTTCAAGTTTTTTTCGTGACTTTGGAAGATAAGAAAAACTCGAAACTTCTCAATTTTAATCAAACTTCTCCAGCAAAAACGTTGCTATGCCGTTTTTTCAGGAGTAAAAATATATTAAGTGTCTAAAATATCTAACGTCTCTTGAAAATGAAGGAATTTTCAATGATTAAATTTTTACATTAAAAAGAAAATTAATACAATTTAAAAACTGATAATAAAAATAAGCACTGATGAAATTGAATTCACAGATAAACAATTTATAAGAAAAACACATTTTAAATAATAGGTATAAGTTAATGTCTTATTATATTCGCCCATTTTAAATCATTTTTAAACCTCGAACTCGCTTCACACGTACAAAAAAGTCCTGATATATTCTGGATATTTAAAAGAAATTGCTAAATGGCAAAAAGCACGCTAGTGTTTTAATTATGCATAAAAAGATTAAAAACTGTTTTATTTATCTTTTTTTTTGTTCATTTTTGATGTTTTAATTTTTTTCATTGAAAGATATTTCTCTTAAATCATTGTCAAAAAGAGATAGTTTATTAATAATTATCAAATAAGAATAATTCAGGAAGTGTCAAATCTAGGGCTGGTATACAGAATGGGCGCCCAAAAGATAGACATAATATGCTACGCCGACGACGCCACAATTATCGCAGAATCAGAGAGAGACCTCCAGACAATGTTGAACAGATTCCACACTGCGTCGGAAAAATAAAACATGCTTCTCTCTATTACAAAAACCAAAATCATGACTATAGCCAGACATCACCATAAGTGCAATCTGAGTGTTGGAAATGACGTAATAGAACAAGAGACGCAATTTAAATATCTAGGGATCGATTTTGCATGTCACAATGATCTGTATGGAGAAGTGACACAGCAAGCACACAAGGCCGCACCAATCTCGGGCTGTCTGAGGGAAACTACATATATGGAAGAACAAACACATGAGCACCAAGGGCAAAATGAAGATCTACAAAACATGCGTCAGACCTATCCTAACATACGCCATTGAATCCAGAGCTGATACGGTCCGTACCAAACAACTCCTGCGCACCAGCGAAATGAAAATACTGCGATGCATAGCTGGGGGTGAGTGGAGAGGAATATTGATATATGTAGAAGTAAACAATGTATCTTCAATAAATTAATTTTGATTTGTTAATTTGAGATCTTCAGCTCTATTGTCCAGGAACAGTACACATTTTTTAATTTATTTTATAGATGAATAGTAATGTGAAATATGTAGCTAATACCTACTAATATTCATTTAAATTTATTCATTAAAATTTATTGCAGTTTTGATTAAATTGATGATGTTTTTAAACTTTGAATTAGTTTGAGATACGAAATGAAATTTGATTAACGAATACAACCCTATGATGTGTGGAATACATTTGAATTCGAATATTGCTAGTGTAAAAAATAAATGAATTTGGTAGGTACCTACCTATGTAGATAACCAATTGTAGTAGTCGCAGTGTGGTTTAATAATTTGAATATCGAATACAGACAAAGTAGAGTAGTGTGAATAGTCTTTAGTTGACAGATTATTATCGAAATCGAAATGGTTGTTTATTTGGTTTCGCGCCAATATGGCTGCCAAGATGTCAATTGACGGAAACAGACGGGTCACCTAACACCGTGCAAGGAATGCGGTCGCGGTACGGATTTTCAAACATCATCCAATGATTCATTTATTTACTAGTTGCATGTTACACATGAGATCCAACTGTCGATGGCGATATTATGTGTATAGTGAAAACATACGTAAAAATCCATGTATGTGTAAATAGAATATTATATCTATACATCTACGTATTTTTTATAATACTGGGAAATGCTTTGAATATACGGATATGTTTGTTGTTAATTAATTAATTTATGGTCTGTAACAATCGTCTTTCTTTTAATTGCCCCTCTATCCCGGTTTATCCAAGGTCGGGCCTCCATGTACGTAAGCGCCAGGATCTTCTGTCCTGGGTTGTCACAACGGGAACACTCTGAGCCGCCAGCTCCTTCTCAATATATACTGGACCACCATGTTGCTGTGGCTCTGCCTCTACCCCTAGGTCTAGCTGGGATGTTGAGCGCTTTCTTTACATAATAATTTTCATCTCTGCGCATCACGAGACCATACCATACCATGTCTTCAGCTTTTCAGTTATTGGTGCCATTTTAAATAATCCTCTGACATACTCATTGCGGATTCTGTCTATCCGTGTTACACCACCTGCCCAGCGCAGCATTTTCATTTCAGTTGATATGCAACTGTTGTTCAAGCATTTTGGATGTTCTCCAGCACTCTGCGCCGTACATAATTGCAGGTCTTACCACTGTTTTATCAGGTCTTACCCTCCAAAGTCACACCAATAGTTGTTTAAACTATTACATTATTTATAGTCTGAAATATTTTTTTGATTGCAGTACCTACCTAAAATGTGGTTAGACAGGGTGACTAAGAATACTCTTAATTGAGGCCAAGGGCAGAAAATATCCAAGTCAGAAATGAGGAAAAGCAAATGGAAGAGGCCAATATCCAGCAGTGGAAAGAAGAAGATGAAATACTAAATGTAATTTTTCTTTACATAAAGAAAAAGAATTATCGTGGCCCTACACTTTCTTTTTCATGCTCTCGTGATCTCTTTTTATATCAGAAATATAAATATCAACGATGGTTGTTTGGTCTCTGTTAGTTTTTCTAACACAGTGGCAAGTCTACAAAAATATCTAAATATGTAGGTACCTAATAGAATCTTTGTAATTTAAATTTTGATCGCAATATTTTTTGAAAGGTTCTTTATTTGAAAATACTTAAATTTTCTTAAAATACTTTAATACTGTCACAATTTTTTTTTCCTTCGTACCAAATGAGTGAAATCAAAATTGACGTGTTTTGTTTTATAAATTAATCCCAGAAACACTCATGAAAATTCTATTCTCTAGGTATTATATTCATCCTCGCTACAGCACATGCGGTCAGACAGTCGTACACTTTTCTTTATTAATTATATGTTGCAGTCATTTAAATCGCCTTTAGTATAAGAACTTGGCCGTATCCGCAATGTGGACATAAAATATTAATATTTACAGTTGGAGACTCCCGTCCCATACACGCGACTAGAATAAATCTTGTCTTAATCTTCTTTGATCCATCTGGTAGGTACTAAAATATAATATCTATATCATGTGAGCACAACACCAATATTAAATTTTAATATGATCATTCATTGTGTCAGACATTAACATAGATTTATTAAACCTTTCAAGACTATTTCTTCTTCTTATATGTAGATGGGATGAAAATTAAAATCATTATCATCATCATCCTCAGCGTTACAACCCTTGATGGGTCCTAGCTGACTCCAAGAATCTTCTCCAAACTGCTCTATTGTTGGCTGCCACTTTCCAGTTCTGCTGCCCCATAGCCCGACAATCTGCGACAACGCCGTCCAACCATCGTAGCTTAGGTCTCCCTACGCTTCTTCTACCGGTTGGGTTGTTAGTCAACACCCTTTTTGAGAGCTCCAGATCATCCATACGGTGTACATGACCCAGCCAGCGTAGTCTGCTAATCTTAATAAACTTGACCACGCTGATGTCCTGGTAAAAATCATAGAGCTCAGTGTTGTATCTCTTACGCCATGTTTGACCATCATTAATAGGTCCATATATTCTGCGTAAAATTTTTCTTTCAAAGGCGTCTAGTCTGTTTTCATCGTGCTTGGTTAGTGTCCAAGTCTCCGAGGCATATGTTAAGACTGGTCTAATTAGTGTCTTGTATAGTGTGGCTTTAGTTTTTCTGGACAATAGGCGTGATTTCAATTGTCCAATGAGACCAAAGTAACTTCGGTTAGCTGCAAGAATCCTCTTCCCAATCTCAGTACTTATATCATTCTCGTTATTAACGATGGAACCGAGGTATGTTAATTGAAAATTAAAATAATAATTATCAATGACAGATAACAATGTTCGTACCTACCTACTATAAAATTGTACCTCAATACATCTTGGTTTCTACATACATATATGTGGCGTGTAATCTGTTTAATTTAATTTACCTACTGTACAAATAAATGATTATATCCCTGTCCCTAAATTCGTCAAAACAATCCATGAATTCGTTTTAATGGATCTCAAAATATATGTATATAATCTTAAAACACGAATTTATGGATAATGAATGTTTTTTAAATTTGGATTTTCAGCCTCGTATTTTTTTATCTTATCTTTCATTGGATAAATATTTCTATGTTTATATGTAGGTACCTACCTAAAAAATATTCGAAATTTTCATATGGAAATTATACTCCGACTTCTCTATTGAAATACTACATATTTATTGTGTGGGTAAGTATCTATGTAGGCATTTATTTATTTTATTTATTTAATATTGCTTCTCGGGCAATTGACTAGTAGGTGCTATGTCAAATAATATTAATTTGATACGCATTCAATAATAAGTTGACACATTATGGAGACTTACGATATTTATCGTCTCGCAGATCCAGACTGAAAACACAATAAAAAACCGTGTCTCTACCGGGAATCGAACCCGGGACTTGTAGATTAGCAGCACGAAGACCGACAATTAGGTCTTTTTTAAACAAATTTTGCCGTTTTCGTTAAATATTCCGTAAGTATTTATTAATTCCTTAATAAATTGGAGTACGGAAGCGCAGTTTGGGCGATACCAAAGAAAATATTCCGATATGTTGGAGCAAATTCAGAAGAAGTTCATGAGGTACCTGTATATACGGATGCACGGAGTATATCCGACATACATGCACCACCCAGAACTTCTGACGTCCTGTTGTTATATGAGTCTTGAAAGCAGGCGTGATAACGCACTACTTTTGACCGGCTTCAAGATTTTCAACAATCTTATTGATTGTCCAGAACTGCTAGAAAGGCTAGGGCTTTTTGTATCACCCAACTACATAAGGGGTAGAGGACTTAATCTTCTGAACGTCCCCCATTCCAGAACGGATGTAGTGGCCCGCAGCACTCTGGTGCGTATTATGGAAAAATTGAACTCACTCTCGGACGAGGTAGATATTATATTCCATTGGAATATAGGGTGTTTCAAATCGTACTAAACAGAGATAGCCGTCATCGAACCTCATATCACACAATTGGGAGAAGCTGTAGTGTGATTACGAAAAAAAAATATTTATTAAAATCCAAACAATGATGCATATTCAGAAATAAATTTACATGTTGTTAAATTTTATGAAAATTGAAAATACATTATTCAAGTACATAGGTACTACCTGTAGGTATTAAACATAATGTATTGTTTCGGGTAAAAACAAAACTGCTCAAATATAAAATGAAAATTGGATTGTACTTAGTGTTTCCAAATTACCTACCAATGCGAAACCTAACAATTCATTAATAATTTGTATTTAACTCCTAAATATTTCCAGTTCGGAATTAAATATTAAACTGTATAATAACACCGCAATTATTCAAAACTCGTTATTTTTTATCGAAAGAAAATTAATTTTATTATTAACGACCGCCAGAATGGTTATTTTAAAAAGAAATCATAATAATATTTTCCATTTACGTACGCCGAGTAGAGAAAAATAATATTTCAATGCGGCAACAATTTGGGTCGGCGCCATGTTGGTTTGTGGGCAGGGGTGCCAACTTTTGTAACAGTGAGTTCTTATACCATCGTTGTCTTTTTGGAGGGAATTCCATGTCAGTGGAACGCGGCGAATCGGCGCCAAGCTGACTAGTGAAAATATAACGTAGCCCATAGATATGTACAGATGAAAAACTTTATACGGTGTTGAGCGGCGTACTTGAATGTAATAAAATCAATATTTAAATCATGTCATATTTTACGTAATATTGCTAAACATAAAAATAAAAGTATCTACATGAGAAGGATTCGACAATATACTGGCAATTATGAATAAAATTACGATTTTAATATGAAAACTTATTATCAACAAGGGTTGTCATGTTTGTAACTACATGTTCCTAAACTACTTTTTTGAAGTAAGTACTTTTTAGTTTAATTATAATTTCTTTAAAAAAGATTAATTTTTCATTTACAAAAGTTTCAATAGTTATTTTATTTTCTCATACACAAAATAATTTAAATACTAATGAATTAATTCAGATACACAATGATGTGAGAGATAGAAATGTCTGTCTGTCATAAACAATTGATATTTTGATAGAAGGAAATGTAATGAACTTAAATATAATCGCCAAACATGTGTGTGTGTGTGCTTAGTTTCTCTGTGGTCCCCGTTATGCCTAGTTTACACCAGTTAAGTCTTGAATTAAGTGGGTTGTTACTTGTCGAAAAATAGAAAGCGATTCTATTTCGTTCAACTTCCAAGGCAGCTTGTTAGCTTGACTGTACCTACTTGACTTAAGATAAACTTATGTAAACCAGGCATTAGTGACACAGTATGATAGTTTGCGTGTATATATTTAAATCTCCGTTTTTCGTCTTGAAATATTTTACAAAAAAAAGTCAAAATTAGGACAATGCCACGCTCGTGAAACAAATATACAGTATGTTTATATATGACACAAGTCAACCTTACTGTAGTCACATATTTATAATCTATGTGTGTCATCTTTTACAGACTAAATTAAGTTGGGCATACCTACATATTATAAACATACATACAAATATATATGTACAATTAAAAATGATATACTTTTTCTTCTTCGTCGTTTGTGTAGACCTTGAAATAATAATAGGGGATTTAAAATAGCGCCGTTTAATGATTCAACATCATTCCAAAGGTACTGATAGTTAATTTTGTACTGATCTACGAACCAACACTGTTTTCAGTCCTTTAGTGAAAGTGCTCTTGCTTTGAGTACTGCGTACATCTGGAGGCAGTCTATTCCACTTACATATGTAATTGGACCGCTCATCCTTTTAATATGTATATGCCGCTGAGTTCTTATCTCTTATTTCGGAGGCCTTATTCCATCTTCCATCAAACTAAAGGTCCCAAAGTAAATAGATACTACTAGAATGATTCGCTTGACTTAATCTCAACATCCGTTCACAGTAATCCTTCAACATACACGGACGAGTAACTTCTTGAACTCCTTTATTAAACACAGCAGACTGAATGTGGAAAGATCCTGAGCAGATTGCAAACCCTCCCCAACGCTACGTAGTGCACTTATTCGGAAGAGCAAATTATGGAACAAAATCCTATAAGCTAGTGTCTCCTACGTAGCTACAAAAAATCTGGGTTCCCCTGAAGAACGATATTTTGGAAGTCTATCTTCTTGCTTTCTATTTAAGTGACTGATCCAGTATCGTCTTCTTTGTCTGTCACATCTGATGATCACTTCCATATTTCTGATTCTATCCCAAAGTGTGTACCCGGTCAAATTGTGTATCGGTAAAGTGTGTGAATGCCGTTCATTGAAAATCTTAAATCGCATAACTTGGGAACGGCTAAACCAATTTAGCTAAATTTTATACTTTCAGTTTTTCATATTTTCCTGAGCATTTTTTTCCACATCTTTATTTCCTAACTATTAATAATAAAAAATTAATAATATTTTAGAAAAAAATAGAAATTCGGGAAAAACTGAAAGTTGAGATATTTTGTTACTAAGAAGTGAGTTGATTTAATTTTCATATTATGAATCAATAAAATCAAGGCAGTCTTATTAATTTATCTATATTATGAAATTATAAAAATTTCATGAAATTATTGATGAAACTTCGATAAGATTCATCGTTTTATCTCAAATATATTTACAGATTTACCTATAAAATAAGGTTGAAGTGACGAACGGTAACTTGAATATTGCCACTTGAGTATTTTCTAAGAATTTTGTTGATACGAGTAACATCACAACAGGGACTGAAAGATGTCAGTTGGTTGAGTGTAGATATTTATATCAGCAATTCAATTGGTGGAGCAAACTCCGAGTATGACGCACGTCCATTATTTTTCAATGAATTAATTATTAATGATTTGTAGACTCGAGTATGGAGGATGACAAATGATTAACTAATAGTCGTACCTATGTGCTTTGATGCTATTGACAGATTTTCAAAACGAAAATACTTGTGGGTATTTTAAAAATATTATATTTTTTACAAGTTACTGTTTTAATATAATTAAGTGTGTAGGTAAGAAAAACATTAAACATAAAATATAAGAAATTTTTTTACTGGTATAATTTTGATGTGTGTTGGCAAAACGGTTAGCTCGCTGGTATATTAATCCAATGGTTGCGAATTCGAATTCTGCGACGACAAAATCGTTTACATATAGCTCAAGCATTTATGGTTAATTTTAGGAAATGAGGATGTAATGTACTTATTACAAGGACATATTTAAGTAACCGACACTTAGTTTATTTGCTATTTTCATTTTAGCGTCTTCTTCATACATGTCTTTAGTAACCGACACTTAGTTTGTTTGATATTTTCATTTTAACGTCTTCTTCATGCATGTCTTTAGTAACCGACACTTAGATTGTTTGCTATTTTCATTTGAACCTCTTCTTCATACATGTCTTTAGTAGCTGACAATTAGTTTGTTTGCTTTTTTCATTTAAGGTCTATTTCATACATATCTTTAGTGACCAACACTTTTTTTTTGGTTGTTTGGTTCTTCACCCGTAAAGAGTGTTCTCAGCCATATATGTAAGTTTACTTATTTAAATTGTCTAAATGGGGAGAAACAATTTTATGTACAGTGTTAGATTTTAAAATCGTTAATTTTTATGAATTTTTTGATCAACATGTTCACCTCCATGGAGTTTTAGCTCAACAATGTTGTTGGCATTGGAACCCCAAACTCAGTGAGGTCGGTAAAAAAAGTCGGATACCTATCATTTATGGGGCATTCGAGAAATAAATGATCCAGTGTCTCATCACTAATCATACACTCGCAGAGACTACTATCAATGATCCCTATTTTTTTAAGATGCTCTCTGTTACAACAGTGTCCCATGCGGATACGACACATAACGCTGATGGAATGTTTGTCAAAAGCTTTATCTTGGAACCATGGCTTATTGATAATAATTGTTCGTTGGGTTATTTTGTAAAGTCTACCTTTTTTCAGTGCGCTTGTGTCCCAATATGGTATTTTGCCATTGGTAGGACGTCGTTTTGTGTAATGTTGGGATGTGATGCTCTCTTAGCTAATTCATCCACCTTCTTATTTCCCGGTATACCACAATGACTTAGTATCTATGCCATACAAAATTTTGTTTTGGTTGCATGTTTCTTTGATTTTTTCCATATACATATCTATACAATAGTGGTCATCACTATACAAAATAGGGGGGTTTGTTCAAAAGAAACGCAAAGAAGAATACAAACAAGTGCTTAATTGAGTGGTTAATAATAATGATAAAAGTCTTGACTTTGACGTCATCGGACGAGGAAACTACAAAAGTGTCAATAAATTAATGAACAACGTTCTAAGATCTCTCTAAATACTTAAGTAGGTACATATTATAAAGTACATAATTGGAAAACTACAATCGAGGGCAGACGAACATTCTGTTATTTTGTCTAATAAACGTCAATTAAAAAACTGTTTAGGTATTTTTAACCTTCAATCACTATGTAAAAATGAAGAGTTTTGATTTTATAGTTGCATTTTAACTATTTGTTACTGTGGAATAGATATGAGCAATTATACATAATTTTTTTAGTGGATATCATTTTGAAGACAAACAAATAATACCTATACAATAATAAAACACATTATATGATACGGATAGCTTTAATTTTGTAAGAAAATTTTTATTAAATAAGTAGTATTTAAATACGTTGACATTATAAGTTACACACATGTTCGGGCGTTTAGGTTCCTACCTACCTATATCCCATCCCTTTAAAGTATTGTCACCATGCTGAGACGACCGCTAGTCGTCTGCTCGCCGCTTCACCCGGAGAAGCCATATTATTCAGTTGCATGACGATATATCGCGCGGTACAGAAACCTTCTTCAGAAACCTTCAATAACGCGCGTTATTATTCATCTTCATTTATACCTGTATCTATTTGTGCTGTGTTGTTTATGTACATTTCTCTAGTGCTCTGGTCAGTGTCCATCTGAAGGCGGAAGGCAACCACCAGTAAATCGCCGGAACGGGGTAAGTCGCTCTCAGTTCTGGTGATAATATTCCCTTGTCTTCCCCTTCCTCGACCAAGTTCATCCCCTAAATACAGTCCACTTTAACGAGACCAGAGCAAAATTACCAATTCACTGAACCAACGCCGCAACAACACATATTTTACAAAATACATTATCGCAGAAAGATATTGTGGGCAAAGTAAGGGTGATATCATTTAATGTATTATTTAGATTTAAGATGGTAAATACTGATGCTGAAGGGAAGAAATAGAAATATATAGAAATGGAACATAAAGTTTGAAATAAGAATGACGTAATAAGAAGTAAGCATAGAAGTGAATAAGAAGGGGATACTTTAATGGTGTCAACGACCCTCACTGGGAAGGAAATCACACAGAAATTTGTACCTAATTCAAAACGGAGAAAAATTCAGAATTTTTAACTAAATACATCTACTGAAACATCGCATGTATCAAATATTTCTACAACTAGTTGCATGTAACACATGAGATCCAACTGTCGATGGCGATAGTATGCATAATCAAAGAATACGTACCAAACTATAAACAACACAAATTAATAAATATTTGAAGATATTTTATCTTCTATATAAAACATGTAGGTATGTTTGTCAGGATATGATAGTATGGAGGTCAGTCTGTTTTTCCTACACAGAATATGAAAACAGTATGATGGTATGTATGCATGTTTGGAGATTTAAGTATCAAACTATTAAGTCTTCTTACATATTGTGTATAGGCGACTACCATACAAATTGTATGAAGCAATGTCGTCACTAAATTCAATTTTTTTAAAAATTGTTAAAAAAAAATTGAGATGTGCTAATACAAAGTTAATATTTTTTATAGAAAATTAAATTATCTAGTTGGGGTGTTTCGGCTTTTTCGATATTTTTAAAAAATTTCGAAATATAGACAGTTAAACTCATAAATTTATCATAAAAAAAATATTTTTCTTAATAAAAAATATTTGAGAAATCCTGGAATTTTTTTGAAAAAACTAATTTGAGATTTTGTATTTGTCTATATTCACACCAATTTTCAGCTTTCTAGCTTTTATGGTTTCTGAGATATATGGAAAAATAAACCAGAATTTCAAAAGTTGATAACCCCTGACTGAAACAAAAATTCACAATTATGAGTATAAAAGTTTTGTAGGCCTATAACTATTTATATATTTTGAAAATTTGGGCTCTGTAAATTGAGCGGAATCAAAAGTTATAAGGGGGGGGGGACACCCACACACACACAGACACACCCTCACACAGACACACACACACACACACACACACACACACACACACACACACACACACAGCCACACACACACACACACACACACACACACACACACACACACACACACACACACACAAAACTCACATTAAATGATCTACTCCGAATTCTGAGTAAATCCATGTATAGGAACATATATGCTGCGAGGCCTCTAGTTGGTGTTATTAGCATGCAAAAAGTCCACTACACCATACAAAATTTTCCTTCGTACACGCATCTTGGCTTAATAATGTCGATAGAGAATTGAATTCTCATGAACGAATCGACAGTTGGATTATTCGCATTTGGTCACGCTATTGTTTTTTTTTGTATTGCCCAAATTGCACCAAAATATTATGTCATTATCGATACATATTTACCTAATACCTATACTAGTTATTTGAAAACTAAATTAATTAATTACTAGTTGCAACCTGTGAAATATTCACAAAAGTAAAAATAAATATTATTTAATTCGAGTTTGTTATAACATTATTCGTCATAGAAAGATAATCTGTTTTACGGTAATTTTGGCAACTATGCAGGATGAAATATTTTATAGGTTAGGTACTTAATATTGATATTGGAAAACAATGTCATATACCTATACACCTTCTTATATGATATACATATACTATGGAGAGGATCGAGATAAACTTAACTCACTCTATCGCATTCCAAGTTACTGACTGTATTCTTTTTGTCAACATCCGTAATGATGGCAATTTCATAGTTCGATTGTTTTACATTTTGATCTTATGGCAAATTATTCAAAGTCAAAAAATTAAAATTTTTATATCAATTGAATTCCAAAAACTTCAAGCTTTGTCAATAAAGGATTTGTTTGTGACAGAGGGCAGACGCTAACATTTAGGAACTTTGTATGAGTCCATGTGAGGCTTTGAAACTAGCGCTAACGATGCATGATATTTGACATAAAGTATTTTATGGAGAATATAAAACAACATTCATAAAAGGTATCTATGTACATACATAATATAAGGAAAACAATAGCTCCTTATGAACTATCTTGGCGAAATGATTTTGTTTTTCAAATTGTACATAATGAAGCCTTTAAAACAATTCCTTCTCGAATGTTCATGTACAAAAATCGTGTTATGGTGAAAAAAAATTGTAACGATGAAAATTCCATTCAAAATTCTAAAAACAAGCCCTTTCTTAATTTTATTTATTAATTTGATTAATTTGTAACATTCTGTATATAATTTGAAGAACACTGGTGTGGTTATTGACAGACGGCAATTTCTTCCAAATTACCAGAGTTAATGTTAAATATTCAATACAGTGTGCACTATAGCAATAAGGTAATGACAATGTTTGATCAACACATATATATTCT
Organism: Molanna angustata; assembly: GCA_963576475.1. NCBI lineage: Eukaryota > Metazoa > Arthropoda > Insecta > Trichoptera > Molannidae > Molanna > Molanna angustata. Next base: position 36,908,193 of record OY754972.1, on the reverse strand, counting down.
GTAAATGGAGACTAAAATGTATAAGGTAAATAAATTTCTCCGAATTCATCAAAAAATTAAATAAACGGAAAAGCTTTTTTAATGAACTATTTGTGTTGAAATAAACCAGATTATCTTAAAATAACATTTCATTTTCTAGGAATACTTCGCACAATTTTCCGAAATTTACAGATTCTGAATAAAATAGGAAACCAGAATCAGAAAGCACATTTCTATAAATATTTCGAGTTTTTCTTAAAAATATGGTTCTTTGCCTTTGAGGTATAATAATTTATTTTCCTATTAAACACGACAGTCAAAACAATTTTTACTAATAGTCACGTCTCAACTAATTTTTGAGCGGGGTAAGGAAGACTTTACGCTTTAATTTAATTTAATTATACTATAACGCTTATATAACATACCTACCTGATATCTTATTCTTCATTATAAAGGCAGGTTCTAAGCGTAGATTTGAAAATGGGACTTCACTTGAGTGTCCAACGTTAGCATCTGAACTGGATTGTTCTATGTTTTGGGTTTCTTCAGGCACGCAATATTCCAGAAGTTTTAAACCCTCCGTAAGTGGGCACGAGAACATTATTTCAACGTACTTTAATATTAATTTCGCTACACGAAAATTAAAAGTCCTTCTAAATAATTATTGTTCTAGAAATGTAGTTATCCGAACCAAAACCAGCGAAGGAAAGTCAAGGGTGACTTTGAAACTTATTGGTGAAAGTCGGAGTAAGCAATAAGTTGGAAGGATTAACTTTTGAAGGACCCTCAGCATCAGATTGCAACTTTTAATACGGAGGGTACCGATCCTAGAGCCTACACGCTCCCTACACCAGCACGCAACTTTATTTCGCAGATGTCAAATCTTTGCTAGGAGATAAATCTGTATGTTTTTACATAGTAGACACAATTGCCCGCTCGAGAAAACTTTACCTAGTAACTATTCCTACATTTCAATATAAAGTATTTTACTTTAGACACTTTTTTCTTCTTCCTTTATGGCATCATCTCTGGGGATGGCAGGTACACTCGGTCCTGAGTCGAAGAACGGTCCGCCATCATATAGGACAATCTTGGGCAGACCGAAAGTTTCGGCAGTTAAAAGACCCTTTGCTGAATCAAGTAAAAATCTTGATTCATATGCGTACACAATGATATCAACTGACATGTGAGGGAGATTAGTATTTTTGTATCTCTAGTAAAGGCACATTTTACATTGACATTGTTTTTTCTAGTTTTAGTAAATACCGTTGGCTCAAAATTATTATCACGTTCCGAGTCTCTGAGTCGGAAGTCAGTCTCTGAGGTTCAGCTGATTAGTTATTTGACTGCTGTTTCAAAGGTCCCGGGTTCGATTCCACAGTTTTTAATTGTGTTTTCAGTCTGGATCTGTGAGAAGATTAATATCTTAAGTCTCCAGAATGTGGCAACTTGTTATTGGGTGCGTGTGCGTGATAGAAATATAAAAATAAATAATACTGACAACTTGTCAACTTTTAAAAAAAAGTTAAAATAATTTTCCTCCTCATTGTACCATATGAATGTATTAATTTTGGTGTATTGTATTGTGTGTGTGAGTATATCTTTGTTGATTGTTAGCTTTTTTTTTTATTTATTTTTCCACGTTTGTAAATTAAAATAATATATATTTTTTTATGAACTCTTTCTATGTATTTTATGTATCTTGTTAAATTTAAGTTTTGTGAACTCCTCCCCGAAGCACAAGGTTTCCTTCTTTTCGGGGAGAATTTCAAATTTATTTGTGATGTATATATATATTTTTTTTATAATATGTCAAAATGTATCCTTTTTATACTTTCTTATTAATAAAATTTACTTACTTACTTACTTAATTGTTTATTAATTATTTGACATAGTGCCTGTTAGTTGCTGGAGAAGCTACATTACTAAATAAATAAATTTGGTTTTCTTTGATATTTTTTTAAAATTTATTGTAAGTAATGGAGAGACTATGTCGAGAGAATGGGAGACAATCGACTACCCAAAATTCTCTCCAAGTTAGTTCCGGAGGGTCTTAGAGGAAGGAGGAGACCAGCAAAACGATGGAGTGACAGCTGGACACCCAGATAACAAGAGACAGTCTCCGACTGAAAAAACAGGCCTTCGGCCTAAAACCAGAGGAAGAAGAAGAAGTGATTAGTGTGGCTTTTACTTTAATGGTATTTTCAGGTCTTTCGCCTCTAACTGTGTGTTTTCATAGTAAAACCTAGGTTCATGATCAATTTTTGATCATTTTTCATTTGTGCCAGTAAGGATTATAATGTTAGCTGCTGATTAAATCATACTGGTGCGCGCGCATACAATCTGCAATCGATCATCATAAGTAGAAGAAGATTTGACTGTAGCAATGCTGATAACTATACAAGATATTAACAAACGACAACGAAAATTCTAAAATAAAAGCAAAGTTTAATTTTGAAATGAAATGATCGTTGGATGTTCTCTGTGTTATAGAATTTGTAGCTTATGACCCATCTGGTGTTTATTCTGAGGGGAGGTCTGCCGACACTAATTCACCAAGTAAGGGAGGGTCTTTATAGGTTTGTGTAACTGATATGCTTTTTCTTAAATTCCCTATCTATCAGGAATCAGGAAATGCGCATCTTTTTCAAACATTTGCTTTGGGGATTAACTTAAGGCGCACATGCGTTGTTTTTGTGAAGTTATTCAAACACCTACCCACACCAAATTTTCATGTTAAATTATTAATTAAGAACGAAGAAAATTTATAAGGAGCTGGTTTCGTAGTAATTCAAGAATCAAGTTTGAAATTTCATAAAAAAGAGTGGGTTGTGGCCAACGCGAAAATCCTTGCTAACAAGACACTCCACAAATTATTCAAATTTTGTATGGAAAATATTCAGTATAATCATGAAATGAGTTTGTTAATTATTTTTGATTGAAATATTTTATTATGAAAACTTGATAATTCTTCAATGACATTTTACGAAAGTGATGTGTCTTTTTACTAATCCGAAAATAAAAATTCGAATTTCCTGGGCTTGGAGTCACTTTGAAATATTTGACAAATGAGAAACACTATTCAGATATTTTTCAAAATCTAATGAGGTGTAAGCGAGTAGGTATTAGATATACAAATTTGCAAAATTTGAAAATAATCGAATGAGTATTTTAGTCTTTAATCGATAAAGTAGAATAAACACGCCATACATAGCACACAGCACATAGCAGGTACACTACACACACGCACACATATACATTGTGATGAACCTTTTAGAATACAATCTCAACATGATACTAGTTGATAAACTGCAATAAAAATAGCATTAAAATTGCGAATACATAACTCCCCATTATATCACCTTGGGTTCGCGAGGAGTAATAAAGCGTTTCAATAAAAACAAAATTGTAGGTAGGTACTATCTTCGTTTGTCGTCTTATTTATCTGAACATTATTTATTTGAGATAATTTTTGTAAGGTTTCCATCATAGATCAATAGCAATGTTGGCAATTTAAAGATATTGTGTAAACATTAGCTAGTGACAATTTTTAAATAGCTTCATTTGTCGATAGAAGTGAGTTTTCGATTTTTACTTCGATAATTGCAGACACAGAAATCAATCAATATAAATGATGCTTTTTATAAGTTAATAGTACTGTTACCCATACAACAATTTCCTGCCATCACTTTCTACGATGCGCTAATGTCAAATTCCCAGTCGATATAAGAAGCTACCTAACCGATACCTAAGCATCAAACTTAGTTGATAATAGTAATCTTGTTAGGAGTTTTGTCATGGAATATTGTACCATGGGGAATAAAGTTTCACAACTAACAGTAGACCATTTCCTTTTCTCACAGCACATTTTATCACAAAGAATTACTCGTGTATAGGTCGGAAATATATAAATGTAATTAAAAAAACTGAATCCAAAAAAGGCTACAGTGAAATCATAAAAAAACTAACGACGATTTTTGTATAAAAATCTGGCTGAGGAGAAATATGTATGAGATAAATAAAATGCAATACAAAGTATAAAATGACTGTCTTATTTAATTGATAATCATCATCATCATAAGCTCGACAGCTCTGGGTGGGCCTTGGCTGAATCCAGGAGTCTCCTCCATTTATGCCTATCCGTTGCCTTCGTTCTCCAGTTTCTAATATCTACTGTGGAAGCATCGGCATTGACACTTTCCATCCATCGAATCCTTGGTCCTCCTGGTCTTTTTCGACCTTGTGGCACAGAGAGTGTAATTTAATTGATAATAAGGTACGTTAATTTGATATCAAACACAACACATACATATGTGGTTGCAAAAAATTTATTTAATCGTATCACTTTTTGAAATCGGCGCACAGAAAATATTTTTATATTAATAGTAACAAAAATTCATGTTATGATTAACCAAACTATAGTGACTACAAAACATTTAGTTATGTGTAGCTAAATGTTTTGTGCACACAGCCAAACAGTACGCCTATTGTAATGTGGACTCGTAGCAAACTAGCTACCTACGTTTTAGCCAAACCTTTGTTATCAGTAATAAAGGTTTATCTATTTATGACTGTACTGTTTTACTGTGAGCTCAAAAAATTTAGTTGCATAAAACAAAATCTTTTGAAGTCGCTATAGTCCGGTTAATTTTAACATAAATTTTTGTTATTATTAACAGAAAAAATGGTGTAAACTTAAACAAAACCAAACCGTAATTAACCAAAAAATATAACGCAGAAATATTTTTTTCCATATTTAATAACTGGAATATAATTAACCAGCTTATGCATATTTCGTGGATCTGACTAAAGCATTTGACATAGTGAGACTTACAGATGTCGTCAACATCCTATCAGAAAAGAACATCCAACCTCACATAATTAAAATTATACATTTCATCCATCAAAATGGTAAAACTAAAATAAAGGTCGATGGAAGTAGTAGCGAGATAGCGGTTCCAACAGTAATAAAACAATGGTGTCAGCCACGGACATAGGATACAAGATGGGCGAAGATATCATAAGTATTATTTGCTACGCTGATGACGCCACACTAATAGTAGAGACTAAAGATGACATACAAGAACTGCTGAATATATTCAACAATGCAGCAAAGAAATACAACATGATACTGTCTACGGGGAAAACAAAATCCCTAGTAATAGCGTAAACACCTCTAAGATGCGAACTGGTTGTGGAAAATGAGCAAATAGAACAAATCACAACATTCCAATACTTGGGCGCCAAAATATCAAATGACAATGATCTATATGACGAGGTTAAAGAACCAATCGATAAAGCAGCCGTTGTAGCTGGCTGCCTCAGGGACACTGTCTGGAAAAATAAACATATGCTCACAGAAAGTAAAACAATAATTTTCAAAACGTGCGTAAGACCCATAGTGACCTATGCCATCGAAGCCAGAGCCGATACTATCAGAACAAAAAAACCTCCTCTGGACTACTGAAATGAGGACACTGCGCTGCATAGTGGTCGTAACACCCGTGGATAGAGTTCGGAACGAGGATATAAGGAGGAGATGCGATGTAGACGACATCATCCGCTGGGGTAGAGGACGAAGGCGTCAATGGAGAGACCATGTCGAGAGAATGACAATCGACTACCCAAAATTGTCTCCGAGGAAGTCCCGGAGGGTCGTAGAGCGAGGGGGAGACTAGCAAAAAGAGTGACAGCTGGACCTCCAGATCACAAGAGGCAGTCTCCGACTGAAAAAACAGACCTGCGGCCTAAAACCACAGGAAGATGAAGATATTTAATAACTTTAGGTAGGTATAGTATATATACTCTTATTCCATGAATTACGTACGAATTTTATTTTAGTTTCAAAATACGAAGCTCCTATTACAAGCAAACAAGTAGTTCTATTTCTAGTATGATATGGTGGATCAGGCCTTGGGGTACATTATACATAATGGTGTAGGCATAAACTTTGAATAAAATCAATAAGGAAATGTTTTTGTCTATTTTAGCGAAGGTAATTTGACCAGTGAACAACAAAAGGAATATATAATCTGACATACGTATATATGCCAGTTACCTATTGGTTACGTAATTTGATTTAATGCTTCAAAACACATCACATAATAATATAATGTATGTACATACCTAACATGTAAATAAATTGTTGGTCATTTTACTGTATGTACAGGCTTATAAATAAGACACGAAAAAACCCGGTACATATTTAAGGGTACATAAACATAAATACCCCAATTTCAAACCAAATCCCTCAAAAATGATAAACAGTATTTATCTAGAAAATATACTAACGGTATTTTCAACATTTCTTAAGGGGGGACTGCTGCCAACGTACCTATTTTTTCAATTTGAATTTGCGTCATTACTACAAAACGAATCGTTTTGAAAAAAATAACCCAATTAGTTTGGATATTAATAAATAAAAATATACCTAAAATTTTTAATTATGTTCTGTATATATTCTTGTAGGAAAATAATAAGCATACCCCAATTTTTGACATTTATCTTAAATTTCTAAAAAAACTATAAGGTATAGAGCATTATATTTTTTTATAAATTAAAGAAGATCAAAATATCTGGAAAAATACGATGTAACGTTGCATTAATGCATCAGGTTAAGTTAATAAACCAAAAAAACTTATATTTCGCAATGGCGCTGAATGGAAAATAAATGTTTTTTAGGTTTATTTTCTAAACCTGAAGCATTAATGCAACGTCACATCGTATTTTTCTAGATATTTTTGTTTTCTTTAATTTAAAAAAAAATATGTTGAACTACGCCTTATATTTTATCTAAAGTAATAAAGCAATCAAAATGTTAGTGTTTGTGTGTGTGTATGTGTGTGTGTGTGTGTGTTTGTCTCACGCCTTCTGAAAAACCAAGAGCATCTAAAAATCTAATTTATGTGCGAACGTGTACCTGTATACCTGATGCAGTGTCACGCTAAAAATAATGCGATAAAAATGCTGAATTTTAAAAATATTTCAATAATTATTTTTTTCATACAAAATTTTCCAAGTCGTATCTGTCAAAAAAGTATACATTTTGCACGCAAATATCTGTTAGTTTAAAAGTTAGAAGTACGTATTTACACGAAAAAAATATATTTTCAAGTATAACTTAGCGTTTGAGTGAAAAACATGGTGAATATTTTGTATAATTATAATGTTTAACTTATTTTTAATGTAAGCGTTTTGTACATGAACGCCGCCATTTTAATATCTTTTCATACAATATTTCATTTTCCTACCGAATGAATATGTTCTTGAAAATAATAAACCTTTGAATTAAATGTAATTATGAAATAATAAAATGAAACACAAGACATTACAGCAAGTTTTAAGACATATATTGTAAAAATGTGTTTATTATTAGTAAAGATATAGGTATAATAAAATTGCATAATTTGTAAATAATATTTGATTTTTCTGACAATTTTCATTTTTATGGCATCGAACAAACCAATGTATGTAGGTACCTACATATTCAAAAAATGTCTCAAACCATTTGATATTTTTTACGTATTGGAATGGTTACTATGGTAACGGAAAGATTCTGATATTCAAATAAAATTTGTTATGAATCGAATTTATTTAGAACATTGTTGTAGGTAGGTACCTACCTATTATTATTTACTTACAAATCAACAATATACTGATTTCCTATCGGAAAATTATTTTATTTATTTATTTATGAATGTATGAATGTATGCAAGCGATGTGCTCCTAAACCGTATATCCGATTACAATGAAACTTTGGCGAATTGTCGAGCGTGTGCCCGAGGTGGTTTCTGGATTTAAACTTTTTTCTTATTCTTCTTCTTCTTCGTGTATTTGGTCATTTTACCAATGAAAGCGGAATATCCTGGGAAAAGAAGGTCCGACTGTCCCTCCATCTCTTCGCAGGTCTTCCAGGACGGTTTCTGGATTTAAAATTTTTTCTTCTTCTTCTTCATCGTGTATTTGGTCATTTTACCTATAAAGGTGGAGTATCCTGGGAAAAGAAGACGGTGCTTACATCTCTTCGCGGTTCTTCCAGGATGGTTTCTGGATTTAAACTTTTCTTACCCGAATGAAGGGACGGGATGTAATTGAAGGGAAGGGAGGCACTAAAGGGCCTGAAGGGACGGGAGGTATTAAAGGGCCTGAAGGGACGGGAGGTACTGAAGGGCCTGATGGGAAGGGACGTGATGAGGGATTGAAGGGACGGGATGTACTGAAGGGCCTGATGGGACGGGAGGTACTGAAGGGTCTGAAGCGACGGCTCCTGGAGTCTAATTATTTTTCTTCTTAATTTTATGTAGACCTTTAAGGACAGTTTTAATACAAACTATTTCCTGTAGATTAATCTTCTTCTTCTTTTATGAAGACCTTTTGCTCAGTTTTTATACAATCTATTTCCAATAGTCTAATTCTTTTTTTTATGTATTTTTTCTTATTTTATGTAGACCATTGGGATTTTTTAAACAAACTATTTCTTATAGTCTTATACTTATTCTTCTCTTTTTTATTTAGACTTTTGGGTTCGTTTTAAGTCTAATAGTCTATTGAGCAGAAATATTATTAACGATATGCACACTTGATGAAAATACATATGTAAAAACGAATGGGATGTGGGATGTGAAGATGTAACCTGCACTAGAATCTTTTCAATACTTTTGTTTAATCAAATTTAAACCATTTATATCATCCTATTTTAAATAATTTTTAACACCTACATAATATATTTGATTTCGTTGACAATATTTAAAGAAAGGGAGCTGTGGCCATTACTGAATTCTTCACAACGTTTATATTCAAATTATTTGCCATAGTTTAAGTCTTCTTCTTCTTCGTTAATGTAGACTTTTGTGTCAATTTTAAGTTCATCAGTCTAATTGTGCAAAAATATAATGCACACTTGATGAAAAAATATAAAACGAATGGGATGTGACCAACACTGGATCTTTTCAGTACATTTGTTTAATCAAATTTTAACCACATCCCAACATCCAAAATTACTAAATATTCAATAGGTAAGTACATATTACAATTTGTTTTCGATGATAATATTTAAAAATGGGGGTTGTGGCCAAACCAATCTCTTTACAATGTTGATAAACAGTCATATTTAAAACCATTTCGAATAGTGAAGAAATTGTATATTATACTTCATTCACACTTTATAGCAATATATAAAAAATAATGGGTTGTGGCCATCACTTGAACATTTTACAATCAAATTCAATCATATTTCAAACCACTTTTCATAGTCCGATTTTGCAAAATAATTGGGTGACAATATTATAAAAACGATTGCTTTTTCCTTCACAATTTTACATTCTTGGCCAACGGCGGGACATAAAAGCTAGTTAAAAATATAAGATAAACTTTGAAAATCGGGGTATGCCATTATTTTTCTACAAGAATTTATACAGAACATTATCAAAAAGTAAAGATAAATTTTTCTTTATGAATATCCAACCTATCTAAATTATTTTTTTCAAAACGATTTGATAAGAAATAATGATGGTATATCAAATTGAAAAATAAGTACGTTGGCAGCAGTCCCCCCCTTAAGTGAATGTTCGTCACATAATAATAATATTGAAACATGGAGATGTTAAAATAAAAACAGTAAAAGTGTCTATGAGATGATGCATGGACGTGAATGAAGCGAGAATTGCATGTATGAGAGAGTAGTCTTGCGTTCAGTTCTATACCTACCCCCAATACCTGTCATATAATATGCAGGAGTCTAGACAGAGATTTTTCATAGTTAAGATTTATTAGTAAGAGAAGAAAGGAGAGTTTGACATCGTCATCCTATGATAAATATAACTTCAATTAATTAAAAGACAAAAAAGAAGAAGTTCTTGAAAAAAGTCTTGGAATGACTGTAAATTTCCTCAAAGTATAAAAAAGAAGATTTTTAAATTTCAGATGTACTCTCTATTTCTCCTAAGAATGACCAGGCATTTGCGTATGTCTCTGCCCATTAGGCATACTTATCCCCGCTTTTCAACCATTCCTATTCAACCTTCAAGCATTGGCGTAAATAAATGGAGTAACTAAAACCATGTAAATTTAGTGAAGAGTTTTTATTTTTAAATAATATAGACAATAACTTTAAAACAATATACATAGACAATAATTTCACTCTAATTTATGTAAATATTATGTATATAAAAACAAATAATGACATAAATAAGGAAAATAATTTAATTTATATTGAATGTCATAAAATTATTATGTGAAATAAAATAATGCCAACAAATATAGAAAAGAACCCGATTTATTTTTAATGTTAAAAAATATTATCTGAATACAAAGAATTTTTTACCTTTCCATTTTTATTTCTCTTAACTGGTGAAAGTGACGAACTTGGAGTAATATTATTCATGTTGCTATTACAATGTAAATAACTTCACTGGGGATGTCGACTGGGGATACCTGTGATCAGTCGACCGGTGGGCGGTACCTGCGCAAAGGGTGTCTAAAAACGGTTCTTAGTTGGTCATTCTTAGCAGGAATTCAGAATAGTCTAGTGATTAAATGAACCAGGATATAATAAATCTTGGATATTAAAGCTACTCCTGAGTTTCCTTTTCTTAATTTTCAACAAACTTTCTTGAACATTGAAAATTTATGTTATAGGATACACCTACATGAAATGTTACCACTGAGTATCTTGTATTTCTTCCTTTATATTTCGTATTAAACATCTAGGTAATATTATTCACCCAGTATAATGGTATTTGCTTCGGGCTGATTTGAAATAAACAATATTGAGTTTAAAGCTTAGAATAAAGTGCCCCAATATGAAGATAAGATAGGATATGTGGTGAAGTAGAAACCTTAAGGAAAATCTGTGGGGGCGTTCTTATATTACAAGGGGCGATAAATTGATTGCTTAGGGCAACTACCTATACCTACCTATCAAAAGGGGACTAAAACAACGTTTAGTTTATTCGCTAATAATACGAAACAGTATTCAACTGTTTAAGATAATAGTGTTTAACATAATGCACAAGAAAATACCTAAAAACGGACTCCAATAATGGATGATAATACGATTATATACCATTCCATCACGCCGTTTCCCTATTTGGGGTAGGCTGAGAGAACCGAATGCCAGACTCCTCTCTCGTGACATGCATTTCTCCCTTCATTTACGTCCATGCATCATTGTTAACTTCTAACATCTCCATCGTTCATAATTCCATTTATGTGACCGTGCCAACTTTTGCTTGGCGGACCTCTACTTTTCATTACTTTTTGTCAGACGGTCTCCACTCATCCTTTCTATGTGGCCAAATCACCCGAGGGAATTTATTTATTTATTTATAAGGGTGCATCGACATACATCCAGCTTGCATTTTTCACAAAAAAAAAGAAAAATATTGATTATTATTATTTATTTATTTATTTTCTTTGGGAAGCTACAGCTCATTTACAGTTTAATGATACAAAATAATTTTTACATTGTTAGAGCCAAAAAAAGCATTCCATCAACATAATATAAAAACAAATAACAGTTTACAAGCCAAAAATAATTCATGCACACACATTCATACACACCCTCACACACACCCTCATACACACCATCACACACACATACATACATACATAAGTACACATATATACACACATATACAACAACTAGGGAAGGAAAGAGAAATGAGAGAAGAGAGACTAGGAGGACAGGACAGAGGGATATTGGTTGCGCATCACCTTCAGAACATCATGTCTAAATCTGTAATATTTCGCGTTGAATATGTCTATCTCAGCTGAGAATGTATTTTTATATTGGCTGCATATGCGTGTAATTGTTGAATTTTTCCTGATATTTGTTCTACTTGTTGGAATATGAAGTAATTGAGGTCTACGAACCATTCTACCTGGAACATGGATACCTACTAGGTTGACAAGTTCTGGCGAGTCTATGGCATTGTTCAAAATTTTATGCAGCAGCGATTGGTCGTGTAAGACTCTCCTACATTCAAGCGTATCAAAATTATGATATTTAAGTGACTGTTGATAACTATTGAAGTTAAGGTGAAATTTATGATTTATATAGTTTATGAATTTTTGCCGTACTTCTTGTGATGTGTACTGCGTAGAAACTTGTGATGTGTACTGCGTAGAAAGGAGACCAAATTTGAGTACAGAATTCTAGCTGAGGGCGTATGTAGGTAGTGTTTAAAGTGTATAAGGTTTTAATGTTACTGAATGGCCGGCATGTGTGAATAATAAATCCTAACATCTTATTTGCTTTACTTATGATATTATCAATATTGTTTATGCAATTTAATTTAGAGTCAAGTATCACACCTAGGTCTCTTATATAATTGACTTCCTTTATATCAGAGTTGTTAAAGGTATATGTGAAATTTATTTTGTTTTTATTGAGAGTAAATGTTATTTTGTTACATTTCGATATATTAATGCACAGTAAGTGTATAGCCTGTCAAGGTCCTCTTGTAGTTTAATACAATCGGCCAATGAGTTAATTGCAAGGTAAATTTTCATGTCATCGGCAAATGCAAGATATAATGAATGATTAAAACATTTGTAAATGTCATAAGTATAGATATTGAATAGAAGCGGACCCAGGTGTGAACCTTGAGGAACGCCCGAAGCAGGATTATGAGTGTGCTGGATGTCCAATTATGGATGCACACATTATAAAATTACATGAGCTCATATTAAATTACATACATAAATTACACATATATATCGTTTTAAATTACATTAGTTAGAAATAAAATAAAATAATTTTAAATTGAATATGCGATTACACTAAAATAGCATATGTAAATAGCACGAAGACGTTCTAAACCAGAGGTTCCCAAATTTTTTTATGTCTTAGACCCCTTGCCATGTTTTTAGATTTTTGGTAGACCCCCTACTTACCTGATATTATGCTTCTCGGGCAACTAACAGGTACTATGTCAAATATTAATTTAACAAGCACCCAATAACAAGTTGCCACATTCTGGAGACTTACGATATTAATTGTCTCACAGATCCAGACTGAAAACACAATTAAAAACTGTGTCTCCACCAGGAATCGAACCCGGGACCTTTGGATCAGCAGTCAAATACCCAACCAACTGAGCCACGAAGGCCGACAAAAATCAAAGTCTAATTTAAATTGTATGGTTTTAGATTTTATGGCAGGCATAGGCGTATATCCATTATAAATGAGTGTGAGAAGGGGAATGTTATGAATGTTATCTAAGGTTTTGGTATGATGGAACTTTAAGGAAATTTGAAAATAACATGACAAAAATGATAAAATAAAATATTATACAACGAATAATAACAAATTGTTATTCGATAGGTACTATCAGTGTATGTTGAGATCCACTATCGTGGACCCCCAGATTTTTTTTTCGCTGACTTAGACCCCTTGCAGGTTGTCATAGACCCCTGGGGGTCGATATAGACCACTTTGGGAATCACTGTTCTTAACCAACAGGCGCGATTTATCTTTTTTCTTAAAAGCAGAGAGCGAATCAGCAAACACGTCAAGATCAGGACACTCCCTTCTCATATCATTATATCGTCTACACATTCTTGGCATGGGACTGTAATACATAAAGCTGGTCCGAAGTCTATTTATATGAAAGGTTTTGGCGAATATCAACGATCTCCTAAGAATATTAAGTTGTAAACCCTGTAAAAGTTTTGAGTCCATGGTACCATTGACATTTTTGTGAAGTATAGTGTAATTGTCGTCTAGTCTCGAGTTTACTTGTTCTGAAATAGTCTAGCCTTCCATCGTGAGTCCTCAACCTGTTACTCAACCATACTTATAATTACTCAGACATAATTATACATTCTCGTCTAATATCCTCATTTCTTATTCTAACGTACATCGTTTTACCACACATTCGTCTAAGTGACCTCATTTCGATTGTGTTAATTCTAATTTCAGGCGCCCTAAGCCATGTCCATGTCTCGCTACCATTCATTAGAGTCAGTAAGTACGATCATACTATTACAACAAATATCCTACCCATTCTAAGAGAAATTGACGGAGAATCATTTTATGCACACATAAGAATTGAAGAGTTCCTTTACCTGTCATGGATCCCATAATAAGATCATAAAAAACTGAAGTGCATACTCCTTTCCGACACATAAATTATTCGCCCATATATCGTCACTTCGTTGTTACCGATCTAAGCTAATATCTTACAGCTTAAATAAGGTAAATAGAGCCAATTTATTGGCTCAGTAGTCGGATACCTTAACAACTGAGCAACGAATCCGACAATAATGCATGATTTGACATGTGATAATATTGCAAGAAAAATACTATCCAAGTGTGGTGGACCATCCCTAGGATGTCCCCACATCACTACTGGCTTGTCATGGCTACCAACTCAGGCTGAACGTATAAACAATCATTCCCTCCTACTCTCACCATTCGGAATTTCTTCAGTCGTCTGGCCTAGACGTATCGCGTACTTTCCTCCACATTCTAATTACGTGTTAATTAAATATAATAATTTAACAAATTCTATGTAAAACACCGATTATAATAAATTTATATAAGAGTGAGTACAATCTTTTATTGCATGAATTATCAGTTGCACCCAATTGTTTGTAGTGTATAAATTATAGAGAGATGAATTTTAATTAGACCTTTAGAAAACGCAATAATCCTTTTTATAAATATTCTATAAATTAATTAATCACTATAATCATAATAATCAAATAACCATCTCCCTATACTAGAAATAATTAAGACATACCTATTTACGCTACATGATTAATTCTTCACGATACCACACTAATGTGACCAACAAACTAGCAACCAACTAAAAGAAAAATCCCAACTTCAGCTGTCGTCTGAAAAGTCCGTTGTGTTGGTATTGTGGTCACATTGTGGATGAAGATAGGGATAGTTTTGAAGAGCCAAGTCGACAAAACTAACATGGCGGAGGAGAGACTACTAGGTGACATAGGAACTTTGTGAAAGTTTCAAACTCACAAACAGAGCGATATTAAAAATAAATGTTTGAACTTTTGAAAAATGATAACAGAAATGTCTTTTAGTTTTTTATGAAATGTATCAAAATTATTCATATTTTTTTTTTACCAAGATTAACGCAAGAAAAGAATAGGTATATTATACCAAAATAATGACTAAAGGCTATTCTCTCGTCTGCGAGTGATTATAACTATTTAGCAAATTGTAATGATTATGATTGAAAATGATGTAACGATAAAGATGTACTGTCATGGAGAAAGTCAAACTTTAGTGCTCAGCACGATACTAGTTGATAATCTTAAAAAAAAATAAAAAATAAAATAAAAGACCGGTAGGGCGACCACAAAAAAGATGGGTGGACGATATCATTCCGGTTGCGGGAAGAGGTTGGCTGGGGGAAGCACAGGACCGAGAGAGATGGAGTTCATTGGAGGAGGCCTACATCCAGCAGTGGAGAGATGGCTGACGAAGAAGAAGAAGAAGAATCTTAAATAAAAAAAATGCCTTAAAAATGCATTTTTTTTTAATGAAAATTAACTCCCCACTATATCCCCTTGGGTTAGTGAGGAGTAAAAACGTTAAGACCAATGTTTATTTATTTATCTTTATGTACATAATATAAACAAATATATTGCACCAGTTTAGAATAAAATTGTCATGATAGGTTTTTGTTTTCAAAATTTGTATGTAAATATGAACATTAGATGATAAAATTAGACTTGACGTAACAATCGGATCTTCAGTTCCTTGTTTCGTGTGCTTTATTTGTAAATGTCGATATAAATTACCTTTATTGGAAATCTTTATTTTACAGATTTCACATTGGTTTTTGATAGAAAGTCAGACATTTTGATATGATTAAATATACTTACTATAAAAAAATGGTAACCATCTACAAGTGCCCCAAAACTCCCGTATAATGGTGTTAATATGTAAAATATGTTTTATGTGTTGCCAGATCATTTTATTTTTTTGGGAATTTTCTAAAAGTTTATGAGAATTAAACAAAATATAAACAATCTATAACGAACAGTGGCTTTCTCTTCACTGCCAATCTAAACCAAATACGATTCGATTTACTAAGAACCTGCTTTTGTAACGGAGAATAATACGTAAGGTAAAGTCTGATTTTTTTAAAAGTGCCAAAGCTCATAGGGTGACCATGGTGTAAAAAAAAAATATTATGGGATTTTTTTTATCATTTCATGATATAAAACGGTTGTAACTTGCACATGCATATATCTTCAAAACCTTCAAATCTACTCATACCTATACTTACCCCCAGTACTATGCGGCTTTAATGGGTCTACATTATTAGGTATTTTCTGCAAATGTTAATGGGCATCACCTGGGAAAGTAATATTTAAACAAAATATTTATTTGATACTTTATTTTAGGAATATAAAAATAATAATTAATCGTTTTAAAAATAAACAGTTACATATTATTTTACAAAATAATACATTATTTTATACAAAATATTTACATAATAGTTCATTGAGGCAAACACACATACATAAATAATATAACTATCTAACTAATACAAATAAATAATGGACACTTATTCTATACTAAGACGGTGATAACACATGTTTATAATAATAATTATATATCGATATTAAACTAAAAATAAAATACATAAGTGAGAAATAAAAAATCATCAATGAAAACAATTCCTTATTAAGAACACATGGTCACCATAAAAAATCAAACGTGTGCACACTTCGAGAGATAGATATGTACTGTCAGATTTGTTGATGTTTGTTGTTAAGGACACCAAATGGTGTAAACCAATCAGCAACCACGATTTTACTAATACATTTACATGCGTAAATACTATGCATTATTTTTGTTTATGTATAGAATTGGCACTTAAAAAAAAATCAGACTTTACATACATATATATACAGGGTGTCCTAAAAAGTATGGATAATCGGTAAACCAGGGATAGAGGACCCCTAGGGCTATCCAAAAACCTCAATGTATGTTCTACGATTTTTTGTCGTTTTCGAGTTATATTTTTTTTTTCGATTTTTTTAGAAAAACTCCGACTGTCACGACATATGTAATTGGTCACAGAGACGCAATTTATTGAGATACACCCTTCATTATTTTTTTCAAAATTGTTGAATAGTGTGCGTTTTAGATGTAATAATTTTCTTTATCCAATCTGATACCATATCTTAAAAAAAATTGTTGTATCTCAAAAATAGTCAAATCAGAAAATTAACAAAAATGTTTGAGGTCGATTTAAAAATAGTAGGTCACATAAAAAAAGTTTCCGAAACATTTTTCAAAAACTTCCTTATTTCATCTAGTATCTACCCTGTAAATTTCATTTTCCTATTCCTACGGGATCATACTAAAAAACGGTTTTAAAATACGTCTCTGTGACCAATTATGTCGTGACAGTCGGAGTTTTTCGAAAAAATTCGAAAAAAAATTATAACTTGAAAACGACAAAAAATCGTAGAACATACATTGAGGTTTTTGGATAGCCCTAGGGGTCCTCTATCCCTGGTTTACCGATAATCCATACTTTTTGGGACACCCTGTATATTTTGTATAGGAAAACAAAGTATCTTAAAATTTGGAATTAGTTTCATACGAACCTATTCTTTAACTATATGTAAATATCTAGTATCGCCACCGACAGTCACAAATCACAAATTTTCAACTAAGCGTTAGAAGTAGTGAAGGAACCACCATTCTTGGAATATCGAGGAACATCTGGCTGACACCAACAACTATGTGCTGCGTACCCGGCCTGCAAGTGGACATCCCCAGCAAAAGACTAAGAAGTGTAAATCTAATAATAAAGACTAATTTGTGTATATGAACTGTGCCTAAATATAAGTAGTGTTTTGTTTGTTATTATAGTACCTATAGTATAGGATAGTCAGTAAGGTCTTAGTTAGGTATAGAAATTTTTACTTATTTTACTTATATGTTTTACAATATCGCCAAGAGTGCTGCTAAGGGAAGAATGAATGTTTGAAGTATGATAAGTTAAACCAAGGACACTGCCACAGCATCGATGAGGTCCGCCACCCGTCATGCTTGTGTCCAAAGGGTAGGCGACAAGAAGAGAACGGAGTGCAGAGTTGGAGTGTGGAATGTGAGAGGAGGTATGGAAAAAAAGATGAATGAGCTGTGTGAAATTGTTAATCAAAAAGAAATTGATGTGCTATGCCTGAGTGTGACTAAAAGAAAGGGGACCGGAATGCATGAGAGGCATGATGGTATGATAGAATTATGGTCAGGTGTAAAAGAAGACGAGCATGCTTCAAAGGGTGTAGGTATGATACTAGCTAGGCGAATGGTGGAATGCATGAAAGAATTTAAGTGTGAAAGTCCCAGGCTTATGTGGATCAGACTCATAGTAGGAATCACACCGGTGTTTCTCTTAACAGGGTATGCACCTGTGAATTCAGACCAAGAGAGCGAAAAACAAGAGTTCTGGGAAAGTGTGACAGAAGCATTGAATAAAAGGAAAGGAAATGAAAAGATTATTTTGGCAGGAGATCTGAATGGATGGGTTGGGGTACAAAGAAAAGACTTTGAATCTGCCCTCGGGCCTCACGGTGATAGCAGAGTGAACGATAATGGAAAAAGACTGTTGAATGTATGTGTGGAATGGGATCTTTTTGTGGCTCATACTATTTTTTGCCATAAAAAGATCCACCAGTACACGTGGGAAAGAGGCTGTGAAAGATCAATTATAGATTTTGTATGTGTGGACTCCACTTTGAGGACACTAGGGTATATAGGGGCGCAGAGCTGGAGACAGATCACTATTTGCTTGTTACTAAACTGCATCTGTTCATCGGTTGGCGCTCTAAAACAATCAAAAGTGCACCACCAATGCGCGTCAAAGTGGAAAAATTACAAGAAGAGGAAGTAAGACATGAATATGAAAGGAATGTTGAGTATGAACTAAATTCTCAAACACATAGTGAAAGAAGTGTAGATGAAGTATGGAAAGACTTGAAAAGTGTTGTGTGCAAAGCTGCCAAGAATGCGTGCGGTGAAAGTAAAAGAGGAATGCAGAAAGGTGATGCTTGGTGGAATGAATCGGTAAAAAATGCAGTTGATGCGAAAAAGGAAGCATGGAAGTTTTGGATATCTGTAAAAGGTACTGACAAAGAAAATAGAGCAAAAGAAGAGTACAAAGAATGCAAGAGGATAGTAAAAGCTACAGTGAAAAATGAAAAAGATTGTATAAAAGAAAAAGAAAGCCAGAAAATAGTGAACGACTTTACGGGTAACATGAAAATGTTCTGGAAAGGCATAGCTAAGCGAAAGCAAGGGGAAGCAAAAGGTTCAAAGTGTATAAATGATAAAGATGGAAATATGCTGATAGATAACGAAAGTGTGAAAGAGAGATGGTGTGAATATTTCAAAGAATTGTATGAAAGCGCACAAGGTGACACAGTAAGACAGAGGACATGGATTATTGATGAAAATGAGAGAGATGAAATAACGGAAGAAGAGGTAAAAGAAGCGGTTAATAACGCGAAAACGGGTAAAGCCGCTGGTGTGGATTGTGTGGCAGCCGAATTAATCAAGTATGGCGTTAAAATATCTACGGAGTGGTGTCTATCGCTTTTCAATAAATGTTGGGAAGCTGGGTACACTCCGTCGAATCGGAGAAATGCAGTTGTAGTTCCTCTTTTCAAAGGGAAGGGATCAAAAGTCGACTGCAAAAACTATAGAGCTATCAGCTTGTTAAGTTCGGTTGGCAAGATGTATGCAAGAATTATTGATAAGAGAATACGCAAGATTACGGAATGCAAGATATGAGATGCGCAAGGTGCCTTTGTAGGGGGCAGAGGATGTATCGATCAAATTTTCTCTTTACGTATGGCTACAGAAAAGGTTCTGCATAAAAACCAGAAACTTTTCTGTGCGTTCATAGACCTAGAGAAGGCATATGATAAAGTGGATAGAGAAAAATTGTGGGATATCCTATCAATATATGGAGTGAAGAGCAAACTAATACGTGCCGTTGCGTCTCTGTATGAAAATAGTGGAGCCTGTGTCCGTGTCAACGATGCGTTGACAACATGGTTCCCTATTAATAAAGGGGTGAAGCAAGGCTGCGTATTATCTCCATGGCTGTTCAATCTGTATATTGATCACTGCGTTAGGACATTGAAGAATGAAAATAAAGGTCTGAAACTAAGTACTGTAAACATACGTGATTTGATGTATGCAGATGACAAAGTGGTGATTGCTGAATGTGCGGATGAGCTGCAGTATTTAGTGAATAAAGTGTATGAAGGATGCCTGCAAAATGGACTGAGAATGAATGTTAGTAAATCTAAGATATTGGTATTTGAAAAGACTGAAAGTATAACTGCATGTATGATAAAAGTAGAGAACGAATGGCTAGAACAAGTTGAGGAATATTTATATTTGGGGAGTATGTTTGAACGGAATGGAAGAACCGATAAAGATATTGAAAGAAGAGTTATGGCAGGGAATAGAATAAACGGAGCACTAAGACCAGTAATGTCCGACCCAAGCATCTCAAAGGAAGCCAAAATTGCAATACACAATGCAATTGTGGTGCCTATTTTGACGTATGCAAGTGAAACATGGACCTGGCAAAGAACACATGAAAGTAGAATAAATGCTGTAGAAATGAGATCACTAAGAAGAGTATGTAATAGAACGATATATGATAGAATAAAAAATGAGGACATAAGGAGAGAATGCAAGTTAAAGAAGGATATTATATGTAAAATGAAAGTGAATGCTTTAAGGTGGTTTGGACATATAGAAAGAATGAACGATGAACGACTGACCAAAAAAATATACATGGGTGCAAGAGATGGAGTGAATAGCAGAGGTCGCCCAAGAAAGGGATGGCATGACCATGTGAATGATCAATCGACGAGCATGTATGAGACGATGCATGGATGTAAAGGAAGCCAGAAATGTGTGCAAAAATAGAGAAGTATGGCGCTCGGTTCTCTCTGCTTACCCTGTAAGGGACATGGCGTGATGGTATGTATGTATGTATGTATGTATGTATGCCACCGACAGTTAGATCTCATGTGTTACATGCAGCTAGTAATATATGTAATATTTGCGCTTTGTTTGTAAATGATATTGTGATGCTCCGGAGCACGTGTTTCAAGTCTTGAAAAGAAGAGAGTGTTATACCTACATAGATGTGGGGTGGCACGATCGATAGGGCCCCTCAGCGCCCCTAAAACGGTTCCATAATAATGGCAGCACTATCTGCCAATGCAGGAGGTAGAGAAAGGTTAAGTTCACCTTTTGTTGAAGGTATAGGTACATACTGCGATGATTCATTTTGAAAACGTTTTGTGATGCGTGAAATTTGAGAACATATAATATAGGATATTTTTTGGTTACTCTAACGCCTGCACTTAATATAACTTAGTTCTAACTTTTTATAGTCTTGACGAAATAGATATCAGCAACGTTGAAAAAAAAATGTGTATTTAAAATAAATTGTAAATTTGTTCTTATTATTGTTTCACTTATTTTGTCATACTAGTATACATATATTATTGTTATACTAGTTTATTCATAGAGATCGAAAGAAGAGTTATGGCAGGAAACAGAGTGAATGGAGCACTGAGACCAATAATTAATGAATGATCGCAACATATCAAAGGATGCCAAAGTTGCCATTCATAACGCCATCGTAATGCCAACCTTGACGTATGCAAGTGAAACCTGGACATGGCAGAAGACGCATGAAAGTAGAATAAATGCAGTTGAAATGAGATCGTTAAGAAGGATTTGTAATAGAACGATGTATGACCGGGTAAGAAATGAGGACAGAAGGAAAGAATGTAAGATGAAGAAAGATGTCATTACTAGAATGAAAGTGAACACACTGAGATGGTTTGGTCACATGGGGAGAATGAATGAGGAGCGCCTGACGAAGAAAATATACAGAGCGGAAAGGAATGGAATGAGAGGTCGGGGACGCCCAAGAAAGGGATGGCACGACCATGTTAATGAAATTTTGATAGACGGAAATGTTAGAAGTGTGAGCAAAAGACGAACATATATGAGACGATGCATGAATGTGGATGAGGCGAGGGATGCGTGCTAGGATAGAAAGATGTGGCGTTCGGTTCTCTCTGCCTACCCCGCAAGGGACATGGCGTGATGGTATGTATGTATGTAGTTTATACATATTATTGTTTAATTAATATTGTCATACTAATATACTTATTTTGTCATACTAGTATATATTATTGTTACACAATATTTTACCATACTAAATACGAACATACATAGTATTTTGTTTCATATGATTTTGTTATTTAGTTGTATTCCAACTGTCAATTCGTTCATGAGAATTCAATTTTCTTAATGAATCGACATTATTAAGCCAAGATGCGTGTACGAAGGAACATTTTGTATGGCGTAGTGGACTTTTGCATGCTAATAACACCAACTAGAGGCCTCGCAGCATATATGTTCCCATACATGGATTTACTCAGAATTCGGAGTAGAACATTTAATGTGAGTTTTGTGTGTCTGTGTGTGTGTGTGTCTGTGTGTCCCCCCCCCCCTTATAACTTTTGATCCGCTCAATTCACAAAGCCCAAAATTTCAGAATATATAAACAGTTATAGGCCTACAAAACTTTTATACTCAGAATTGTGAATTTTTGTTTCAGTCAGGGGTTATCAACTTTTGAAATTTTGGTTTATTTTTCATATATTTCAGAAACCTGGTATTGAAAATTGGTATAAACTTAGACAAATACAAAATCTCAAATTGATTTTTTTCAAAAAAATTCCAGGGATTATCAAACATTTTTTAGTAAAAAAAATATTTTTTTTTATGATAAATTTATTAGTTTAACTGCCTATATTTCCAAATCTTTTAAAAATATCGAAAAAACACTCCAACTAGATAATTTAATTTTCTATAAAAAACATCAATATTGTAGAGGTACATACCATTTTTTTAACATTTTTATAAAAATTGAATTTAGTGACGACATTGCTTCATACAATTTGTATGGCAGTCGCCTATACACAATATGTAAGAAGACTTAATAGTTTGATAGGTACTTAATCTCCAAACATACATACAGAACCATCATGCTGTTTTCATATTCCGGGTAGGAAAAGAGGACTGACCTCCATACTGTCCTATCTTGACATACATACCAACATGTGTTAAAATTTTCAATAATTTGGATTTATGGGTTTATAGTTTGATTTTTATTCTTCAACTATACATACTATCACAATCGACAGTTGGATCTCATGTGTTACATGCAACTAGTCTATAAGAAATATATTTTCCAAAAATACAGAGTGGAGTATGATTTAGTGTAGAGTATGGCGGTGAATGAATATTTAGTGTTGGTAGAATGGCGATGAATGAATATTTAGTGTTGAGTATGGCGATGAATGGATATTTAGTGTAGAGTATGGCGATGAATGAATATTTAGTGTAGAGAATGGCGGTGAATGAATATTTAGTGTTGGTAGAGTATGGCGATGAATGAATATTTAGTGTAGAGTATGGCGATGAATGAATACTTAGTGTAGAAAATGGCGGTGAATGAATATTTAGTGTTGGTAGAGTATGGCGATGAATGAATATTTAGTGTAGAGTATGGCGATGAATGAATACTTAGTGTAGAAAATGGCGGTGAATGAATATTTAGTGTTGGTAGAGTATGGCGATGAATGAATATTTAGTGTAGAGTATGGCGATGAATGAATACTTAGTGTAGAAAATGGCGGTGAATGAATATTTAGTGTTGGTAGAGTATGGCGATGAATGAATATTTAGTGTAGAGTATGGCGATGAATGAATACTTAGTGTAGAAAATGGCGGTGAATGAATATTTAGTGTTGGTAGAGTATGGCGATGAATGAATATTTAGTGTAGAGTATGGCGATGAATGAATACTTAGTGTAGAAAATGGCGGTGAATGAATATTTAGTGTTGGTAGAGTATGGCGATGAATGAATATTTAGTGTAGAGTATGGCGATGAATGAATACTTAGTGTAGAAAATGGCGGTGAATGAATATTTAGTGTTGGTAGAGTATGGCGATGAATGAATATTTAGTGTAGAGTATGGCGATGAATGAATATTTAGTGTAGAGAATGGCGGTGAATGAATATTTAGTGTTGGTAGAGTATGGCGATGAATGAATATTTAGTGTAGAGAATGGCGGTGAATGAATATTTAGTGTTGGTAGAGTATGGCGATGAATGAATATTTTGTGTTGAGTATGGCGATGAATGGATATTTATTGTAGAGTATGGCGATAAATGAATATTTAGTGTAGAGAATGGCGATGAATAATTAGTGTGGAATAACGGCAATATCTCACTTGTACTATAGAGCATCTGGGAGAAGATAGGTAGATAGGACGGTGATGGTATATTAAAATGCAGATGACGAGAAGCTGTAAGTGGATGGATAGGTACTATAATATAAATTAGGTACACACTGCGGTGACAAGAGGGGACGAAGACGGAATCTATAACGAGATTATCGACTGGAAGAAAATTTCCTGATTCGTTTATTTATTCAGAATCAAACGAAACTCGAGAAAAATAAAGATCTCTTCAAGAAAAAAAATCAATGTTAATTTTAGATATGGCATTTACGCCAAAAAATCACACCACTTCCCTCTTAAGGGAGAATCGAATTATAATAAATTTTTAATAAGTACCTACTAACGAAACCCGACAGGCGACGAAATCGGCAAGACCAGATGCTTCCTTCACAAATTCTGGCAAATCATTAAACAATTGAAAACCTTAATACACATTATTTTGTATACCTGCCAGGTTAGTTTAAAGGACCTGCCAGAGACAGTCCCGCTGACTTCCTCGTCGGGTATGAACTTCGAAATTATAAAGATTTTTTTTTCAAATATCGCGGTAATAGTATGATGCTATCAGGTTGATAAATATTATCTTTATAGCTTTTAAAAAACAAACTGGTACCTAGTAACTTTATTTTCTACTAGGGGCTCTGCCCCTTGGACGCTATCGCGGCCCGACCCCCAACGGCCGCTGCGCGGCATATTTGCAACTACGTGGCAGTTGCGTAGTAACCTTATAAATCTAAATGTCGTCAAATACACCATTTAGGACATTACACAACATTTAAAAACTAAATATATTTACGTGAAAATGTTAAAATCAAGTAATTAAACAGTATTTTTATAGTAAAAATGCGGAAATTATAAAAAAAAATACTTTCGACAATGTTTTGAAAGAAATGCGTACGTTTGAAATTACAAACAATAATAATTTGAATGTATATTCGAATTATCATTTAGAACAGTACACAACAGTTAAGTCTGAATATATTTTCAAAATAATACAATAATAATGATAAATTATACATACATATTTATAATTAAATAATGCGAAAACATACCTGTCCTTCTTATCTTTTTGCGTATTATTATGACATATTGAAAGCAATGTTTTCAATGTTCAAAATGGATATTCCGCAGATTATTACGGTTAAAATTTATTCTGAATGTTTAAAATTCCTTTTTAAACAATAATATTGTCAATTTATGCAGAAAATACATTTTAAACGATTAATTTGTGCTTTTTCATATCAATTGATTTCTTATTTTAAATAAAAATTTCGAACGCGAAAATTGATAAAGGAAAAATTATTTCACTGGCAATCCGTTGAAGGACGAAAAACATGGCGTACAGTAATTATATTATGGATTTACCAGACAACACAATTACCTATAAAAGTATTGATATTTGAAATAAAAAAAAAATATTGGATTGCGAATATAAATTCATTTTGGAGGAAAACACGGACAAAACATTCTCCCCAATATATTTTTTTGTTTATAATAGTATTTTTTTATTTTCCAAGAGGTTTAGCTAATTTGTATAATATCATACAAAATAATAAAAATATATGACGTAGGTAAAGTTCAAAATTTATATGTTTACGCAACGAAGGATATTTATTATACGATATTTTCAGCAAACTTTCAATAAAATTGATTTGAAATAAACAAAATTTACTGTCGTATTGATTACAAAGTTGCCATAAAAAGTATATTATAACTGGAAAAATAAAATAAAATATATAGATATTATATCTTTTCCATCTGATTATTTTTTATAACAAGAATTCTAAGGTCGCTGATAATAGAAAATTATAATATGATATTAGAAAAAAGCGTTTATGATCCGAAAATTTACAAAGCGTTTGGTGCGTACAGCGTACACTCGACGTTCAATCTGAACGCCACAGAGTGTCTTTCGAGCGTCTGTTTCCGGTCATTATGAACGGCTTAGAGCGTCACTATGTTCACTCGGCGTTCATTGTGAACGCAGCCCTGAACGCTAAGGAGTCACAATAATGTGGAGCTCATGGTGTCCTCTAGATTAGCAATATCGGTACAAAAGTCCAAAGTGAACATTATCTTAATACTGTCCTGGATATATTTTTATCCAACTGTCGATTTGTTCAGGAGAACTTTGTTCTCTTAACATATCGACAATGTATCAAGCCAGAATACGCGAGAATTGTATGGAGAGGTCTACTTTTTTCACGGCTTTTCCAACTTTGAAGTCAAAAAACACCAACTTAGAGGCTTCGCAGCATATATGTTCCATACACGGATTTACTCAGAATTCGGAGTAGAACATTTCGTGTGTCTGTGTGTGTGTGTGTGTGTGTGTGTGTGTGTGTGTGTCTGTGTGTGTGTGTGTGTATGTCTGTGTGTGTGTGTGTGTGTCCGTCCCCCCCTTATAACTTTTGATCCGCTCAATTTACAGAGCCTAAAATTTCAGAATATATAAACAGTTACAGGCCTACAAAACTTTTATACTCGGAATTTTGAATTTTTGTTTCAGTCAGGGGTTATCAACTTTTGAATTTTTATTTTATTTTTCCCTATATCTCAGAAACCATAAAAGCTAGAACGCTGAAAATTGGTATAAACATAGATAAATACAAAATCTCAAATCGTTTTTTTCAAAAAAATTCCAGGGTTTCTCAAACATTTTTTATTAAGAAAAGTATTTTTTTTATGATAAATTTATGAGTTTAACTGCCTATATTTCCATTTTTTTTTAAATATCGAAAAAAGCCGAAACACCCCAACTAGATATTTTAATTTTATATAAAAAATATAAACATTGTAGCAGTACATCTCAAATTTTTTTTAACAATTTAATAAAAATTGAATTTAGTGACGACATCGCTTCATACAATTTGTATGTTAGTCACCTATACACAATATCAAAGAAGACTTAATAGTTTGATACTTCATCTCTAAACATACAATATACATATACCATCATGCTGTTTTCATATTCCGGGTAGGAAAAAAAGACTGACCTCCATACTATCCTATCTTGACTACCTAGGTACATGTGTTGTATAGAAAACTAAATATCATAAAATAATAAATAATTTGTATTTATGGGTTTATAGTTTGGTACATATTCTTCAACTATACATACTATCGCTATCGACAGTTGGATCTCATGTGTTACATGCAACTAGTTAATTAAGTAAATTTTTATATAATAAAATTAATATACACAATTAATAGCCTCATTTAGTGCCATTATTTTTTAAAAGTGAAATGAAGAAAGTAACAAAAGCAATAATATTGAAATATTCACTCGCGTGTCAACAAAAAATCTAAATATATGTTCCATATAAAAAGCACCTTAGTATAATATGACGATTATTAAAGCAGTTAAATTCTTTTTCTTTATTACGATATCGCTATGAATTGATTAGTCAGAATTCTTATGGTTTTCAATTTATTATCGTTGTTCGTATTGTCGGCCTTCGTGGTTCATTTAGTTTGATATCTGACTTATATGCTTCTAATCCCGGGTTCGATTCCCGTTGAAGAAACAGTTTTCATTTGTATTTTCAGTCTGGATCTGTGATATATCGTATCGATAAATATCTTGAATTTCCAGAATGTGGCAACTTGTTATTGGGTGTGTGTTCTTCTTCTTCTTCAATGGCTCTGCAAGCCATATCTCCCCTTGGCCTCCAGCAGCTTCCTCCTCCAACCTCTCCTGTCACTTGCTGCGACCTTTCAGTTTGGCACATCCAGAAGCTGGGATACGTCCCTCACAATATCATCTTCCCATCGCAGCCTCGGTCTCCCGACCTTTCTTTTGCCACCTGGGTGCCCCTCTAAGACTCTTTTTGGTACATGTGATGATGGCATTCTCTGAACTTATATGGAATTCTCTTATTGGGTGTGGATTAATAGTTGAATATTTAAAATAGAACCTATTAGTTACCCGAGAATATAAACTTTTTGTTATAGGACCTACCTGTTACCTTTTTGAAATAGTTTTACACTGTTCATAATTATAGTTAGGTATTTTTAATCAAACAATAATAATTATGTTTCTACATATATATTTTCCTTAATAATAGGACGACCGTTTCGGCTGACTTCCCTTATCAACCACCAGTTGATAAGAGAAGGAAAGACCAGTTGATAAGGGCCTAGTCAGCTGAAACGGTCGTCCTATTATAAGGGAAATATATATGTAGAAACGTAATCATTCTTATTTGATTAAAAATACCTAGTGTAATGGAGGTCTACACATTAAACACCGTCAGTATTGACAAATAAAAAAAAATAATTATAGTTATTCAGCAAATTCTCGATCCTATAATAAAATAAATATTAAAAGCATTACAAAAAATTCTATGCTTCAATTTTTATTTCATTTGTTTTTTTTTTGTAGGTATACCTTACTTGTTGGCTCACAGAAATAAAGTAGTCTTAAATTAAGTAATTTATCGAAGGTGTCAATGATCTGATCTCTTCGTATGTCGGTAGGCATATTATAATAATAATAATAATAATTTATATAGCGCCGTTTAATGATTCAAGATCATTTCAAGGGCACTGATAGTTTAGCACCTCTACGAAACAAAGATGTTTTCAGTCCTTAGTGAAAGCTCTCTTTGTTTGAGCACTGCAAAAATCTGAAGGGAGTGCGTTACACTTAATTGGACCGCTCACACCAAATCATCGGTCATAGTAAGCAGCTTTGTTGACTCTGTCCATCCCCTTTAGGGAGTTGTTACTCTGTGATCCAGACGACCTGAGTGTGAGATGCCTCCCAGAGAGCTATTTTCTCTGACACAGCTCTTGGATGTATTATGGTGCTTATAGATTGTCCAAAGCATTAAACACGATCAAACGAATTTTG
Source organism: Molanna angustata (assembly GCA_963576475.1). Lineage (NCBI taxonomy): Eukaryota > Metazoa > Arthropoda > Insecta > Trichoptera > Molannidae > Molanna > Molanna angustata. Next base: position 36,879,012 of record OY754972.1, on the reverse strand, counting down.
CAATCAACTCGCTCTGGACACTTGAACCAGTGTAATTCGTTTAGTAGAGGAGTTATGTGACATCGTCATTCCGCACCAAAGATAAGCCTTGCCGCTGCATTGAACACCATCTGTAATCTATTGAGTTGATACTTCGGCAATCCAGCATAAATGCCGTTACAGTAATCAAGCCGAGAAACGACGAATGCATTTATACGTGTTTTTGTCTCATTAATAAAACCTATGACCACACCGCATCACAGTGTGATGGTGAAAACCTTTTATATGCATTAAGTACCAAAATGGTTTTAATACATTTTAGTACCTATATCGAATTACTTGGAATATGGTTATACGATATCGATATAAAAAGAGAATTAAAGCGCTAGTCAACGATGCGTGTATTGTAAAAACACAATAATATTAAAATTTATTGAATCAAGAAAAATATAATTGATACAATAAGTTTATTATACCTACGCCTATTACACTGCGACAATAATGCGGAAATGTCAGTAAAAATCGTTATGGTTAAACCATACATGTACGTGTCGCTCTTCTTTTTATAAAGTAATGCACACTCGCACACCTGTTGCTGGTTACCGCACATTGGGGGATATGCCGTAATGTGATGTATGTATGTATATAAATTCAAGATGATTAATTATTTATTTATTTATTCATTCATTCATTCATAGCATCATGGCATATCCAACAATGAAGAGTGGTCAGCGACAGGTGTGACATAAGATGAAGCACGACACATGCTGTGTTTATCCCCACACACCAATCTCGGCTTACCTTAAAACACAATACATTCAGAATGGACGGTAACCTCACTGCTGAACTATGTGATTTCAGTGTGGTACCTATTGGTCAAATCAAACGAAAGTGATCTTACATTGAACACTACGAATATCTGGAGGCAATCCTTATGAGTTCAACTCCTAATGAGTCGTTAATGGCGTCCATAGAGCCGCATCAGGATCTGAATATGGGATTCATATAACTCTTCAATTTGCAAAGGCATCTGTAATCTACATATATTATAGGTACTATACGCCCTCCAATACCTACTGAATACCCTCGACGCTGTCCAAAGGCGTGCTATACGTCTGATTGATGATCCATCACTGACTGATGGATTGCAATCACTAGAACACAGACGCAGAGTCGGTATTTTAAGTTTATTCTATAGATACTACCACGGGAATTGCTCAGAAGAACTTGCATCTTTGGTCCCTCCTCCACCCACTCGCAACAGAGTCACTCGCTTCACTCAATCGCAGCATCCATTCACAGTGGACCTTCAACATATACGAACAAGTCGCTTCTCGAACTCCTTTATTAATACAGCAGCCCGACTGTGGAACGATCTTCCGAATTCTGTGTTTCCACCTTCGTACAACCCGGCCGTCTTTTTAAAATCCGAATTAATAAACCCTCCCAACGCTACGTAGTGCGCTTCTTCGGAAGAGTAAAATGGACCCAAATCCTAATAGCTGGCGTCCCCTACGTAGACATGTTAAAAAAAAATATATATATAATAATGTTGTACATATTGCAGATGACCAGGCGAATAATTATTTACCGCGTCAATCTATTTTTACTCCTCACTAACCCAAGGGGATATAGTGGGGAGTTATGATTTCCCAATTTTAAGGGTATTTTTTGTATTGCAGATTATCAACTAGTATCATGCTGAGTTTGTATTCTGAAAGTTTCATCACAATGTATCTGTGTGTGTGTGTGCTATGTACGGCGTGTTTATTTTACTTTATCAATTAGGTATAGACTAAAGTAGGTACTCATTATAATATGTATTTTTAATACTCGCTTAGACCTCATTAGATTTTGAATGATATATGAATAGAGCTTCTCAATTTTTTTAACTATCAAATATTTCAATATGACTGTGACTGTGCTCAGGAGACTTAAAATTTGAAATTTTTTATTTTCAAATTGGTAAAAAGGCACATCACCTTCATAAAATGGCATTGAAGAGTTCTCATCTCAAAAGACTCATTTCATGAAAATGCTGAAAATTTTTCCTACAAATTTGAATACTATATAGAATGACTTGTTAGTGAGGAGTTTAGCGTTGGCCACAACCCACTCGTTTGAACTCTGTTTCTTATATGCAATCGTGTTTGTCCGTGACAATTATACATAGGTACATTAATTATATTTGTTAATGGACTTGAATCTGTCTATCAGAAACAATCATTGAATGTCACGTCTGAAGATGCAGATGTCATAATAATTGAAACTTGTCAAGGCAGTAATTAACTAGCGTCACACGAAATGAGTAGCCACGAATTTGTCACCATTGAAAGTGACTTATGACATAACATTAAATTAACACAAGTTGTTGATTGGTAATATTGGGAGATTGGGTAGGTAGTTGACTATTTAAGTATGGACTAAAATATTATACACATCGTTATTTATAAATGTCAATGTGCACATTTGTAAATATGGAAGCTTATTAATACTAGTTGCATGTAACACATGAGATCCAACTGTCGATAGCGATAGTATGTATAGTTGAAGAATAAGAATCAAACTATAAACCAATAAATCCAAATTATAGAAAATTTTAACAAATTTTGGTATGTATGTCAAGATATGATAGTATGGAGGTCAGTCGTCTTTTCCTACCCGGAATATGAAAACTGCATGATGGTTCTGTATGTATGTTTAGAGATTAAGTATCAAACTATTAAGTCTTCTTATATATTGTGTATAGGCGATTGCCATACAAATTGTATGAAGCAATGTCGTCACTAAATTCAATTTTTTTAAAAATTGTTAAAAAAAATCGAGATATACTTCTACAATGTTCATATTTTTTATAAACTCATAAATTTTTCATAAAAAAAATATTTACTTAATAAAAAATGTTTGAGAAATCCTGGATTTTTTTTGAAAAAACCAATTTGAGATTTTGTATTTGTCTATGTTTGCACCAATTTTCAGCGTTCTAGCTTTTTTTTGTAGGCCTATAACTGTTTATATATTTAGAAAATTTGGGCTCTGTAAATTGAGCGGATCAAAAGTTATAAGGGGGGGGAGACAGACACACAGACACACACACAGACACACAAAACTCACATAAAATGTTCTACTCCAAATTCTGAGTAAATCCATGTACAGGAACATATATGCTGCGAGGCCTCTATTTGGTGTTATTAGCATGCAAAAAGTCCACTACTCCATACAAAATGTTCCTTCGTACACGCATCTTGGCTTAATAATGTCGATTCATTCAGAGAATTGAATTCTCAAGAACGAATCGACAGTTGGTTTATTATTGCACCACATATGGATAAGACAATAAGCTAAGCATATAAAATGCTGGGGTCTATTTTTAGAATCGCTAAACCATTGAAATTAGAAAAAAAGCACTTATTACTTTGTACTATACATATGTCAAGAGTGTACTAGAATTTTCGTCAGTTGTATGGAATCCTTTTCTGATAAAATACATAAATAGACTAGACGCAGTACATAATAAATTCCTGAAACATTTGGACTATCGTGGTAAATTATAATTCTCCAACTACCGGAAATCTGTAAAACACAATAGTATTTGTAATCTTGAAAACAGACGAACAATATTATAGACATGATGTACCTTCACAAAATTATGCATAACCGTGTAGATTCGCCTTACTTACATTCTAAATAAAAATTTCAGATCTCAGTTTTTGTTCTATGTCGACCGACGTAACACAAACTACTCACGAAATAATTTCATTAGTCGAAGTTGCTCCAGCTACAATTCATAATTTAAACATTTCGATATAGTACATAAATCACAAGCAGATTTCAGAACATATGTACATATTTCAACAATTCGATAAAGTGTATATGCTACAATCACATTCATTCATAATCTATCTCGCATAAATATATATACACACAATATTGATATAATATATAACACACATATATAATACATCCAAAGTATATTAATTACTTTTAAACTTACGATTATTTAATAAGTCAAATAAATAAGTTCACTTTATATCTTACTCTTTAAATAATCATTATTATATTTATACTTATAACATTGTATCCTGTTGGTTTTTCAAATACAAAAAAAATATATATGCGCAATTGTCAATGTGTGCATTTGTCAATGTGCACAGTTGTCAATGTGCGCAGTTATCAATGTGCGCAGTTGTCATTGTGCACAGTTGTCAATATGCTGAGTTGATTAATATACAGCTGCAATGAAGCCAATTAATTGATTGTGCAGAAGCGGCATACGATAAATTGAAGTGTGGTTCTTACTTAACGAGTTGTGGACATTGAATGTTCGTTGTACTATTTGGTTACAAAACTAAATTTGGCACCGAAACTATAAAATGTCGCAGTCAATTAAATCAAAAGATAACAACTTGTGTCGAAAGCTCGGCAATTTAAACTATTCGTTTGAACTGTGAGTGCCCAGTAGATGGTTAGAGTGTTATGAAGAAGGTAAATAATAATATTATGAACCAGACCTGACCAATTCAATGCCCGCGGACGCTATAAATAGTCCATTTATACCATAACATACCTACTATCAAACAACTTTTTAATAATTCTTAAAAAATCATGCAACATTCACAAACTACTAACTAAATCTATAATATTTTCCAACTGTCGATTCGTTCAAGAGAATGAAATTCTTTTGAAGGAAGAGGCAGTTAAAATCCAAAACGCGTGTACGAAGGAATTGTATGCATGGTCTACTTTTTTCACGGCTTTTCCAACTTTGAAGTCAAAAAACACCAATTTAGAGGCTTGCAAACACCAAGATGTGTGAGGGTGTGTGTGTGTGTCCCTTATAACTTTTGATCCGCTCAATTTACAGAGCCCAAATTTTCAGAATATATAAACAGTTATAGGCCTACAGAACTTTTATACTCAGAATTGTGAATTTTTATTTCAGTCAGAGGTTATCAACTTTTGAATTTTTGCTTTATTTTTCCATATATCTCAAAAACAATAAAAGCTAGAACACTGAAAATTGGTAAAAACATAAAAAATACAAAATCTCAAATTAATTTTTTCAAATAAATTCCAAAGTTTCTCAAACATTTTTTATTAAGAAAAATATTTTTTTATGATAAATTTATGAGTTTAACTGCCTATAGGTATTTCCAATTTTTTTAAAAAAATCGAAAAAAGCCGAAATACACCAACTAGATAATTTAATTTTCTATAAAAAAATATTACCATGGTATTAGCACATCCCAAATTTTTTTTTAACATTTTTTATAAAAATTGAATTTAGTGACGACATTGCTTCATACAATTTGTATGGCAGTCGCCTATACACAATATGTAAGAAGACTTCATTGTTTGATAGGTACTTAATCTCCAAAAATACATACAGAACTATCATGGTGTTTCATATTCCGGGTAGGAAAAGAGGACTGACCTCCATACTATCCTGTCTTGACATATGTACATACCAACATGTGTTAAAATTTTCAATAATTTGGTTTATAGTTTGATTCTTATTCTTCAACTATACATACTATCGCTATCGACAGTTGGATCTCATGTGTTACATGCAACTAGTGATAACAAAAACTTATTGTATCGGCAAAATTTATATGTAGAATCAATACAAACGGTTCCTGTTTATTACGGGGACTGCTGTCTTCTACAAAACAATGATTTGACAGAAAAATCATAGAGAAGTAACAAAACGTTTTCTTTGAAAAACAAAAACTACGGTGAGCTCGATCATTGGTAATATGATCAAGCTTACCAAAGTTCGCGCAACCCAATCTAACTCTCTTCAGAATTTTTGCTACTTGGGTTTTCTTTTCCTAATTAAATCTTATGTACAAGAAAAGATATAATAATATGAGATAATAACATACTGAAGGAAAAAGATGCATCTCATTGAGTTATTTAAGAACACCTAATTGCAATAATCCACCTTTGTAGACATTTTTGTAAGGACATACATTTAATAAATATTTAATACGGCTCTTTTTGAAATGTGTTCATAAAGGCCTGGTGCTATGCAAGACGCGTTGGACGATATCCTAAATATTGCAACAGATAGACAAAAAATAAGTATAACACGTCGAGTTAAAACATCGTAAATTTGCCGAGAATTAGTTGCAGTCACATTTGAAGGAATGTGGGGGAGTACCTACATACTTAGTTAATTGGGTCTTATTCATAATATTTCGGAAGAGAAATATTTGTGAATCCTGTTAGACATAATCGCGATAAATATCTCATGCGGTTCAAAATATGTGACAAATCTTACGAGTAAAAATTACGACTGTTGTCGTAAAAAAACGGTGTTTGTCGTTTACGATTAGTGTTTTCACATCTTAGATATTTGTGAAATGTGTCACATTAACTTACTCAAGATAGGATAGTAGGTACTTGCATTAAAAAAAAACTTATTTAGGTACTTCTAACCATATTCGTTCCATTGCTGGACATATGTAGGTCATAGGTCGAAATACGCTAAATAATATTTATTTTGGGTATTTTGTTTTTATCTCCGACCCGCATGACACGATCAATTGGAAATATAAAAGCCTATACAAGATGTCTCAAAAGTCAACGATAAGCTGAATACTGGATGTAGGCTAGGTTATGACAGTTTATAAATATAAGGAAGTCTCTTAGTTTTTGCAACAGAATATTTTTTTGAAATACCTTGAAATTTGACATCCTGGACCACATTTTTAGGTCCTTTGGCTACAACTTTCTCAGTTTTAATTTTTGTTACGTAATCCTGTGCAATTATAACTATACGAGCTAAGTTAAGAGCTAAAAAATATTTGTTTGTGTATAAAGTGTACAAATTTTCGTTACTTAACACCTAGCTTTAACATTTTTAAAAAAATGTACTACACTGACAATGGCAACTTTTTTTTAAAGATTGTCCCATGAAGTTGAGATTTTAAAATGGTAAATATAAGACTTTTTAAATTTTGCTTATAATTAAATAAAAAAAAATAAAAAATAACCTTATTTCCATATTTTTTTAACTAGCCTACATTCAGTATTTAGCTTATCTTAGACTTTTGGGACGCCTTATATAAAACATATCTGAATAATCTTCGTTTTGCAGACGACATAATAATAATTATTGAAGACGTACAAGAACTCAAAGAATACTCCACAATGCATCCTTAACAAATAAAATTTTCACTTGAAGCTGTAGTTTAGATCGAATTGAAATAAAAATATGATAATTATACGTATAAATTTGAGATGTGCAGCTATCTATGGATAAAGTGACGTAGTCTATAATTAACACTGTCAGAACATTTGACCGTTAATGCCAAGTAAATCAAATATTTTATTAATAATCATGGCAATAAATGAATAAAGCTAAAATAAAGAAACATATAAATTAACGTTTCTACTAATCGTCATATCGTCAAGATTTCATAGAAGTGAACACAAATTCTTCAATCAAAACATATTAGAGGGCTTATAAAAATCATATTTTTAAATTATTTAAAATAATTACTCATTTCACTAAGGAATCTTAATCTAAAAGCTAATCTTCTATCTCAAATATATCAAATTAATATCAATAAAGCATTTATTTACCTTCTTTCAGGAGTGGAACTAGAAAAACTAGCCTAAGAAGAAAAATAAATACGTAGTTTAATAATCGTAAAGTAGGTATTCAAAATGGCTAAAAAATAATTCAACGAAAAAAGTATTATAAATCCGTAAAAAGTAGACAACCAAATTGAAAGGTTTTAAGCTCTATTAGAAAATAAGTCAAATTGTTATCAGTTCAGATTTTTAAACATTCCTGTTTCGTTCAAACATAATTACCTAACTCGTTTTATTTTATGGATTCACATAATATGACAGTCATATTTCCACGTAAATACTTGGTAAATTCCTGCCATTGAAATAAAATTATATCACCGTCATTCTCCGTATAATAATTTTCTTGATAATCGCGGTGGAATCTGTTTTAGTCAAAAGCCGTGGAATTTGTTATCTTCATAGTGAAATCGGTGGCATTTGTGACATTTCACGACTATTGACGTAATTTATAAAACGGAGTAGTGAGGGTGGCTTCGTATTTTCTAAGTCGAACTGCGTAGGTCGCTTTTGTCTGAGCCAGCAAAGGTCAATAACATGGTTACAAAGCAGCGTAGAATCAAGAGAAATAAATTATAGAAAAATAACAAATTCATTGTTCTGAAAATGAAATTATCTATGCGATGTTCAATCAAGTTGTTCTTGTCTTGGTTTGTATCAACTTTATATACCTTCAAAATCTAAGAAATACTAATTATTTTTGGTGAAATGAGTAGGAGCTGAAGGCTATGAAGGCTAATTATGTGATTTTTACCCGTAAGCCCAAACTAAAATTTCAATCGGTTACCTAGCATTACATATGTATACGTAAAGTTCATTAAATAAAAGCTGTTCAGTTTCTTTTTCACAATTTTATCTTTCATAATATTTAAAATCTTAATAAAAACTCAGTCACTAATAAATATCAGAAATCAAAATCGTTAATTCTCCAAAGGTATGTAAAACTATTAAAAGTAATGCCAACAAACAGCTTTGGAGTACGTATATTAAAAAAAAACCCTCAGCTATGTAAAAAAAAATCATCGTGTGATTGGAATATCGTTAACAGTATGTGGACATATCGTCCCTTTAGTGCTACTGTGCTACAATATTGGTTTTAAAACATCAATATATTATGTAGGGTTGTCATAACTTCCAGGAACCAAAAGTAGTCAATTTTGATACCCAGAATACATCAACGCCGCCTAAACGCAGCGTTTCAACTAAGCCTAAATACTCTTTCATTCTTTTCCGACCTCAGAGTGTAAATATGGAAATACTCGAATACCTTGACCACTGTCGATTCAAAATCGATATTCAAAACACCAGTGACTGTTGACCGGGTGTCAGGATATTATTTACATCTCTTCCCGATTCAGCGTTTAGTCTTGAAAAACACGAAAACACCGCCGAAGTTCGTATCGCCTATGTATTTCCGTGCTTTGTCAAAATTGTTGAAAAACGGACAAATAAAAGATATATGTTGTAGCAAATACAAAACGCGGATGCTGTGGTCAAATCTTTATCCATAACATAGATATAAGTCTTAGAGACAGAGTAAGAATCGAACACACCAGAAACCCAACGATAAGCAATAATCATGAATGGTGTTACTAAACATAAGTGCCAATGGACAGATATTTGAAAGATGGACGCTGGAGACCTAAGAACCTCAAATAGCGACTTGGGATATGTAAAGAAGTGTCGGTAAACTGTAAAAAAGTTAGATGACATAATCTCAATCGCAGGGAAAAATTGGATTCAGAGAGTGATATGTGGAAAAACCTACCTGTAGTATATGGTACTTCATAATACCATATACACATTATTAGTATTTCATTAATATTTGCAGTTCGACTATCTTCGGAAATTTTATGATTGGCGAGCGGCGGTGGACAACCGCACTGCCATTCCGCTGTAAATGCATGTTCATAGATTACACGCCATGTCGTTTATTGTTTTAAACTTTGATAAATACGCGTGCAATAGAATTGGTTTCTTATTAGATTAGAATTTGAATTACCTTTTGACCTTCACCACAAGGTTTATGTAGGAGAAATGGCTAAGAAGAAGAGATGGTCAAATATGGTGGCAGTCCCGTTAATACGGGAAGTATGACAACCCTAAATATATTATGTAGGTACATTTTGTATGAAGTGGCTGACTGTCTTTATATGTAAATTTTACCTACCTGCAAATAATGGTTATCTCTTAATTAAATCTCTACTCGCTGTTGGGGACCCTTCATTTACATATTCCAAAACAAACAATTTTGAAACAGACGAATCACTTAAAGTTGATTGTGGCACAATATTACATACATTTGATTGGTATTTATAAGTTTATTCGTATACCTATAACTAGAGAAGGTTTGACATATTAAAATAACGAAGATTTGACAATTGGTCCATGAAACGCCCAAGAATAGTATGGTGTTACCATGTTAAAATTAAATTTGCAACAGATCTCTAGGCAGACCACCATAAAGATAGCAAGAGTCCTAACATAAGGCGTAATAATAAGAAGAAACTTACCGTATTTAACGCTTGACTAACGCGTCATACCAAATATTTCAATGGCGGATCTTTCACATAATGATCCGACGTATATTTGAGATTAACAAAAAAATTTAATCCTTATAATGTTTTTCGTTGTCATTCTTCATAGCAATCGTGTTTAAATTGACTCAACATGGCACAACGCGATGTTTGTTTTCATTTTTCTATGTCAGTTATCCAAAGATTACATGCATTTATCTATTTTTTGACATCTTGAAGCCAATGCGGCCATATAAAAAAAATGAGGGTGTTCGTAAACAATTCGGTGAATTAGTTAGTCATATCTTAGTATAGGTACGTTTTATAAGTAACATTTTTAACTACCGATCTTAACTATTTTAGTCGTGCTTATCTTGTTGCGCTTTTAGTAAGCTTTTAACGAAATCTAATAAGTAAGACCGTTACATTTTAAAAAAGGAACCCGAACCTGTTTGAAGCTATTAATATTATGCAAGGACAAATTTACTTTATGTCGTAACTTTCTGTTTTGTTGAAAATTTAATTTTGTGGTTAGATGTTGGAGGAAGATAATCCAGAGAACTTAATTTGTAGAACAAGCACAGTCTAAGAAGGTTTTTTTAAAGTTTGATCAAGTCTATTAGTATTTATTTATTATCTTAAATTTGATTTAATATCAGCATTTGTCCCTCGGTAAACTAGATATCTGCCTCCCGAGCCAAAGGTTCCGAGTTCGTCAAAATCTTTGAGACGATAAATATTATAACTCTCCAGAATCTGGCTATTTGTTATTGGGTACTAACCCGAAAAGCAATACGAAATAAAATTTATTTTACAAGTTGGAATTAAATAATATGGATTTTTTAACCCCATTTTGGATTCAATACTGTTTAGTGTCAAGGCTGTAAGTCTGAAATTTAATACAATTATAGAATATTAATGGCCGTTGAATATTTAAGTAAAACTAATAACAAACAAAAATAGTATACCGACTTCAAGGACATCCTTAATGAAGATAGTACCTATTGTTTCGTTTATATTTGATGAGGACAAGAAGCTTCAAATGTACAACCAACCTTTATAACAGCATCTATCAAGATTTTAGCATTATTATACTATGTACGATAAGACATTAGCAGAGTGGTATAGTTATTCTGTTAATGGATGTAGTCGTTGGATTAACTGGCCTTAAGCTTTGAACTGAGGCAACACCATTTTATCATTTCACAGAATTAAATTCTATTCAAATTATTTTAATGTTAATATTTATTTGAATAACAGCAATTATTTTATCTCTAATGTAATAATTATATAAAAAAAATATAACATTAAAATTTAAAAATATATACCAAGAAAATATACCAATGTTCTCTAATTTGTTTAATTCTTGAAATATAATTTATTTAAAGGCAGGCATTCAAGGCTGATTTTAATTTGTGTACTTATATTGATTTTTTTTTTGTTTTTATCTAGCATATTCTGTTTTTTAGCGTATTTATAGCGTATTATCATCATTTATTTGGACGGCAAAAACGTGTTTTAGGGAAAAATTCCGGGTTTTTCATCCATATGTCAGTACAGTTCTTATCATAACCCAAGTTCGTATCCGATCGTTCGTAAAATATTTATCAAGACCACTAAATTCTTTGGAGACTCGTGGTTTCCACTATGACAAGTTAAAGACTCTGACGAGTATTTTACCCAAGACCAAGACTGGTTTTGTTCGTCGCTAGAACGATTCTTCGATTTAATCAAATTCGCGGCTCTTTTGTGATATATTCAATAAATAATATTATTATTTTACCTCCGTTTGAATAAATATTATTATCAAAAGGAATATTGTTACTAGGATCAGAAAATTATAATAGGTAATCATAGAACTTAGTTATGATACGACGCCTTCGGGTTCAATCTTACTATGTGAATGTTTCCGATGAAAATGTCGTTTCCAAAATACCACTTCTTATCAAAATATACCGACTCCCAAATTTTGATAAAATTAATACTAAACCTAGTTTACAAAGTTTATGCATGATTTCATATTTAATCAATCTAACATGTCGCATTAAATAAATGCAATAAAATTCACATATAGTGACAATTAACTTATTTGTTAGGTATGTATTGTATTGAAAGTATCGACTGATACTTGAAGTAAATAATACAAGATAAATATTTTTTAATTGTTTTTAATTGTATATTAGTGCAAACATTACATAAATAAATTATTTAAAGCCAACCGTGAAATAAAGAACTACGTACTAATAAAAAATATGCTGTTTTATTTTCCCTTTCTACAAAAATAGTTAATGTTTTCATTTCTCTAAATATTTGTTGGGTAAAGATGCCTATTTCAACGTTATAATATTCATATTTCATTAATTTATTCCTTCACACCATCACGGCACATCCCCAATGTGTGACGATGTGGGATAGCGACAGGTGTGCGGGGGTGCACTGCCTTACAAAACCAAGCACAGAATGGGTGGGTAAACCTAATAACTTCACCGCCCAATTGTTGTCTTTCGATGAAAACATAAGAGACATGTTTGATAAATGACACGTTTATATTGAAACGCTTGAGGGGATAGAGGTTGCCAATGAAAGTATGAAGGTTTACCAATGGAATCTATGTGAAAGTATTAGGATCTTGAATAAAACTCTCGGACACCGGGGATCGTACCCGTTGTTCGAGAGAGTATTCGTATGTCCTGGATGGCCAAACCTCTCCGTTTTACTTACGTGCTGCTGAGAGCAAACACACAAGAATCAATATTATAATTACGAAATTCAATATAGTAAGGAAAATAAATACGCCAGGTCTTGGTACTTACATTTATTGAAGCACAAACGAAATTAATAATTAAAACACTTAAATAAAGATTTACGACTAATTAGCGAAACAACAATGTTGCAATGAATTCGCAGAGCTAAAATTGTAATAACGGTATGAGACCGGTAACGTGACGATCGGGAACAGAGTGGTACCCGCGCCTCGCCCGTGCGCGTTTATATACCGCTCGTCGCGTCACCGGCTCATCGTAGGGATGGTCGTGGCCCAAAACGCCAGACTGCCACATGCTGCTCGAAAGCGTTCAGTGATATAGTTGTGAAAAACGCCATAATCTGCAACTTCGGGTACATCCGACTCCTGACGTCGAGTGTTAAACGTAACGCCCCGTATACAGAGCATGTGGGTGACAGGAAAATTATTCGAAAAACAATTATTCGAATGCTCAATTTTACGAATGACAATTATTCGAATCATTTACGAACAATTTTACGAACACACAATTATCACAAATTTCAATTGTTCGAATTTTAATGACGTCATGTTGGTAGCATTATGAGAAGAACAAACAATAGATTTTTATTATAATATACTAGATGTCGTAGTTAGAAAATTTTGTATGAATCGAAGTGAGGGATTTTTGACGTTTTAGTTGGCAGACTAGATAGTTTTTCCATAGAGAATAACGACTAATGTGAACAGTTATCTAGGATGTGTTGAAATGTAACGCGCGATATTCTATGACTCACTTTTTCCACGGAGTACTAAATCTACATAGTATATTATAATAAAAATCTATGGAATAAACAACATGGCGACGTACACTTTTAGTGTCACCCTGATTTTTCTCTTTTATTCCCTACATCAGCTTTGATGTATGTAGCCTCATGGAAGGCAAGAGGTTTCATCAAAATCCATGAGTATCCAACAATAATACAACAAGTAATAAATAATAGTCTACAGACATCTAATATGTTTTACTGGCAGCAAATATTTCAAAAAGAGAGGCAACATAATGACATGAAAATATATTAAATTCGGTCAATTTGGTTTTCTAACAAATGTTAGTTCGAATAAGTTGCTTTCGGACAATTGTCATTCTGATAACTGATTTTCGAAAAATTATTATTCGTACAATTGTGTTTCGAAGAATTTTCATGTAATCGAGCAGGTGGTGGTCGGTATAGCGAATAACAATAGCGATTGATAGTATCAAAAAATAGTTCATGTTTCCATTAATCGAAATCATTCTTGGCTAAAGATGGGTATTTCACAAAGTTGGCATATTCCACAATGTGGGGCAACCAGCGACAGGTGTGTGGGCGTGCACTTCCTTACAAAACCAAGCACAGAATGGGTGAGTACCTAATCCTCATTGCCGAACTATGTGTGATGCTATGTTTTTTATTTAATTTCTCGGTTCTTACGGGCACCCAAAAACGATGATACATAATATAAAAGATTAAAAGCACTATTCTGAGCCGCACTATCACACAATATAAAATAAAGAGTAAAAGCACTATTCTGAGCCGCACTATCACACAATATAAAATAAAGAGTAAAAGCACTATTCTGAGCCGCACTATCACACAATATAAAATAAAGAGTAAAAGCACTATTCTGAGCCGCACTATCACACAATATAAAATAAAGAGTAAAAGCACTATTCTGAGCCGCACTATCACACAATATAAAATAAAGAGTAAAAGCACTATTCTGAGCCGCACTATCACACAATATAAAATAAAGAGTAAAAGCACTATTCTGAGCCGCACTATCACACAATATAAAATAAAGAGTAAAAGCACTATTCTGAGCCGCACTATCACACAATATAAAATAAAGAGTAAAAGCACTATTCTGAGCCGCACTATCACACAATATAAAATAAAGAGTAAAAGCACTATTCTGAGCCGCACTATCACACAATATAAAATAAAGAGTAAAAGCACTATTCTGAGCCGCACTATCACACAATATAAAATAAAGAGTAAAAGCACTATTCTGAGCCGCACTATCACACAATATAAAATAAAGAGTAAAAGCACTATTCTGAGCCGCACTATCACACAATATAAAATAAAGAGTAAAAGCACTATTCTGAGCCGCACTATCACACAATATAAAATAAAGAGTAAAAGCACTATTCTGAGCCGCACTATCACACAATATAAAATTTTTCTGCTAGATGGTATCGAATATTTTTATTATTGCATATTCGCAAACACTGGATTTTTTTCCCTGTCGGGAGTCTAAGATATTTTTTAACAGATTTTTAATTATCTCAATAGAGACGAAGTTTGAATATTTACTGTAGGAGAACCGGGAAATCAAGGCACCTACAGGGCTTACGACAATTTTCTCAATAGATGGCGTTACAACAAAAAATAAATAAAAAATAATAAGAATGTTGTTCATAATTTCACACATAGATGGCTGTAGTAAAAATCCTTATTTCCTCAAGCGAAAAGAATTTCAGTATTGCAATATATAGAACTTTCAGACAAAAAGAATTGATAGGGATCTCATTAAAAAGGCATAATTGGTGAACGTTGCGCAAGCGCATTAAGTGATCACGTAAACCAGCCGATGACAGGTCGTAAGCCCTGTAGGTCTAGATGGTATATTCAATTTTAATGTACACAATTAACTATTATGTTATATGTAGGTACAGTACATTGATAACAATCGGGTTTGATCATAGAGAAAAATGAGAAAGTGGTATTTTTTCTGAAAGCAAATTAATAACAAGACTAATCAGGTATAAATAGGATTTGGCATTTTACTAACAAGGTAAAGATAATCTTTCGGATGTTTGCCGTTTACTTACTCAGCTATATGTACATATATAAATCAAAATGAAAACGATTGGGTCAACAATGTTGGTATCTATAGGTAACACAAATAGAGGGGAATGGTAATTCTACGTAGACATCGGTCTAGTAACTATCATTTAAGTTCAAATAATCGCTGTTATCTGTTATCCTAGGACAGTTGTATCTTCTTCTTCTTCTTATGTTAGGCCTAAGGGCCTGTTATTTGCAGAGACGTTGTTCTCCTGCGAGGTTGAGTCCCAGCTGTCCTTCCACCTCTTTGGTGGTCTGCCTGGTGGTCGTCTTCCTTCGGGTCGGCTGTGTAGTGCTATGTAAGGGATCCTGGATGCCTCCATCCTATTTACATGGGCATACCAGAATCTCCTTCTTTGTCGACCCCATCTGACGACATCCTCAACCTCGCCGATCTCTCTGACTCTCGTGTTTCTTATTCTGTCTCTAAGCGTGAGACCGGCTATTGCTCGAAGAGTTCTCATTTCTGACACTCTTAGTGTACTCTTCGTCATGGATGTGTCAGCCCTACATTCGATTCCATACGTCATTATGGGTCGTACACAGGTCTTATAAATTCTAACTTTACTTTTAAGTCTCATGTCGGGGTTTTTCCATATTGAATTCCTTAAGCACCCTGAGGCAGAAGCAGCCTTGTTAATTAGACCCACAATTTATTCTGGAAGGTTACTGTTATCACATAAGATATCTGAACTTATCAACCTGTTCTACCGCCTTCCCATCCACAGATATATTACAGCCCATTGTGGTTCGAGAGAAGACCATACTTTTGGTTTTTGCAACTGATATTGCCATATTGTATCGTTGACTGGTTAGATTAAATGTTTGCAAGATCATTTGCAGGTCTTCCTCGGTCTCGGCGAATATGACGGCATCATCGGCATAGCAGAAAACAGATATAATTTCATCGCCCATCCTGTAACCTTTCCCAAGTGATGTGATATCCTTCACAATCTCATCCATGATGAGATTAAAGAGGAATGGGCTTAGGCTGTCGCCTTGCCTAATACCAGTGCTCACTCTTATAGGATTTGATAGTTGGCCATCTATTCTTATTATGGTATCCGTGTTGATGTTCAGTTTATTAATTATTTTAACCATAATGGGGGACACTCCTCTTTCAGTCAGGATTTGCGTTATATCTGTAAGTTTAGCCCGATCAAATGCTTTAGTGAGGTCAATGAAACATATGTATGCCGCTTTATTGTATTCAATAGCCTTTTCTTTAATTTAATTTAACAACAGTTGTATCAATTAATATAATTCTTCTGTACGTGTGTATGTCACTGAACTTTTCCTAGACGGCTACACCGATTTTGATAACATTTTTTTGTGTGTGTTTGTGTGAGTCCCTGAATGGTTAAGATTCACAAAGTGGAATTTTAAATATAAATATTATAAAAGGAAAATAAAAAAACATGATTTTTTATAACTATAAATTATAATAGGTGGCACTAATGTGGAATTAGCAATGTTTAGTTTTTTCCATTAAACAACACTAATAAATCGGACCATATGTGCTGTATTGCAATTACATACAAAATGACAATCAATCTAACCTCAAAGTGTTTAGCGGCTCATCGAACAACAAAATGTTAGTTTGTTCAGCGAATAATAACATCCATATGATTCAAATATTTGTTACATATATTATATATTTTTTTGTTTCACAAATAGTTCGGGCTGGACAATGTCTGTCAGGTCCGCTAGTATCTTTATAAATATTATAGTTCTTCTATACGTGTGTACATATGTCATTGAACTCTTATACGGCTGAACCGATTTTGATGAATTTTTTTGTGTGTTTGAGTGAGACCCTGGATGGTTGAGACGAGCGAATCAAAAATTGTAAGAGTGTAAAATAAATATATAAAAAAAACGAAAAAAAGTTCGCCTGGTATTATGAAAACAGTATAACTTTTGAGATATACAGTAAGATGAGAAACAGGAGTTTATTATTTTTTTTGTTTCACAAATAGTTCGGGCAGGACAATGTCTGTCGGGTCCGCTAGTATCTTTATAAATATAGTTCTTCTATACGGGTGTATGTCACTGAACTCCTATACGGCTGAACCAATTTTGATGAATTTTTTTGTGTGTGTTTGAGTGGGTCCTTGGATGATATAAATTCATAATATGAATCAAAAATTATTAGTGTAATAAATAATAATATAAATAAAAAATGTACGCCTGCTGTTCAGCAAACAGTATAAATATTGAGATTTAAAATAAAATGCGAAACAGATGCTCCATTAATATCTTTATATGTAATTCTTCTATACGTGTGTATGTCACTGAACTACTATACAGCTGGACCGATTTTGATGATTGAGTTCTGTAAGATCCGCGTAATACAACAGTCAAAATAACATCTTACATAGAGTCAACCACCATTTCTGAATGTTGCCTTTTTAGGTGAGGTGAGGCTGATGTGATACACACATGTGTCATGCCTCCTTTTACATACAAGGCGCATTGTAACCACACATTGTGGGATATGCCATGATATGCCGTGATGGTGTTTGGTTATTTTATAATCTACGTTCAACGGCAAGTCAACGTTCGGGCAAGATAACGTCTGTCAGGTCCGCTAGTATTATAATATGAAATGTGAAATTACTATGATAAATTTTGCAAAATCTACATCATCGAAAAGAAAGAAAGTAAACTGTATTGAAAGTATGTAACAAGTAATAAAAAATATAAATTAAACAACAAGATAAGTAAACAAATAAATAAAAAAATTGACAATTGAAAAAATTCTGTCCATACATCAAATGAATCACACTTTAAGCAATGTATATTGCTAGTTTTTGTTTGAATTTTATTTGTTTTAATTATATAGGAAGACCATTGAAATATTTGATTACCAAAAAAATGTACTTGGTTGTTTAGCGTTGGTCTGATTTTTGGGGAATCTCAGTGATACATTATATTAAAAATTTTATAAAATATTATCTTTAGGTACGCATATTATTTCACATTCAATTTTGTGTAGTTTCGTACCGCTTGCGCAATAAATTGAATTGCTTTCTTGTGTTTCCTTGATGTGAGGACTCGAAATAAATTTCCCAGGTTTATTTCAGACTTTAACAAAATATTGTAGTTTTAAAAAGAACTTTGTCGTTGAAAAGATTTCTTTTCTTTCATTTGTGAATTCTATAGCTAAACTTTGGAATGAATCCTGTGGGATGTGAGCAAGCACCCGAGTGCTTCCTTGTGTGTTTAAAGTCTTTGATGTTATATTTGAAGTTAATTGGTTATACGGATTGACGATCTGAAAGAGTACCTAATTATAAAACGTTCAATTAAAATTAATTATAGAGCATCATGAGTTACTAAACTCTCTCATTCAATTTTCTACATCCGCAAATTCGCTCAGTTTCAATATTATTGATACCTATCTAATGAACTGCAACACGAATTTAACAATAATTATATTGAATAGAAATACTTTTCAACGATTTTTTTACGTTGATTTATTTGTTTATCATCATGTAAGTACCTACATTAAGTGCACAGCGGCGGGTTTATTGTCATATAGCATTTTTTTCCAACCAACCCGAGCAAATCGATGACTCTAAAGTTGACATAGTACATTAAAAAGAAAAAAAAATAATATATTACCACTGATGAAGATGATAACAACGAGGAAAGAAAGGAGGGAACTTTTTGACAAATATATAGTTCTTTTTGTTTTCCTTTAAATATTTTTATAGATTGAGATGAAATCTGGAAATATGATCTGGAAAAATAAACACATGCGTATTGACAGTAAGGTCAGAATATATAAAACATGCTGTGGAAACGCGAGCAGATACCGTACGAACCAAGGGGCTCCTAAGGACAACGGAGATGAAGGTCCTAAGGTCAATCACTGGTAAAACTCTCCGAGATCGTGTACGCAATGTTCAAATAAGGAAAACATGTGGAATACAGGACATCGTTCGATGGAATAGATCCAGAAGAAGACATTAGAGGGACCACGTAGCCAGGATGGACAGTGATAGGTTTGCAAATATAGCAGCAAATGTAGCGTCATCGAAGAATAAAATTCCAGGGTTCTCAAACATTTTTTAATAAGAAAAATATTTTTTAAAAAAGCCGAATCACCCCAACTAGATAATTTAATTTTCTATTAAAAATATTAACATTGTATTAGCACATCCCAATTTTTTTTTAACAATTTTAATAAAAATTGAATTTAGTGACGACATTGCTTCATACAATTTGTATGGCAGTCGCTTATACACAATATGTAAGAAGACTTAATAGTTTGATAGGTACTTAATATCCAAACATACATACAGAACCATCATGCTGTTTTCATATTCCGGGTAGGAAAAGAGGACTGACCTCCATACTGTCCTATCTTGACATACATACCAACATGTGTTAAAATTTTCAATAATTTGGATTTATGGGTTTATAGTTTGATTCTTATTCTTCAACTTTACATACTATCGCTATCGACAGTTGGATCTCATGTGTTACATGCAACTAGTAATAGTAATAGTTGGTAATAGTCGTTCATTTGAATGTACGCAGGCGAAAGATAGGTAAATTCTAAATGAAAATTTGAAATCGGGATCGGATTCGAGTTTCAAGAGTAAGGCTACAGATTCTGGTTCAAAACAACTACTTGTACCTTCAGTTTGTATACTTTAGTACATTTTATTATTTTTAAACACAAATAAAACATAATATACCTACCGTTGAAATGAGGTGGTTAGGTACATAATAAAAGGCGTGTTCTTGTCTTAGATGTATAATCGGAGGGGCTTTCCGCTTCGTGTCCCCAACAATACTTTACATATTTAACGAAAATATTCATAATAACAAAAAGCAATTAAAAATATATGCAGTTGATCACATGAATATTGTTGACATATTAATTTAATTTTGAATAGTTAATTGATTTTAAGAACAGCAATGAAAAAATAAGTTTGTTTTAACTGTACTTCATGATTTTTCTTTGTATATCTAATATTTATGTTGCAGAGTGGGTTCCAGTAACTAGTGACAAAACTAGACGGTAGTAAACATTGGTTGCAAGAGAATTATAATATTATGCAAAATAATTATCAACTATCCACAATAGTCCACAATAAATTATTAGCTTTGTTGACTGTACCGATGTAGACGTGACTTAACAAGATTTGATGAAAGCACTCGACCCAGTCCACTCGGGTTTCCCTAAACCATTGTCTTTCTCATGACCCGACCCCTACTATTGTGTACTCAAATCTTCGGAGAGTCGAAAATACAACAACTAGAGGTATTTCTTCTCCCTATCCCAAAAGTATTCATCAAATATTCTGTGTATTCCGAGAATTACGGCGGCAAGCGACAAGATTCGAGCAATGTTTAATGTCAATCTGTCTGATGTAATATTTCAGTACAATAAAACAATATTATATACCAAAGAATAAATTGTCTGAAGTTAGTTGTTGTTGTTATGCTTAAATTTATCGAATTTCATTTTATTTTGTTTTTCGATCAATGAAACATTTACCTACCAACTTCAATTAACTAATAAAGGTTTGAAGTTTCTTGAGAAGACTAGAGAAAACGCTTTGTTTTTGGTTTTTATCTTCTTCTTTCTTGTGCTATATGTCCACGTTGGCGATCACTACCGAGAAAGCATCTCTATCTGCTGCACTCCTGAACAATAAGTTCGCCGATGTCTTTGATGCCATGCAGTCCAGTCACAAATTATTCGGAGCTAAGATATCTGATGTCTAACTTTAAATATATTATGAAAAATTTTAAAAAAGTTGGTTTACATAGATTATATGTAGGTATACAACAAATAAACTTTGATTTACAAAATAAGAAATACAGTGGTACCTCGACATACGAGTTTAATTCGTTCCGCAACCTTGCTCGTATCTTGAATTACTCGTATCTCGAAGCAAATTTCCCCATACAAAACTATTGAACTAGGTACCATTAATCCGTTCCAACCCCCAAAATGTCAACCCAGTTTTTTTGTTACGTGGTTTTGAATAGTAAAAATGTATTTATAAATGACAAATATTTACTGTACAAAAACAAAAAAGAGAATTTAAAGAAATAAATTAGATATCCTCACTGGTCTTTGCCTTTTCGCTACATTTTTTTCACTTTCACCTGTAGGCCGTTTAGAAAAAAAACATGTCCAAGGAGGTTTGTTTCTTCCTCCCTCTCAGAATGTTCCGGAAATGAGTGAGGCAAATGTCATTAAAAAGATCGGATGCACGACCTGTTGCAACTTTTTCTGTGTGTTTCTTTTCCACGAACTGTGAAACTCTCTCCCACATTCCTAAGATCTCCTTTATCTCACTTGTAGAAATAATCTCCTCCTCCTCTGACTCCTCGAAACCAATTTCTTGCATAACCTCCGTATGCTGCTGTGACTGTAACTCTTGTATCTACCGGCCTACCTGCTAAACCGAACTCGTATCTCGAATTTCGCTCATAACTCAAAGCAAAAAATCACTCGCTCGCCGGCTCGTATCTCGAAAAACTCGTATGTTGGGGCACTCGTATGTCGAGGTACCACTGTAATATGCTTCCAAAATATATGTAAAAAAATAGGTACCTTATTTAATGTCAATGTTCACACTTACCCTAGAGAGGATGTCAGGATTTTAGTCTTCCAAAAACGAGATTAACATGTACACGAAATTGTTTATACCATAAAGGTCTTAAAATGTATAATATTTTACCACCAAACATAACAGAAACCACAAGTCTTGTCACCTTTCGTAGGCTAGGTGCTGATACACAACTAATAACAATTATTGATCTCCATAGTTTTACATGATGTTTATATATTATAATTTAATGTCATACTCGTACCATGTTGTTTAAACTAGATGTATCAATTTTTATATATGTTTTTACATCTAAATCATGTTTATTAATACTATTACTATTACTCGGCGTCCCTCTATTTTGCTCATCATAATCAGTTGAAGCAGCATATTATATTATAAGCTGCTAAGGATATGATATAAGAATGTTAAGGACAATGTTAAGGACAGCTGCAAGTTTGATCACCCGAGGATTTGATAAAATTTCCCGGTTTCATACTTAATATACAACATTTGAAATATTTATTAATGACATTGATGTAAATTAATAAATTTCACGGTATTTGGGTGAAAAGGGAGATTAAGTTATCAGATAACGATGGGATCCTTTAAATAAGAGTTGCTTATAGCAACATCTTACGTCATCGCTTGGATTAGGGGATAAAGGAGTTACTCGGGTATTTTCTGTCTGGATTATGAAGGCTTTCCCTAGAAACATAATTGGGAGCTTTAGAAACGACGAGAAAAGAATGAATTAGTTCCAATTATGTCAAGTCTTCGAGCAACTCTCGAAATAGATAGTTATTATTAAGTTAATATGAAATATGCCTTCATTTCGTCAAAACATAAATAAACGAAGAAAAAATCAGCAGCGCGAATATAAAATTACAACATATATATTTTTGGAACACAGTCTAAACGAACGCAATAAACGAACTTAATTCAATTTAAGAGGACATATAACGCTAAATCTAGTGACTGAAAACATGATATATTAAAACCGCCCAATGTATCTCGAGTACCTCCACATTTGACACTTTATCGACCCAGGAAATTTTCAGCATGCGGCAATGCAGCCACATTTCAAAGGCCTCCAGACGGTTAAGCATATTGACCTTTATGGTCCAGGTTTCAAATCCACAAAGAGATATGGACAATAATATGTAGCTCTTCACCAGGCGTTGCCTTATTCTAAGGTTTAAGTTATCGTCGCAAAACAGTGTCTTTATTCTGAAAAACATCGCGCGAGCTGTCTAGATGCGGCACCTTAGTTCCTTGTCAGGATCTAAATCATCAGTGAGAAGACTTCCAAGATATTAAAAAGATTTGACTCTTTCTATGGCTTGTCCTTCAAGTTAACTTAATTATCTCCAAAGCTTTTGAAGGTCACTAAAACTATCAGCCAGCACTAAGGTATCGTCTGCATTAATTTGTAGTATTCCGTTCACTTTAACTCCTGTGTTACATGTAGCTTGTTTGAACAGTCTGTCAGTGTACAGGTTAAACAAAAGTGGCGACAGATTACAGCCTTGACGAACCCCTCGTTGAATTTCAACTAGTTAAGTATTTTTTTTACCCAGTAAATAATAAAGGTTCTTGATAAAATTTACATTCTTTTCAACAACTTGAGAGTATCTCAATATTTCTATGAGTTTGACATGTTTCACCCTGTCGAAGGCCTTTTCATAAACGATGAAGCACGCGAATATATCTTTACGTTGGTCACGACATTTTTGTAGTAATGCATTTGAGCACGAAACGAGCTTCTCTGGTACCAAAAGAGCTACGAAAACCGAACTGGGCATCGTCAAAGTCTGTTTCACATTTGTTTCTAATGCAGGCATGAATAACGCGAAGGAATATCTTCAATGCATGACTCATGAGGCTAATCAATCTATAGTCGTTATATAAAATTCTTGGGACGAGATTTCTTTGGAAGTGTAACAAAGGTTGATTTAAGCTAATCTTCCGGGATAGTACCATGATTTTATATAATAAAACTAGGGGCAATTTGTAACTTCCCAGGGACCGTTATATATTACATGCTTCGGATTAGAATAGGGCACATACTTTTTTCTATTATTAATGTTTGCCGTAAGAACTTTAATGAGGTTCACCACCCTATTCTGATGTGACGATGTTGGTGTGTAGAGAAAGTAATGCGAACCTGCACAACTGCCGCTGGTTTCTCCCACATTTTGGAATGTGCCGTGATGGTATTGATTTATTTTAAAATCCTTTTCACATTATATTATACTTTCTGATGTACAATAATTTGATGTAGGAAATAAAATGTGTGACGTAATATATAAAATATAGTTATATGTGGTCGCGAGATCGAATCCTGCCTCAACCGATTTCGTTCACCTATAGCACAAGCATTTATGCTTATTTAAGACATATTCATTAAAAAAAAGAAAAAAATAGTACGTAGCGTTATGTAAATCTGGTCAACAGGAGGAATCAAAAGGTTGAAGTGAAACAGTGCAAGTGTATAATGTATTAGTGTTGTGTGAAATATTGCTTGACGTAAAAAGGATTAATGCTGAAATATTTTCGTTGTTTTTTGAAGTCTATTACGTTGTTATATCAAATAAATTTACTTAATATTCAAAATATTAATAAGAGTATTGACAAATGGCTCCTTTTGTTGACTATCAACGAATGAGATCAATAAGCAATGTTTGTTAAAAAAAATATTTTCTTTATTTTTCCTCCCTCGAAAGGTTCATTAGATTTTAAAGTAGAATTAATAATATTTTTTAATTATTTTGGAATCGAGGATTGTAAACTCGTATTGACATTGAATTAAAAATAAACACGACGTATTTTAAATATTCTTAAGAGGGTGAATCGACTTGAATGGGGAAAATAAATTTATTCAAATTAAGTAAATTGTTTTTACATTTTTTGCCTTTGAATTCCTGAAAGGGTTGTATTGAACGGATTATATTGTTTTTAAGTAACAAACTTGACTTACTCGTCCTTTTTTATCCATTTATATTAAAAACGAGCTTTTGTTATATAAAGGCAGTCTTCTACATGACAGAATAAGGAACAATACGATTCGAGAGACGTGAGTCAAACAAAATTACATTCGAGAGACCACGTATAAATAATAGACTCCCAGAGACTAACAGACCTGTTCCTACATGGAAAATTACATAGATGATGGATGTCTAAAAGACCTCCCAAAAGGTGGAAAGATATCTGGGACTGTCTGGGAGTCTACATCACAAGAGACAACAAACTATGCACAACCAGGTTCTAAGAGTGAACTTATAGGAAGGCTAAAATAATAAATGTATTTATATTGATTCATCGATTTTCAAAAAAACAACTGGAAAATCAGACACCCACATGGCTTATGACCCATCATTCAGCATAATTGGTGAATATACATACTTCGAGGTGAAAAAAAAATGCTTAAAATTATGAAATCATTGTTGCACAGTGATACGAAAGACCACACCTTCACAAATATGATTTCTAATGCGTTGCAAAACCTTAGATTCTTCGTCCCTTCCAAGAAAAGGACAGCAGATGGCGCAAAAAGCTGAACCCATGTACTTATCTCAGATATCTTGAAGTAGGTAGCACTGGACATAATTCTCTTCTTTAAAACCCTGCGCTAACACTAATCAAAAGGTGGCAAAAGGAGAAATAACGTCTCACGCAAACTAGCCAATTCAGAATGGGACGCACATTACCGCTCTTACGTACCTCAGACTCTTGGTCTTACATAAGTCTTGCAGTGACACATACCTACTGTTTTGGTCTCGAACAAGACTGTAAACATCGCTACCACTAGAATATTTAAGATGAATTTAATATTGTTTGAATAAATACAGAGAAGCTTTTGGAACTGTCTTGATTCAATATATTATTATGTAGGTATAATTTATTTTAATAATAATATTTAAGTCCCTATTATGTAACATCACACGAACCAAACCTGCGTATTTAACATGTTACATATCTATAACATATCTTTATAATAATTGTAATCCGTCAAAAATGACGAAATTTTATGTTATCTATGACTTTATGCACGTAATATATATTAACTGTCCGTTCCCACTTGTCGTGTGTCGGGCACGATAAAATGTCGTGTGATCTAATGGTATATAATACATTTAAACGGAGGTGTGTTCACACTTGTCGTTATCGTGTGAGTGTGAACAACTCCATTTAAAATGTATTATCACTCGACATTTTATCGTGCCCTACAAACTAAGTGAGAAGGGGCAATTGCCAGGTAAATGGAATTCATTTCATTGTTCTCTTATTTTCCACCTTATCCTATGCGCCTATGATATTTCAACTGTACCTATTTATTAGAATACGCATCTCCCATAGTTCAATTCAAAGAACATATTTCTTAGTATGTGCTCTCCTGATATTTGAATATTGCGTTCGACGTGCCATCAGCAGCAATACGCGAATTGCACGGCTTGTAAGTAATTGCGCCTGTTATGTTAATTTTTGATTTTAGCAGCGTTATGCGGACAAACAAAAAGACATAGGTAGGAAATAATGTTTGTTCTTTATATCATATTCTAGTATTTTTTAATTTTAACCATTACTAGCAACACTGTATATATGCACAGTACATATATTATGTAGGTTCTAATCGATAAAGGTCAGACAGCCATGGAATATAACAATAGTTCATCAATTTAAAGCATTTGAATGTAACGTTATGTTAATATCATGCTAAACCGTATTTCGGCCATATTCTGAGAGGTGAAAAATACGCCATCCTTCAGATTGTCATGAAGGGGAACATTGAGAGTCGGATGAAGGCAGCTTTTCTGGTTGCGAAACATCCGGGAACGGATCGGCATGAGAACTGTGGCGATGCTGTTTCGCACTGCTAGGACAGGGATGATTTCTCTATGATGGTCATCAACGTCGGGAAGACCTGACATGACACAAGAAGAAGAAGAAGACATCATAAAATTATATACCTATGGTTAAAAATATAAATCTGTCAAACATACATATGTGGTCATCTATATACTATTTTAGTGATGAGGATGATTATGTAATAAGATTTCAGGGTTTAGGCTACTCAGGCATTCAAATGATGTGATTATTTGCTTTGGCGTTTCCTCATTAACTCAGCCAAAACTGTTGTGGGGATTGAGGAGGCAGCCCCTCTGGCTTGCCTTTATATATTCATATGTCCCCACCATACACGGACAGTTTTCCTCGCGCCTCCGTCAAATAAACAGCATGTAATCAGAACACGCTCCACCCAATAGGTAGTCTCAATATGACTCAAATACCTATAGTGGTGACCCCGACGTGATATACTTATCTATTGTGGTGACCCTGACGTGATATAATTATCCATAGTGGTGACCTCGACGTGATAAACTTATCTATAGTGGTGACCCCGGCGTGATATAATTATCTATAGTGGTGACCCCGACGTGATATAATTATCTAAAGTGGTGACCCCGACGTGATATACTTATCTATAGTGGTGACCCCGACGTGATATACTTATCTATAGTGGTGACCCCGACGTGATATAATTATCTATAGTGGTGACCCCGACGTGATATAATTATCTATAGTGGTGACCCCGACGAGATATAATTATCTATAGTGGTGACCCCGACGTGATATACTTATCTATAGTGGTGACCCCGACGTGATATAATTATCTATAGTGGTGACCCCGACGTGATATACTTATCTATAGTGGTGACCCCGACGTGATATAATTATCTATAGTGGTGACCCCGACGTGATATAATTATCTAAAGTGGTGACCCCGACGTGATATACTTATCTATAGTGGTGACCCCGACGTAATATAATTATCTATAGTTTTGACCCCGACGTGATATAATTATCTATACTGTCATTTTCGTCTTGAAGATATGGATAAATTATACTATTGCCGCCAGTTTGATAGTTCCAAAATCATATTATTTGATAAAAATAATTCCGAAAGAACTATTGAAGTTTTGGTGATTCCCTCGTTATCCGTTAGACGTATTCAAGGTATATTTTATATTGCCGCTTATGTTGTCGTTCCTTTTTTGCGTAGGTCATGTCCTACAAAATGTATGGCGGGACGAACCCCACCGCTTCTACTTCAGTACGAGAAGTAGGGCACAACTCGCAAAAATTCTCAATGGCTGTGCGGCCTTAAACAAAATAGAATAAAATATTTTTTATGTATGCACTCCTAAGTACACCTATCTGGAACATGCCTCAAATGGTACATTATGAAATCCAGATTTGTTAATCAATTAGTTATCGAAAATGTCGATATTGACTGTGTTGTTAAATGTTGAATTAACAATTCGAGAGGAAAATAAAATTCCACGGATGATAATAAATTTGTGGATATTTCTATGGACCACTGCAGAAATAAATTACCCAAGACAAACACAGATGTAGGTAGGTATTACCTCCCTACTTTACAAATTGATTGTAAACAAAACAAATTACGTTGTTTCTACATAATCAACGATTGTGATAAAAAAATACGTCGATTCGTTGAAATATTTATTTTCAGTGCCGTAAATGAATTTGTTCGACGCAGTATAATAAAAAACTTTAGAAACAACCAATTTTACCAAAATAGCTATGTATATTTTTCCATTTGAACAATGCCTTTACGAAAAAACTCGAGTTGTTTAAAAATGAAAAAAATAACCGTGATTTCTGAGAAAAACTGGCTTTACACGTGTAAAAAATCGGTAGGTACAATACCTACATACTGATGATATATGTATCTCTATAAATTTTTCACACATATGTAGGTAAAGCTCGCCAAGTAAAAGAATGCACCCACGCACATCTCTATTTTATTTATTTATTGAATATTTATTTGTTTCTTCTTGTACACATAATGTGTACACTGCCGGGTTTATTGTCAAATGGCAATTTCTTCCAACCAACCTAACCTTATTACCATAAACAAAGTTAGGACGTGACAAACATAAAAAATATAAATATAAATATTGTTCAATATTGTTCCAATGTAATCTCTTTTTATAAAAGTAAATAAAGTAAAGTAAATAAAGTAAAAAATAAAGCAAGCAAAAACAGAAAAATGGCAAAAAAGATTGTATATTATTCGTAGCAATGAAAGGAAAACAAAAGGAAACAAATTTAATAATAATAATAATGAACACTTCCTTGCACCCTGCGCAAGTCGTGAGTTTATTGCCGTATGGCAATTTCTTCCAACTTACCAATGTTTCCAGCCCAGAGAAGCAATATTTGCGTGAGGAATTTTAAATAAATTACTCCTCTGCTGGGAATCGAACCCAGGACGCCCGCACAGAAACCGAACGGCTTACCAACTATGCCACGGCGGTCGGAAATTTTGATATAGTTTTCGTCAAATTTCTTGAGCCATTTCGGCGAACAATTCGCACATATACCAACCAATCAAAAATACACAAATTTGCGCTCTGCACACCCGATATCTGGTTCAAGTTACGATGTTTATACTGTACTTACTTTGATTTGAATTAACCAATAAATATAGTTGACATTCGATGGTTTATAGCGTGTCACTCTTGCCCTTGGGGGAAGTCTGGTCCAACCGGCGAAATCAAAACCCTCGTGATTACCCATATCATGGATATGATTATCATATTATGGAGTGCTATGACATCTAAATATATTATAGAACTCCATATAACAATTATATCCATGATATGGGTAGTCGTGAGGGTTTTGATTTCGCCGTTTGGACCAGACGTACCTCCTAATCTTTGCAACCATACTTTTGCAATCGTGTTATATAAAACTGTCGCCCGTATTCTCTCCTTTGTCGAACTCTATATTTCTTATTATTCATCGAAATCATTCCATTAAAAGATCCACAATGAACATCTCCTCATGTATATAATAGAATGTCACTAAATCTATATTATAAATTTCAATGTTTGTATGTATCATGTATGTATCTATGTAACTATGTATGTATGTATGCTATGCGCTTCTAAACCGTTCACCCGATTGCAATGAAATTTTGGTGAATTGTCAAGCGAATGCCCGGGATGGTTTATGGACTAAAACATTTTTCTTCTTTTTCTTCTTCATCGGGTATTAGGTCATTTACCCATGAAGGTGGACTATCCTGGGAGATGAAGGTCCAATTTTCCTTCCATCTCTTCGCAGGTTTCTGGATTTAAACTTTTTCTTATTCTTCTTCTTCGTGTACTTGGTCATTTTACCTATGAAGGTGGAGTATCCTGGGAAAAGAAGGTCCAACTGTCCTTTCATCTCTTCGCAGGTCTTCCAGGATGGTTTCTGGATTTAAACTTTTTCTTAACCTACTGAAGGGATGGGAGATAATGAAGGGAAGGGAGGTACTAAAGGGCCTGAAGGGACGGGAGGTACTGAAGTTCCTGAAGGGATGGGATGTATTGAAGGGTCTGAAGCGACGGGTGGTAATGTAGGACCATTTTTAATTATACAGGCAATACGAAGTTTGCTGGGGGTTCACTAGTTTTCTATATATAGATGTGTAGATAATATGAACAAATCTGCTCCAGTAATTTAAAATCAGGGTTTGATCGCTCGATTTATTCAGTTGGTGCTAGTGATCGTGTAGAGGTCAAAATTGGACCATAATTCATCGAGTTTTTAATTTCAAAATTTGAGTGGATCTGAAAAAAACATCACGTAGTTACCAATTCATCGAGGTGTATAAAGGTTTCTTTTTACATATTGTAAAGTGTAATTGTGTTACTACCAATTATTTAGATTATGTAAATCGAATATTCTTTTTTAATTGCATATACGCAAACATTGGATTTTTTTTCCTTTCGGGAGTCAAATGATATTTTTATTGACAAACATTTTTTCAACATCTCAATAGAGACAAAGTTGGGATATTGTAGAAGAACCAGGAACTCGAGGCACCTACAGGGCTTACGACCTGTCATCGGCTGGTTTACGTGATCACTTTATGCGCTTGCGCAACGTGCACCAATTATGCCTTCTTTCAAGAAAAAACTAAAATTAGGATATTTATCCCTAAATACCTGATCCCGATTTCTTCTATTTGTTCTTTCCCAACCATTTTTTTGCCAAAATGTGTTTTTTTTTTAATTTTAACTTAGTGTAATGTATGTTTTCTTTGCTTTCATCCTTTTGTTGATGTACATAATATATAATTTTGTCATACTTTGTAATATGCCCACCATAATATTTGTTTATATTATGT
The DNA here is from genome assembly GCA_963576475.1 of Molanna angustata. NCBI lineage: Eukaryota > Metazoa > Arthropoda > Insecta > Trichoptera > Molannidae > Molanna > Molanna angustata. Next base: position 36,847,516 of record OY754972.1, on the reverse strand, counting down.
ACAAAAAGACAAATAAATAAAATAAATAACTATTTTGGTGTCTTTTCTTGTCGTGCTATACTTTTTTTCTATGCGTGTAACGCCGGGCACATAAGCCAGCTCCATAAAAAATCTTTTGACATATTCGAGAGACGATTTCGTGCTCGGAATCTGTATGAGAATTCTTTGTAGCATTTATGAATGTCGCCTGTGTGAGATATGTGTAATATTTATATTGTAGACTAGCTTTTATGTCCCGCCGTTGGCCAAGAATGTAAAATTGTGAAAGAAAAAGCAATCGTTTTTATAATATTGTCACCCAATTATTTTGCAATATCAGACTATGAAAAGTGGTTTGAAATTTGATTGAGTTTAAGTATTGTAAAATGTTCAAGTGATGGCCACAACCCATTCTTTTTTATATATTGCTATAAAGTGTGAATGAAGTATAATATTTATACAATTTCTGCTCGCATGGACTATGCGTAATGGTTTTAAATATGACTGTTTATCAACGTTGTAAAGAGATTGGTTTGACCACAACCCCCATTTTTAAATATTATTATCGAAAACAAATTGTAATGTGTACCTATTGAAAATTTAGTAATTTTGGATGTTGGGATGTGGTTAAAATTTGATTAAACAAACGTAGGTACTGAAAAGATCTAGTATTGGTCACATCCCATTCGTTTTTATATTTTTTCATCAAGTGTGCATTATATTTTTGCTCAATTTGACTGAAAGTCTTCATTAACGAAGAAGAAGAAGACTTGAACTATAGTAAATAGTTTTTAATTTGAATATAAATGTTGTGAAGAGTTCAGTAATGGCCACAACCCCCATTCTTTAAATATTAGGTGTTGAAAATTATTCAAAATAGGATGATATAAATGGTTTAAATTTAATTAAACAAAAGTATTGAAAAGATTCTAGTGCAGGTTATATCGTCACATCCCATATCCCATTCATTTCATATGTATTTTCATCAAGTGTGCATATCGTTAATAATATTTCTGCACAATAGACTATTAGACTTAAAACTAACCCAAAAGACTAAATAAAAAAGAGAAAAATAAGTATAAGACTATAAGAAATAGTTTGTATAAAAAACTATTCCAATGGTCTACATAAAATAAGTAAAAATACATATACCTAATAGAAGAATTAGACTATTGGAAATAGATTGTATAAAAGCTCACCCAAAGGTCTACAAAAAAGAAGAAGAAGAATATTTAGACTATTGGAAATAGTTTGTATAAATACTGACCAAAAGGTCTACATAAAAGAAAATGAATAAGACTATTGGAAATAGTTTGTATTAAAACTCTCCCAAAAGTCTACGTACTTAAATGAAGAAGAATAATAATTAGACTAAAGGAAATAATTTTTATAAAAAAATGACCCAAATGTATACATAAAAGAAGAAGAAGATGAATTAGACAATAGGAAATAGTTTGTATAAAAACTGCCCTAAAGGTTCTACATAAAATTAAGAAGAAAAAGAATTAGACTCCAGGACCCGCCGCTTCAGGCCCTTCAGTACCTCCCGTCCCTTTAATCCCTCATTACGTCCCTTCCCATCAGGCCCTTCAGTACCTTCCGTCCCTTCAGGCAGTTTTATACCTCCCGTCCCTTCAGGCCCTTTAGTGCCTCCCTTCCCTTCATTACATCCCGTCCCATCAGTCGGTTAAGAAAAGTTTAAATCCAGAAACCATCCTGGAAGAACCGCGAAGAGATGAAAGAACCTTCTTTTCCCAGGATGCTCTACTTAATAGGTAAAATGACTAAATACACGAAGAAGAAGAAAAAAGTTTAAACCCAGATACCTGCGAAGAGATGGAAGGACAGTTGGACCTTCTTCTCCCAGGATTCTCCAACTTCATAGGTAAAATGACCAAAAATACACGATGAAGAAAAAGAAGAAGAAATAAGTTTAAATCCAGATACCTGCGAAGAGATGGAAGGAAAATTGGACATTCTTCTCCCAGGTTAGTCCACCTTCAAAGGTAAAATGACCAAATAGACGATGAAGAAGAAGAAGAAAAAAGTTTAAATCCAGAAACCTGCGAAGAGATGGAAGGAAAATTGGACCTTCATCTCCCAGGATAGTTCATCTTCATAGGTAAGATGACCAAGTACACGTTGAAAAAAAAGAAGAAAAAAGTTTATATGCAGAACCCGTCCTGGAAGACCTGTGAAGAGATGGAGGGACAGTCGGACCTTGTTTTCCCAGGATACTCCCCCTTCATAGGTAAAACGACCAAATACACGAAGAAGAAGAAGAATAAGAAAAAAGTTTAAATCCAAAAACCATCCTGGGCATACGCTCGACAATTCACCAAAGTTTCATTATAATCGGACAAACGGTTGATAAATAAATAAATAAAATAATTTTCCTATAGGAAATCAGTATAGGTACCTATATTATTGTTGATTTGTAAGTAAATAGTATTAGGTAGGTACCTACCTACAACAACCTTCTAAATAAATTCGATTCCTAACAAATTTTATTTGAATATCACATTCTTTCTGTAGCCATGGAAACGATTCGAACACGTAAGTAATATCGAATGGTTCGGATACATTTTTTGAATATGTAGGTACCTACATTGGTTTGTTCGATGCCATAAAAATGAAAATTGTCCGAAATATCAAATATTATATACAAATTATGCAATTTTATTATGCCTATATCTTTACTAATAATTAACAGACTTTTACAATATATGTCTTAAAACTTGCTATAAAGTCTTGTGTTTCATTTTATTATTTCATAATCACATTTATTTCAAAGGTATATTATTTTAAAGAACATATTCATTCGGTAGGAAAATTAAATATCGTATGAAAAGATATTAAAATGGCGGGGTTATATGTACGTTTGTACAAAACGCTTACTTTAAAAATAAGTTAAACATTATAATTAGACAAAATATTCAACATGTTTTTCACTTAAAAGCTAAGTTATACTTGAAAATATATTTTCTTCGTGTAAATACGTACTTCTAACTTTTAAACTTACAGATATTTGCGTGCAAAATGTACACTTTTTTGACAGATACGACTTGGAAAATTTTGTATGAAAAAAATAATTATTGAAATATTTTTAAAATTCAGCATTTTTATCGCATTATTTTTAGCGTGACACTGCATCAGGTATACAGGTACACGTTCGCACATAAATTAGATTTTTAGATGCTCTTGGTTTTTCAGAAGGCGTGAGACAAACACACACACACACACACACATACACACACACAAACACTAACATTTTGATTGCTTTATTACTTTAGATATGTAGGTACCAACATCAAAGTATTTTCTTTCATTAAGAAATTTTCTAGGTCACTAAAATATATTTTTTTGCAAAGCACAAGTTATATGAACCGCAGAAAGGCACCATGAAATAAAAACATTGTAACTTTAATAAATAATTTGAAAGAACACCCGAATAGGAAGTCCGTCCATTGAAAATATATTAAATAAATTGTTTCGTTTAGACGTTATGTACACCATGAATTGAAATATTTTATTCAATATGAATATTAAATCTCAATTGATACGAAGTATTTCTTCCGATAAACCAGGAAAAATCTATCCCAACATTAAAATACAAGATTTATTTGAGAAAAAATGTAAGAAAAAGGTAAGTTCCCATACTGCGAGAAGGTGACAGGAAAATTATTCGAAAAACAATTATTCGAATGCTCAATTTTACGAAAATCAATTTTACGAATGGCAATTATTCGAATCACATTTTTATGAAAAACAATTTTCCGAACACACAATTATCAGAAATTACAATTGTTCGAATTTTTATGACGTCATGTTGGTAGTATTGTGAGAGGAATACACCATAGATTTTTATTATAATATACTAGATGAGAATTTTGTATGAATCGAACTGAGGCATTTTTCCGGATCGAAGTGGGGATTTTTGACGTTTTAGTAGGTACATCATTTTTTCATAGAGAATAACGACTAATGTGAATTGTTTTGGAATTTATTTGTCGTAAAAAACAACTTGTTTTTTTTAGATTTAGAGAAAAGTTATTTAGGATGTGTTGAAATGTAAGGAAAACTGAAATATGTTGTCAACCAAAACGTCAAACGCACGATATTCCATGACTCACTTTTTGCACGGAGTACTACATCTACATAGTATATTATGTATAATAAAAATCTATGGAATAAACAACATGGCGATGCACTGCGCTGTCAAACATCGATTATTAAAAATGTGCAAACATACGTACCCAACAATAATACAACAAGTAATAATAGTCTTCATCGAATATATTTTACTGGCAACAAATATGTCAAAGGAGGCAACATAATGACACAAAAATATATTAAATTCGGTCAATTGGTCAATTGTCATTCTGATAACTGATATTCGAAAAATTGTTATTCGTACAATTGCGCATTCGAACAATTGTGTTTCGAAGAATTTTCATGTAATTCTGCGAGAATACTGCTAACTGGAACTAACATACATATTATAATAGCACTCGGAAATGCCTTGATAGCAATTCTTTTTTACCAATACCAAATGGATATCATCAGATTTTTTTGTGTAACTTATTAAAAAGAATGTTAATGTTATAGTCACTTAAATTAAAATAAATGCTTGAGTTGGGAACTCAACAACAGATGTTATAAATTAATGTAAATATTACAATAGTGCAAAAATCCAAGTCTTAAACGTTATTTCGATACCTACTGATTTATATCGCGTGTCTGCTGTAACACACGATTTTTGGTCTGGGATTATGCAAATCTCAACCAAATAGAGCTCTGAAACGTTCATAATTTGTGTATTTCCGATGATAATGCATATTAATACTGATTCATTCGATAATATTGAAATATTGAAAGTACTTACTAGAAAAAAAAACTTACCTATATTGACGACCCCGTGATTGGTGAGCTCCCAACACGAGTGTAAACGGAGCACGCTTAACGAAGCGCTCTGTTTGGGCGAGAAATATCCTAGGGCCGTGTCTGTAACGTGATACGCCTGAAGGGAAAATTCGTACAGGGACGGTAACAGTTGAGCAACGGCGCCAACCTATAACAAAAAAAATGTATATGTAATATTCATCTCAAACATTAAAAAAAATACAATTCTCTCAATGACAATATATAAACAGGATGTCCCTAAAACCAACGTCAAAACGAAAAACCTTGAGTGCCACGACTGCAAAGTTTTAACTCTGGTTTTGATCAAAATTTATTTAAAAAATATGTTCGTTTTTATTAAGTTAAAAATAATTTTATCTGATAGCTTTTGAGATGCTCTATTAGATCGGTAAATTTGGCAACACTATCCAACCCTTCCTTCTCCCCAAAATATTTGGCAACACTATCCAACCTTTCCTTCTCCCCAAAATATTTGGCAATACTATCCAACCTTTCCTTCTCCCCAAAATATTTGGCAATACTATCCAACCTTTCCTTCTCCCCAAAATATTTGGCAACACTATCCAACCTTTCCTTCTCCCCAAAATATTTGGCAACACTATCCGACCTTTCCTTCTCCCCAAAATGTATTGCTATCTACATCAGTCATCGTCTATGACAGTTGAAGAAGTTTAACAGTTTAGACACACACAAAATATACTTTAATATTTCGTGTCTCATAACTACGTGCCGTGCCCATTATATCCAAGCCGTGTTTAGAGGTGCTTATTTAAAGTAGTATTAATATACATAGTGTTGTGTGTCTTTTTGATTGATTGGTATTATTTGGTATATTACCGATGTGTAAACAGCATCGCTCAATGGCGAAAAGGCTCAGAAAGTTTGGCAGCATCTTTAACAGTGTATGTATATTAATAATAATTAAAAACTTATATTGTGATAAAACAACGTGGCGGACTTATTGCCCGCAGGCAATTTATATCAGTCAACCACCACAGTAAATTGGAATAATTAAGAAGATCAGTAACAGGAATAACTAACAAGAGAATACAAAATAAAATAATAATAAGATATTGAAAACACAAAATAAATATAAAAACAAAAATCGAAATAAAACAAATTAGTAAAACAAAAATAAAAATATAGCAAAAATATCTTCCATAAAGAATCTGTCAACACAAAGTAAGGTAAATGCAATATTCCCTTCTCTCTATTATACAACAAGATCTCTTCGTTTTGGTTGGCTAAAGGGACACCCTATGTAGGTACTCTTATTTTTTTGTAAAAATATTACACAACTTTGAGGATTTGAAACAGGTGGATTCACAATATATGACAAGTGAAGGATTTGTTTTATATTTTGGACAAGCCTCTCACAAAACGTGACTGACAAATATGTAGGTATGATGTTAACGTCACGCAATTTGCAAATCTGTTATGACAGATTCAATTTTTGACACTATTAGGTATGGGTCACTGACGGAAATGAGATCGCTTAGGAAAATTTATTTGTAATAGAACGATTCGACACGGAAAGAAATGAGGATACAACGAAATAATGTACCTAATATTAAAAAAGTCATTAACAGAATGAATATTAAAAACATGCTGAAATATCTTGGCACCTTGGGAAGAATAAATGAGGAATGCCTGACTAAGAAAATATACAAAACTGCCAGGAACAGAACTAAAGATTGGGGTCGTATAAGAATGTAGATGGCACGACCAGGTAAAGGATATCCTGAAAGAGGGCATTGTAAGAAGGTTGAATAACAGACGAGATGATGTTTGTACGAGATGAAGCTAAGTCAATATTGATAAGACAATGAATGCGTGTAAAGATAGAAAAAAATGAGGCGTTCTTTTCTCTCTGTATACCCCGTGAGAGACAAGACGGGAAATATGAATTCTATTATAAAATAAAAACGAATGCCTTAACCAACATGATGCCATCTGACGTATGGCATACATAAGAACCACTGAACCGTCATTCAATATATTTTAAACAATCAGCTTTTTCAATCACATCCTTGCCTTCCTCCAACTATAGTTACTGTAAAACCGTGCATATGACACGATGGAGTAGTTAATCTCACGCATCCATCATTCTGCTTCTAATCAAACGCTTATTTCGAGTTAATACTCGAAGGAATTACTTGAGGTTAGTTTGATATTATGGCCATGCAATTTGGTATAACGGTTTAATTCAAACAATGTCGTCGTTAAGAGACTTAATTGAGTTCTCCAAAGTTATTTACATCTTAAGATTTCGCAGATAAGTTGGCCATTTTGGCAGAAATCACAGTTCAGTATCTATCTATTGTAATAAAAGAAAAACTTTTAAAAACTCCGGAGTTTTTTTTTTATCAAAGACAATTTTTTTTGTGAAATCATTAAGGAGAATACATAACTTGTCATTTTTATGGAAAATGAATTCAAGGCTAATAAAAGTTAAATGTTTACAGTATACATATATGATTTTTATTTATATTAAGACTGTAGTCTTGTACTCTTCAATCTCCTGTCAAATTATATCTCTTCAATCTCCTGTCCAATTATATCTCTTCATTCTCCTGTCAAATTATATCTCTTCAATCTCCTGTCCAATTATATCTCTTCATTCTCCTGTCAAATTATATCTCTTCAATCTCCTATCCAATAATATCTCTTCAATCTCCTGTCCAATTATATCTCTTCATTCTCCTGTCAAATTATATCTCTTCAATCTCCTGTCCAATTATATCTCTTCATTCTCCTGTCAAATTATATCTCTTCAATCTCCTGTCCAATTATATCTCTTCATTCTCCTGTCAAATTATATCTCTTCAATCTCCTATCCAATAATATCTCTTCAATCTCCTGTCCAATTATATCTCTTCATTCTCCTGTCAAATTATATCTCTTCAATCTCCTGTCCAATTATATCTCTTCATTCTCCTGTCAAATTATATCTCTTCAATCTCCTGTCCAATTATATCTCTTCATTCTCCTGTCAAATTATATCTCTTCAATCTCCTATCCAATAATATCTCTTCAATCTCCTGTCCAATTATATCTCTTCATTCTCCTGTCAAATTATATCTCTTCAATCTCCTGTCCAATTATATCTCTTCATTCTCCTGTCAAATTATATCTCTTCAATCTCCTGTCCAATTATATCTCTTCATTCTCCTGTCAAATTATATCTCTTCAATCTCCTATCCAATAATATCTCTTCAATCTCCTGTCCAATTATATCTCTTCATTCTCCTGTCAAATTATATCTCTTCAATCTCCTGTCCAATTATATCTCTTCATTCTCCTGTCAAATTATATCTCTTCAATCTCCTATCCAATAATATCTCTTCAATCTCCTGTCCAATTATATCTCTTCAATCTCCTGTCAAATTATATCTCTTCAATTTCCTGTTCAATTATATCTCTTCAATCTCCTTTCCAATTATATCACTTCAATCTCCTATCTAAATTCAACACCAAGCTCTATGGTTATTACCAGGACATCAACGTAGTCAAGTTCATTTAAATTAACAGACTACGCTGGTTGAGACTCTTACACTGTATGGATGATCTGGAGCTCCCAAAAAGGATGCTGTTTAATGACCCAACTGGTAGAAGTAGCGTAGGGAGACCTAAACTACGATGGTTGGATGGCGTTTTCGGGCTATGGAAGGTGGCAGCCAGTCATAGAGCAGTATGAAGAAGATTCTTGGAGGCAGCTAGGACCTATCACGGGTTGTGATGCTGAGGATGATGATGATGACGGTGTTGAATTGAAAGAACCAATGTGTCCATATTGAATGGATTAACAATCTGTCTAAAGAGCACCCTACAGTATTTTGGACATATATATTTCCAGATAGGGCCTGTGATAACCTCGAGAAGCTCATCGTCATGGAAAGCGTGAAGGGTAGAAAATTCAGAGACTGTTCAACGACTCGGCGGAGTGACCTTGCTAAGTCCGCTACAGCATCTACAATAACCGAGATCTTAGATCTATCCAAGACCACCCTACACGGAGGTGGACCATTCGGAGAGCAATTGAGGTTAGCCGCCATCCACAGTAATTAATGAGGTTAAAGAAGAAGAAGTGGATCTTGGAAGAAATTTGAAATCCGAATGAAAATAGCCCGCCAATGCATTTCTATTGAAATTTAGAAAATTTTAATAAACAATCAAATTTAGAGAGCCCCAGGTTAGTTATAAATCTAATAGTACAATTGATGACCTAAATATAATTAAATTGTACACTGCAATACGACAGATTGATACATTGTATGTAAACTCAGTACAGTCTGTTGTTTATCGCCCATTAGGAATATAAAACAATATAATAATGCATTGTCATGTTGTATGTATGTATGTATGTACCAACTAAACGATTTATATTTTATGGACTACGTTTTCATGGCGTGATGAAAACAACAATTGCCCGTCGATTGATGAATGTACCTAATCATTTGTCATTCCTTTTAAAACATTAAAAACCACAATAATGAAACTATATTCTTTATGTGATTCACAAGGACAAGTCTCAAAACACAATTTATTCATAATGCATAAGTTACATTTACATACAATCTTTCTAGTAGTTATAGTCACTAAGAATAGGTAGGTACTAACCATAATTAAACCGAATTTTTTATTAATTGCATATACGCAAACATTGGATTTTTTTCCCTGTCGGGAGTCAAACGATATTTTTACTGACAAACTTTTTAGCATCTCAATAGAGACGAAGTTGAGATATTATGGAAGATCCAGGAACTTAATGCACCTACAGGGCTTACGGTCTGTTATCGGCTGGTTTCCGTGATCACTTTATGCGGTTGTGCAACGTTCACCAATTATGCCTTATTATTGAGTTCTCTAATTAATCTTCTTCTTCTTCTCCTTTTGAATAGACCTTCAGGTCTGTTTTTTAAGAGGCCTGCTCTTCCAGCGAGGTGGACTCCCAGCTATCCCTCCATCTTTTTGGCGGTCTACCGCGAGGGCGGGTTCCGTGAGGCTGATTGTGAAGCACGATATGAGGAAGTCTGGTGCTGTCCATCCTTTGGACATGACCATACCAGTCCCTCCTCCGCTGCCTACTCCATCTGATGATATCGTCAACCTCACATAGTTCCCTTATTCTGGAGTTCCTCACTCGGTCTCTCAGGGTTTTGCCTGCAATAGCTCTCAAGTCCTCAACATTTGTTTGCTTCTGACTGTGTCTGCTCGTGCCTCTATACCATATGTCATCACTGGTCTTACGCATGCTTTGTAGATTCTCACTTTGCTTTTAATGGCCATATCCTCATTTTTCCAAATAATGGATTTTAGGGCGCCCGAGACTGCAGCTGCCTTATTGACTTGGCTCTGAATTTCTTCGCAGAGGTCAGCATCTTCTGTTATGTCAATTCCTAGGTATCTAAAGGTATTAACCTGTTCAATTGGGTTGTTGTCTATAGTCAGATTGCATGCTATGTGTGTTTTTGAGAATGTCATACATTTAGTCTAATCAATTGAAATTGCCATGTTGTACCTATTGTTTGCAGGCGCTATATAACCTGTTCAGCATTGTCTGTAGGTCGTTGTTAGTTTCGGCTACTATAATAGCGTCGTCGGCATAGCAAATTACATTAACAATTTCCTCTAATTAATGCAATTTTTTAAAGTTTTATATAATTGAATACTGTGTAACAATTCACCTGAAAATAAGACATTATTAATATTCCATCTATGAAGAAACCTTTTTGTAACGCCATCTATTGAGAAATCGGTTTATTTGTAAACAATGAAAGCAACAGTCCTTGTAAATGAGGTGACGCAGTTCAGGGGTGACATCTGTGCGAGACACCGTCACTTCATTTATAAGGACTGTTCCTTTCATTGTTTACAAATAAACCAATGTCATTTACGATTTCTCATAGATGACAGAATCATATCTTGACGAAATGCACATGGAACTATACCTCAAGTACTCCCTTTCTAATTCTTAATTATAAAAAGAATCATTGAAATCGGAAAATGTGGTAAGGAATAATACTCGTTGAACATACATTAAAATAATTCACGACGATTTGAGAAAATCCTTAATTTTTCAAGTCGGTTAAACATTTATCATCTTACAACATAATATTTTGTTCGACAAGAATATCCTAAAATAATCCTTTAAGCAATAATTGTTTAATTACCTACCTTAGTCATAATATATTTAAGGCAGGTTCGCTTCGTTATCCAATTTGATTAAAAAGGGTTTCATTTATCTACACTGGCAGCTGTTGGGAAGCAATTTTGATAGTTTCATCCTTAGTTTAGTCTTTTAGATATCAAATATCAATAATTTATCATGGATCTAAAAACAAGTTGCCACGTTTTATAGGAATACAATGCAATCACCTTATAATGAAGCCTTAACTCACAAATAAAAACCACGACACCCTAACAAGATCAGCTATTCAGTAGTTAGATTTTATTTATTATTGTATTGCGTTCCGTGCGACTAACTAGCATTATGTCAAATACTAATTTAACACGCACCCAATAACAAGTTGCCACATTCTGTAAACTTACGAAGTTCATAGTGTAACAGTTCCAGATTGAAAACACAATTAAAAATTGGGTCATCATCAGGATTCGAACCATGAAACATTGATACTGACAACAAAGGTTTGGCTAAAACGCAGGCAGCCAGTTCAGTTGTCATACTATTTTTTTCAGTGCTTTTAGAAGAAATTCCGACAACTTGCGATATATGTTTATGAATCTACTAGTATCTGACAATCCTTCACGCTCCAGTCATTTGATAGATGGTATAACGCATCTGAATCTGCCAGGTCCACGACGTCTTTAAACTTGTCCATCAGCAACTATAAATTGGGTGTGACACAAGAAGACTTTACACATTTTAATAGTTCTCTGCTGTTGTTTGCTAGAATCGATACAACAGGGAGCTATACGAGACCTATGAAGAGCCCGATGTGATCAGTTCCATTAAGATAGGGCGCTTAAGATGGGCTGGTCACATAATCCGAATGGACGACGACAACCCCACAAAACGCCTTACACTTTCTGTGCCACAAGGTCGAAGGAGACCAGGAAGACCAAGGACTCGATGGATGGACAGTGTCGATGCCGATGCTTCTACAATAGATATTAGAAACTGGAGAACGAAGGCAACGGATAGACGAGAATGGAGGAGACTCCTGGATTCAGCCAAAGCTCACCCAGGGCTGTCGATCTTATGATGATGATGATGTTTGCTAGAATCGCCATGTTACTCACTAAATCAGACCACGGTATGCGAAGCATTCCCCTGTTTAGTCACATAGTCGGAATCTAAGTTAAGAAATAGAGAAGATTGACATGAATAAGGGTATTCGAATTCCATATAGGTACACAAATTTATGCGAAGCAATCGTTACCAAGTAAGAGTGATTTACACCCACCTATTGGACTAGTCCCAGAGCGGTTGTCAATGGTCGAGCCTAATACTATTCTGCACATACCCACAGCTGAATTATCGATTATATTATTATTGTACCTATAATCAGAAATGTGTTAGGATTGCGTGCAGCCTTGCCTGATTGTACGTATTTCAGAGTCAGTCTACAATACCAATAAAATATTAGATTGTTCGCAAGTATATAATATATGTACGAATCCATTTGCCTTGAAAATCGATCAGAGTTCAAAGGCATTGACACAAATTTATGATATTCTTCTGCACACCATACACTAAATAAATATAATTTTTCATATAAAAAAACCGCCTTCAAAATGAATGTGGCGTTCGGTTTTCTCTGTCTACCCCATGAGGGGCATGGCGTGATAATATACTTCATACAATTTGGTTATACAATAATACGTGTTATACATATTGCAGACGCCTTTGTAAATATTGAAGATTTTCTCATGAGTCCTATCATCAGAACTTGATGAAACTTATATACCTACATATGTGTGATAACCTCTGAATGGCTCAAATTACCCACATTTTTTTGATAGACTATCTCTCTTTAAAAAAATTGTTAATTTTTCCCTGCCAAGAATGACATATTGTAGGAAATTAAAATAAACATAATCTTTTGGATACTATAATTGAATCAGAAGAGACGTATCAATAAATTGTTATATTAAATTTAAGAAACAAATCACGACAAATCGACAACCTTCTACTTTTTTATGGACAAAATAACGCTTGAAATATAGGTACCTAATTGTGTATGAAGTTTAAAATTGTGTTGAAAAATGTTTAACTTGATATGGCACACTCCACGCAAATAATCTCTTCATGTCTCGAATTTTTCCTTCCCGTAATATATTACTTTGTTTTAATTCTTTAATCATACAAACTTTTTAATTGGCCAACTCATTGTTTTAAATATACATCTTTATATATATATATAATTCTTCCATACGTGTGTATGTCACTGAACTCCAGCTAAACGGCTGAACCGATTTTGATGAAACTTTTTGTGTGTGTTTATGTGAGTCCCTGAATGGATTAGATTCACAAAAAGGAATTTTGTACATTAATAAATATCAATCGCTATAAATATTTTCGGAATATGCATTTTTAACAGTGCCAACATTGCTTTCCGATATGTCATAATATTATGCAATGTTGGTTATGCCATTAAAACTTGATGTTTTCTCAACGCTGATAGTGAAATTATTATTTGTATAATAATTTATTATTATTATTGTATAAAGCTATTTAGTTTTTTTACAAGTATATTAAATTATTTAGTTATATGTATATTATTATCGTTATGTAATTGTGACATTATTATATTGTGATATATTCTGTTTTTAATAGCCAAATGTTATAAATCTCCGTAATGTAAAAGTGAGGTTATGAATATTTATTTTGTGATTGAAACGTCAAGAATAAACGCATGAGCTGATATGTAGGTATACAAGTATGTGTCGTGCTTCCTTTTATAAGGTAATCGACATCCATTTTTATGTTTTTTAAACCAGCTAATGACAGGCAAGCCAACATTCGTGCAGGGCAACGTCTGTCGGGTCCGCTAGTATTATATAAAATTTTGATATTAACATAACAAAAATAATACAAAAAAATATGTTGTAAGAGTGATTTTCTGTGAGTGAGTCTGTTAAATTCGAATATGGATTTCGTTTTACGCGTATCAGCAATTCATATCGAAAATGAGAAATGTAAAAGACCTGAACAATATTGCAAGAGGTTAATGTATGCAGATATAATATGACATGTATAGATGTGCATATTAACATAAAAAAACAAATAGATATGTTTTACAGTTATATGGGAATAAAATATATGTAATTGCACTTAACATTTATTGCTTATTCATTTGGAATATGGGTACTTACATGTCTTTTGCTACGCAACAAAATATTATTACGTATTCAGAAAATAACATTTAATGCGGAATTGCCCTCTACAAAGTTTCCCCGGAGACAGCCAATATACCGCGTGAGCGTATTCCCAAATTACCATCAAAAATTCATACAAGGCAAGTAATTCAGAGCGACTTTCGGCGAAACCCAAAAATATCCAAATCTCAATTTTTTACTTTTTTTCAATACAAGTTTTAGTATCAAATATAATAATAAATTAATTTGCAGCTGGTAAAATCTCTTCAGAAATGAGGACGAAGAATATTGAAGCACCTCATGAATATGGCTACGGAATGATTTCAAAACTATTTTGCAAAAAAAGGAAAGTATTAAAAGAGTGAACGAACGTCAACTTTTAATCTACATTTTTTATATCGCAAAATTGAAAGCTGGGTAGTTGATTTCAATAAAAGAGCTTCTCATCCTTTCTAGGTTAGCACCGCGCGCCAACTGACGCTAGTATTTTCTTCTCCTCAAATCGTATTGATACTGAAAGAATTTCCTAGAGCCCATCTATAGTTGCATGTAACTGATGTAACACATGAGATCCAACTGTCGATAGCGAGAGTATGTATAGTTGAAGAATACGTACCAATCAAATTATTGAATATTTTAAGATATTTTGTTTTCTATATACAACATGCATGTATACCTATATGTCAAGATAGGATAGTGTGGAGGTTAGTCGTATGTTTGGAGATTTGGTATCAAACAATTGAGAGTCCCTGTAGATATTGTGTTGTGTATACTACCATATTAATTGTATGAAACGATGTCGTCCCTAAATTCAATTTTACAAAAAAAATTATAAAAAAGTTTAAGATGTAACTACAAACTACAACGTACATATTTTTTGTAGAAAATTAAAGTACATATTATGTACAATATATGTATATATATATGTAGTTAGTGTACATAATATGTATAAATGTAGTTATAGCAATAATGTACATAATGGGCCTTACTTACTATTTATAATACGAGTTTAATCCAATGCTAAGTCAGTTTTGGCCATACAAAAAAACTGGGTAAATATCAGCTTAAACCTAAATTAGAAATAGTAAGTAAGGCCCAATATGTATATATGTAGTTAGGTACCTGAATACAACGGTATAATATTCAATAACTAGCTTTTATGTCCCGCCGTTGGCCAAGAATGTAAAATTGTGAAGGAAAAAGCAATCGTTTTTATCATATTGTCACCCAATTATTTTGCAAAATAGGACCATGAAAAGTGGTTTGAAATTTGATTGAGTTTAAGCATTGTAAAATGCTCAAGTGATGGTCACAACCCATTCTTTTTTATATATTGCTATAACGTGTGAATGAAGTAAAATATACAATTTCTGAAATGTTTTTAAATATGACTGTTTATCAACGTTGTAAAGAGATTGGTTTGGCCACAACCCTCATTTTTAAAAATTATCATCGAAAACAAATTGTAATATGTACCTACCTATTGAAAATTTAGTAATTTTGGATGTTGGGATGTGGTTAAAATTTGATTAAACAAATGTACTGAAAAAATCTAGTGTTGGTCACATCCCATTCGTTTTTATATTTTTTCATCAAGTGTGCATTATATTTTTGCACAATTACACTGATAGATTTTTTTAACAGATTTTTAATTATCTCAATAGAGACGAAGTTGGAATATTTATTGTAGGAGAACCGGGAAATCAAGGCACCTACAGGGCTTACGACCTGTCATCGGCTGGTTAAAAATCTGTTAAAAAATATCTTTGACTCCCGACAGGGAAAAAAATCCAATGTTTGCGCATATGCAATAATAAAAATATTCGATTACACTGATAGACTTAAAATTGACACAAAAGTCTACATTAACGAAGAAGAAGAAGACTTAAACTATGGTAAATAGTTTTTTATTTGAATATAAACGTTGTGATGAGTCCAGTAATGACCACAACCCCCATTCTTTAAATATTGTCAACGAAATCAAATATGTAGATGTTGTAAATTATTCAAAATAGGATGATATAAATGGTTTACATTTGATTAAACAAAAGTATTGAAAAGATTCTAGTGCAGGTTACATTGTCACATCCTTTCAGTCAGTTAAGAAAAGTTTAAATCCAGAAACCATCCTGGAAGAACCGCGAAGAGATGTAAGGACCGTCTTCTTTTCCCAGGATACTCCACCTTCAAAGGTAAAATGACTAAATATGTACACGAAGAAGAAGCAGAAAGTTTAAATCCAGAAACCTGGGAAGAGATGGAAGGAAAATTGGACCTTCTTCTCCCAGGTTAGTCCACCTTCATAGGTAAAATGACCAAATACACGATGAAGAAGAAGAAGAAAAAAGTTTAAATCCAGAAACATGCGAAGAGATGGAAAGAAAATTGAACCTTCTTCTCCCAGGTTAGTCCACCTTCATAGGTAAAATGACCAAGTACACGAAGAAGAAGAATAAGAAAAAAGTTTAAATCCAGAAACCTGCGAAGAGATGGAAGGAAAATTGGACCTTCATCTCCCAGGTTAGTCCACCTTCATAGGTAAAATGACCAAATATGTACACGATGAAGAAGAAGGAGAAAAAAGTTTAAATCCAGAAACCTGCGAAGAGATCGAAGTAAAATTGGACCTTCTTCTCCCAGGATAGTTCATCTTCATAGGTAAGATAACCAAATACACGATGAAGAAAAAGAAGAAAAAAGTTTATATGCAGAACCCGTTCTGGAAGACCTGTGAAGAGATAGAAGGACAGTTGGACCTTCTTCTCCCAGAATACTCCAACGTCATATGTAAAATGACCAAATACACGATGAAGAAGAAGAATAAGAAGAAAAAAGATTAAATCTAGAAACCTGCGAAGAGATAGAAGGAAAATTGGACCTTTTTCTCCCAGAGTAGTCCACCTTCATAGGTAAAATGACCAAATACACGATGAAGAAGAAGAAAAAGTTAAAATCCACAAACCGTCCTGGGCATACGCTCGACAATTCACAAAAGTTTCATTGTAATCGGACAAACGGTTTAGGAGCACATCGCAAACATGCAAACATTCATACATACATAAATAAATAAAATAATTTTCTGATAGGAAATCAGTATATTGTTGATTTGTAAGTAAATAGTAATAGGTAGGTACCTACCTACAACAATGTTCTAAATAAATGATTCATAACAAATTTTATTTGAATATCAGAATGCGTCCGTAACCATAGTAACCATTCCAACACGTAAAAAATATCAAATGGTTTGAGACATTTTTTGAATACATTGGTTTGCTCGATGCCATAAAAATGAAAATTGTCAGAAAAATCAAATATTATTTACAAATTATGCAACTTTATTATGCCTATATATCTTTGCTAATAATAAACACATTTTTACAATATATGTCTTAAAACTTGCTATAAAGTCTTGTGTTTCATTTTATTATTTCATAATCACATTTATTTCAAAGGTTTATTATATTCAAGAAGATTTTCATTCGGAAGAATTAACAAATATTGTATGGAAAGAGATAAACATGGCGACGCTGTATGTACAAAACGCTTACTTTTAAAATAAGTTAAACATTATAATTATACAAAATATTCACCATGTTTTTCACTTAAACGCTAAGTTAATCTTGAAAATATATTTTTTTCGTGTAAATTCGTACTTCTAACTTTTAAACTAACAGATATTTGCGTGCAAAATGTACACTTTTTTGACAGATAGGACTTGGAAAATTTTGTATGAAAAAAATAATTATTGAACTATTTTTAAAATTCAGCATTTTTATCGCATTATTTTTAGCGTGACACTGCATCAGGTATACTGGTACATGTTCGCACATAAATTAGATTTTTAGATAATCTTGGTTTTTCAGAAGACGTGAGACAAACACACACACCCGGCCAAGAATGTAAATTAGTGAAGGAATAAGCAATCGTTTATATAATATTGTCACACAAAATATTTGCTAATTCGTAGTATGAAAAGAAGTTTGAAATTTAATTGTGTTTAAGCGATGTAAAATGTTGTGATGATGTGATGGCCACAACCCATTTGTTTTTATATATAAGTAGGTAGATACATTTTCTGCACGCATGGACTATGGTAAATGGTTTTAAATATGACTGATTATAAAGAGACAACGTTGTAAAGAGTTTAGTTTTGGCCACAAACCCTATTTTTATAATATATTGTCATCGAACGCAAATAATGTGTTTAAAATATTTAGTAATTTTGGATGATGGGAAATGGTTTAAAAATTGATTAAACAAAAGAAATGAAAAGATGTTGGTCACATCCCATTCGTTTTTATATTTTTCGTCAAGTGTGCATATAATTTATTATATTTTTGCACAATAAAACTGATAGACTTAAAACTGACAAATACATAAGTCTACATTACAGAAGAAGAAGACAAAGTATGTTTAATAGTTTTTAATTTGAATATAAACGTTGTGAAGAGTCCAGTAATGGCCACAACCCCGATTTTTTTTATATTGTCATCAAAATGAAATGTGTAGTTATTGAAAATTAAGCAATATTTAATGATATAATAAATGGTGTAAATTTGATTGAACAAAAGTATTGAGAAGATTCTAGTGTTGGTCACATCCCATTCGCTACATAAAAGATGAAATAGAAGAATTACACAATAGGAAATGTATTGTAAAAACTGACCAAATGGTCTTCATAAAAGAAGAAGAAGATGAATTGAACTATAGGAAATATTTTATATAAAATTCACCCAACGTCTACATAAAATAAGAAAACGAAGAATTAGACTAAAGGAAATAGTTTGCATAAAAACTAACCAAAAGGTCTACATAAAGGAAGAAGAAGACGAATTAGACTATAGGAAATAGTTTGTATAAAAACTCACCCAAGGCCTACATAAAATAAGAAAAAGAAGAATTAGACTTAAGGAAATAGTTTGCATAAAAACTAACCAAAAGGTCTACATAAAGAAAGAAGAAGAAGAATTAGACTATAGGACATAGTTTGTACAAAAACTTACCCAAGGTCTACATAAAATAAGAAAAAGAAGAATAAGACTATAGGAAATAGTTAATATAAAAACTGACCCAAAGGTCTACATATTAGAAGAATAATTATACGTCAGGAAATAGATTGTATAAAAACTGTCGCAAAGGTCAACAAAAAAGAAGAAGAAGAAGAAATATACTAAAGGAAAAGTTTGTATGAAAACTCTCCCTTGGTCTACATAAAAGAGGAAAAATTAGACTTTACGAAATAAGTCTATATAAAATTCAACAAAGGTCTACATAAAATTAGAAAAAGAAGAATTAAGTTAAAAGAAATAGTTGGTATCAAAACTGGCACAAAGGTCTACATAAAATAAGAAGAAGAAGAATTAGATAATAGGAATTAGTTTGTTTAAAAACTCACCCAAAGGGCTACATTAAAGAAGATGAATTAGACTATAGGAAATAGTTTGTATAAAATCTCACCCAAGTCTATATAAATTAAGAAAAAGAAAAATTAGACTATAGGAAATAGTTTATTTATGAACTGTCCCAAATGACTTCACAAAAGAAGAGGAAGAAGAATTAAACTCCAGGAAATAGTTGTATAAAAACTCACCCAAATGTCTACATAAAAGAAGAAAAAGAATAATTAGACTATAGGAAATAGCTTGTAATGAAACTGAACCAAAGGTATACGTAAAGGAAAAAGAAGATGAATTAGACTATAGGAAATAGTTTGTATATTGAATATGTATTGAAGTTAACCTAAAGTAGTTAAATAATTTTCCTATAAGAAAATCAGTATATTGTTGGTTTTTAAGTACCTAGTATTAGGTAGGTAGGTACCTACCTACAACAATCTTCTAAATAAATTCGATTCATAAAATTATTTGAATATCACATTCTTTCTGTAACCATAGTCACCGTAAATTCGAACACGTAAGTAATATCAAATGGTTCGGATACATTTTTTGAATATGTAGGTACCTACATTGGTTTGTTCGAAGCCACAAAAACGAAAATCAACTATTGTCCGAAATATCAAATATTATATACAAATTATGCAATTTTATTATGCCTATATCTTTACTAATAATTAACAGACTTTTACAATATATGTCATAAAACTTGCTATAAAGTCTTCAGGACCCTTGGATCAGCAGTCAGATACCTAACCAACTGAGCCACGAAGGCCGACATTGTGGAATACTAAGTATTTGTATTAGTTCTGTCTATATTTTTACAAATTTTCAGCGTTTTAGCTGTAATGGTTTTTGAGATATATGGAAACATTAAGCTATTCAAAAGTTCATAACCCCTGACTGAGACAAAAATTCGAAATTCGGTGTATAAAAGTTTTGTAGGCTTAAAATTTTCTATGTTTTCAGAGAATTTAAGGTCTGTGAATTAAGCGAATGAAAAGTCATAAGGAGAAGGCGGGGATACAGACAGACACACTTAATATTCTACTGCGGATTCTGAGAAAATCCATGTATAGAACATAATATATTCTGCGAAGCCTCTAAGTTGGTGTTTTTTGACTTCAAAGTTGGAAAAACTGTGCAAAAACTCGACTACATCAGAGAAATAAATTCTCTTGAATGAATCGACAGTTAGGCAAACAAAGTAGGCTCGACAGTTTACTCGATAAATCAAATTATAATATAAGAAAGTAGGTAGGTACTTACTGCTTCATCAGCCACGTTGATACAATCAGTCAAGGTTAGTGATACAATTCGTGGAGTAAGACAAGCCCAGAGACCAGCTTCTGTAACTTCATTGCAACCTGCTAACTCCAACTCA
The DNA here is from genome assembly GCA_963576475.1 of Molanna angustata. NCBI lineage: Eukaryota > Metazoa > Arthropoda > Insecta > Trichoptera > Molannidae > Molanna > Molanna angustata. The sequence continues at coordinate 36,826,495 of OY754972.1, read as the reverse complement.
AACAGGGCCTGAAACAAGGAAAAGTCAACATGAGCCGACAATACATAAACAAGTTCATCAAAATACATATTTGAATTGGCAGAAAAGACAGAAAGTCAGCCCAGCATGTGTTTGGGTCGATTGTCCTCACATAATTCTGAAATGTCTTTAATAAGATTAAATACATAACCTTAATCATTAGAAAATTTCATAAACGTTTAATAATATAGGTATTATTTGAAGTAAAAATTTAAGAAGAAATTTCTATATACCTATTTTACGTATTCAGAAATCTACCTATGTTCACTTGATGAAATGAAAAGATTGACATAATTATATATTTATCATCTACACATTGCAATGATCTATTTCAACAGACATTCCTTTGATAAATCATTCATAGTCATTATCTATTTTCTAATAGATACACCTGACTTTATTGAAGTTTTGAACCTATAGTCACCGCCCGATTCCCGAATGTATCGTAATGAATATTTCGTATTTGGCCAAAATGAATTAAATACTTTTGGTATTTTGTTCTCTCATTTGGTGAATTAAGGACTAACAAAGCTTACTAATAACAATTATTTCAGGACCTAATTAGGAAAAGGTACAAAAGAAGCACATAAACACGGAGGACTTTGAAATAAACCAGGAATATTTGAATAGGAAACAAGGTAACTAATTATTGTTCTTATCCTTTGCTGTTATAAGTATGTATGTTTAATTTGTGGAAATGGCTATTGTAATATATCTTAAATAAATACACGAAAGAACGGTTAATATTACGAAGCAAAATACGCTTTGGAAAATGATATGAAAATAATATTGAGAATGTCGGTAGTGGAATGCTAATTGAGTTGGGTTCTCAAGCCAAACGATTATACAATTTATAATCGTCAATACTACAGTGATATTAACAAGATTTTGAATGTGATGAAGCGGGACAGGTTCATAGATTCATATATTGATTCTCTCCATATTATTTACTAATTTATTTGGGACAATAACAGCTTTATAATGTAAATGAACATTAACAATGAATTTTTAACAACAAGATTAGTCGGTGGGTCGTTCAGTACTTCTAGAATGAATTCCATGTAAATCGTGTTCAAACAATCCTTTGTGAGGTAAATAAATAAATGAATGAAAATCTAATTTAAAATCTTAAATATAAAATCTTCCTTGGTTCTCGCATGAGACACGAACACTAACAAAGAAAAAATACATATTTACATTTCTTCATACATATAAAGGCTAGCGTCAATACAGGCGCAGCGGACGGAGAGTATTAGACGGTTTTTAGAATTATTTGTACAGGAATTCATACAAGTGCGTCCACTGATCGGCAGCGAACGGAGCGCATCAGACGGTTTTTAGAATTATTTGTACAGGAATTCATACAAGTGCGTCCACTGATCGGCAGCGAACGGAGCGCATCAGATGGTTTTTAGAATAATTTGTACAGGAATTCATACAAGTGCGTCCACTAATCGGCAGCGAACGGAGCGCATCAGACGGTTTTTAGAATTATTTGTACAGGGATTCATACAAGTGCGTCCACTGATCGGCAGCGAACGGAGCGCATCAGACGGTTTTTAGAATTATTTGTACAGGGATTCATACAAGTGCGTCCACTGATCGGCAGCGAACGGAGCGCATCAGACGGTTTTTAGAATTATTTGTAAAGGAATTCATACAAGTGCGTCCACTGATCGGCAGCGAACGGAGCGCATCAGACGGTTTTTAGAATTATTTGTACAGGGATTCATACAAGTGCGTCCACTGATCGGCAGCGAACGGAGCGCATCAGACGGTTTTTAGAATTATTTGTACAGGGATTCATACAAGTGCGTCCACTGATCGGCAGCGAACGGAGCGCATCAGATGGATTTTAGAATTCTTTGTATAGGAATTCATACAATAGCGTCCACTGATCGGCAGCGGACGGAGCGCGCGCTGCGGATCGTCAGATGCCGTTGCTAGGAGAAACAATAATCCGGGATCTATCCTTTGTACCGATTTGTGCGCCTCTGTGGACGCACTGCCACAAACAAATCCGTCTGATGAACTCCGTCCGATCCGTCTGCTGCGCCTGTATATACGTTAGCCTTTAACTCTACATACTAAAAATATAAGCAGGTGTGAGGATTCGATCGTAACCATGGCAACGAAAATCAACAAAATATTAAATGTACCTATGGAACATTTTTGGCAAAAATGGCGATATTTACACAGGAATGCATAGTTTATAACATATTATGTTGGGGACAAACTCTAAGATACCTACCGACATAAATATATCGTATAGGAAAAAATAATTTCCAGTTATCTTTTGTATGAAAACAAACGATTACATTTTTTCCAAGTTGAATGTGTTGAAACACTTGATAGTGTTTAATTTGACAGTGAGGAATTCCAACCACGTGCGTCTGTATGTGGCCACCGTCTCCAGCCCACTTTTCTGGCAGATGTCGCGCGAGAATAGAAAGTGCATACGTAGGACCGGGCGTCGCGACGCTTCATGTCCGAATTTTCAGCGTGTTTTTATACTAGAAATAAACCGACGCAAAAAAAATCATTTCTTCGACACTGATGACGCTAAGCAACGGCCACACTACATTACTCCTGTCCGTGACATATGTTCAAACAAAATAATTACTTAGATTTACATAATATTATTTCCTATGATATAATATAATTTATATACACGATATAACCAAGTATGTAAGATGTGATCAGCCCTATACTCTTCAATATTTTTATTTATTTATTTTATTTACCTTTTATCACACCATATTTATAATGACAACAATGAGTAGATTTTACTGCTGCCCAACTAGGAAATTCTGTTCTAGGGCTAGCAGTTTACAATTTTTATTGACAATTACATGAATATTCTAAAAACATTCTTAATATAATGGACCAAAAAACTTTGAAAACTATATACTATGCATTAGTACAATCCATTATCTCTCATGGAATGATCGAGTGGGGAGGTGCATCTAAAACAAATATGGATGCTCTATTTATATATAAAGTGATTATTAATAAACCTTTCCATTTCCCGACCATTCAACTATTTAAAGACTTTAACGTACTAACTACAGGATAACTCTATATTTAACAAATTCTTATTCACTTTAGAAATGATAAGAAAAGCCATATCACTGCTCAACATCTCACGATACAACACACAGACATCAACTAATCACTCCGAAGACAAACACTATATACGGACAAAGACATTATCAATACTTGGCTCCAAAGATCCTAAATTTAGTTGCAAAAGATATAAAGAACATACATTTAATAGAAAATATAAGACTTAAACATACATACAATACAAACATGGTTATATAACAAAGGGATCAACTATTGTCAGCAAATTCTCAATTCATAACAACATACATACAATACAAACATGGTTATATAACAAAGGGATCAACTATTGTCAGCAAATTCTCAATTCATAACAACATACATACAATACAAACATGGTTATATAACAAAGGGATCAACTATTGTCAGCAAATTCTCAATTCATAACAACATACATACAATACAAACATGGTTATATAACAAAGGGATCAACTATTGTCAGCAAATTCTCAATTCATAACAACATACATACAATACAAACATGGTTATATAACAAAGGGATCAACTATTGTCAGCAAATTCTCAATTCATAACAACATACATACAATACAAACATGGTTATATAACAAAGGGATCAACTATTGTCAGCAAATTCTCAATTCATAACAACATACATACAATACAAACATGGTTATATAACAAAGGGATCAACTATTGTCAGCAAATTCTCAATTCATAACAACATACACGACAAAACTACTAACATAGGACTCAATAAGTGGACCATGCTGGGCTAAACAATCATATTATATAACAGCTTACAATGACTTAGTAATTAATATTATGTAACTAGTATACCACCTCGGAACAGGCCTGGCCTAGTGAGGTGGTCCAAACCAAACCAATTTATTTGTTATGTTGCTTATGTAAAATTATGTAAATTTTGCTATATATAATAAAAAAAATATGCAATTATGAACCAGGTGATTGTTCCTGTTCCACACTAAGTAGATACACAATTTCAACTTTCTGCATTCACAATCATTCTCACACAAAACAGATCAACCAGGTCCCAATGTCCGCCATAATACCTGTCATAAATCCAATCTCTGACGCGATTTTTATTTCAGAGCCATAGAAAGAGACTAGTTAACTATGTTGGTGTAATTAATATGAATCACGTGGTTCCCAAATCAAGTCAAACATTTTTATGTGTAACTAAAAGAGCATCACAAACACAGTACGGCATTTTTTTTTTTAACATGTCTACGTAGGGGACGCCAGCTATTAGGATTTGGGTCCATTTTACTCTTCCGAAGAAGCGCACTACGTAGCGTCGGGAGGGGTTTGCAATCTAGAAAAGAGTTTATTAATTCGGATTTTAAAAAGACCCGGGTTGTACGAAGGTGGAAACACAGAATTCGGAAGATCGTTCCACAGTCGGGCTGCTGTATTAGCATAGTTACAATAATGTTATTAATAATTTTGAATTATTTAAGTAGTTATTGTTGAATACTAAGTATTTGTGTTAGTTTTGTCCTTCCATAATTTATGATATATTTTTTGATATTCATTTTGAATATTTTTTGTGATGTTCTTTCTTTAAGAGAGGAAAGTAAACTGTTGTGGAGTCGAGGAGCAATAAATGAAAAATTTCTTTAACCAAAAGATGTTTTCATGTGTGGGATTGTGTAATTTAGGTTTGTACTAGTTCGTGTGTTTATAGATTGTTGTATTCTCGGGTATTGTAGTGTACTTTTATGAAAGTAAGTCAGAATGTATTGGATATATTATGTTTTTCTAGGGTCAAATACTTTGGACTCGCTGTAAAGGTTTTCTGCATGATAGTCAAAAGGTTTCTTAAGTATTATTTTTGTAATGCATCTCTGAGCTAGACAAAGTTTTTCCATTATGGTCTCATATACGTTTACGAAAATAATGTATTTCTCTCTTAACACACAATAACTCGTGGCTCACTTGATTGGATATCTGACTCCTGTTCCTAAGGTCCCGGGTCGAATTCCCGGGGAGGCACAGTTTTTAATTGTGTCTTCAGTCTGGATCTGGGAGACGATAAATATCGTAACTAAAGTAGATAATTAGATAGTTAACCAAGTTTGCCGCTAGTTAAACCAGATAACTAGATAGTAACTAAGTTTGCCGCTATCTAAACAAGATAGTTTAATAAGTTTGTCGCTAACTAAATAAGATAACTAGATAGTAGCTATCTAAGTTTGCCGCTTATTAAAATATATAACTAGATAGCTAACTAAGTTTGCCGCTAATTTAACTAAATAGCAGCTAAGTTTGCCGCTAACTAAATAGATTTACATCTCCAATAAAAGAATGATTCTCTTAAAGAAATTAAATTCATAACTCCCAACCTTTGGAATAGTGAGGAGTTAAAGATATTTTGGCTAACATGAACAAATTATCTGCAATCAGAGATGTGCTTTATTTCAAATAAATCCATTTCAAATGGAAATGCAAAATGCAAAATAGGTATTTTCCATTTTGCATTTTAAATGCTTTTTTATTTCACCTATTTCCATTTCCATTTTAAATGCTTTTCTCAATGCATTTTGCATTTCAAATGCATTTTTGCAACATTACTCTTCTTTGATACCAAACCTAATTTTTTCATAGATTCATTTTATCTTGTGACCACATTAATCTTGTAATCTCCTTTTGAACTAATTAAATTCACGTGTTTTATTTTACTTATATTATGGTTAATTGGTGAAAGAAGAAATTGTAAAATTGATCCCATACGGCATACATGACGCGGGTGTGGAGAAAAATGTAAAGTAAGTAACTGGTCATTCTTATTATTCACTCTTACCAACACTTAGCCGATACTACACAATTCTTTTTTAATTTTTTTTTTCCTTATTGCAATCTCCATGAGCCAGAGAGATTTCAAGATTTGTTACACAGTGTCAGTAATAGGGTGCTTCCCCCCTATTCGCTTCTATTACCAAAAAAGTATACCCGTATTTTTTTTTAAATAATTTTTGTGGGTCGCTAACGAGCTTCAAAATTTTGAAAAATATATGAAATTTTGTACCTATATCTATCGTCTATGCAACAAGTCTAAATATTTAATTTTGACCCCAAAATGTGTTTAAATTATTGTAAGGACCTATTGTTTTGATGTCAGCATTGAAAAGTGTAGGATCTGATCCTTATGAATTTAAAATAATTTTTCAACCATTCGTCGTCAACTCGTGAAGCAAAGAAAAAATGTAGTAAAGTCATTGAAAAACGAATTCTATTAAAATATACCTCTCACTGTTGATTGAGATAGAGATCTAATAGAAAAAAACACAAAACATGAATCTGTGTAGGTACCGATTATCCATTTTAGAAAGAAACAATTTGTGGCTCTTAAAAAAATTCAAGAAATATGGAAACAAAGGAATTGAAAAATATCCTTGATCGTTTGTGGCACCTATCAATCCCAAGAGCTTATTGCACTTGCATTTTTTGACGAAGAATTTTTTCCAGAAATGGAATCGTATCTGACTTTTGAAATAAGATGAAGACTACAGTGCTGGTAAAAATACATACATTGCGAGCCGTGAATGATATAGTAGAACAATGAGTGGCATAATTTGAAGAATACAATAAGTTAATCATCACTAAAGAACAATATCTTCTTCTAATCTTTAAACAACATAACAAGTACCCTGATACCAAAAATTCTACCTTGCTACCTTAAGTGGCTGGACAGAGCCAACAAAGCGGCTTACTGCAGTGTTCGATGCTTTGGTGTAAATGGTCCTACAGAGTTGAATGGATTGCCACATTGTCACCAAATATCCACAGTGGTCAAAGCATGACAACTTTTTCTCAAGGACTAATGAATAATTGTTTCATAGAGCAACATAACACTGAAATATTAGCATAAATACTTGGAGTGCTTCTGATTCATTAATCCGCGCTATACGATTTTTTAAAAGAATAATAATTATCATTATATGTACTCTAAAAAATAATTTTAGCAATATTTTTCATTTTAAATTAATTTGTAAGTTTTCAGGCAATATAAGCAATTTATATTTTTTCATAAATTGCTGAATTTTGATTACTGGTAGCGACCCCTAAGCATGATATGAAAAAATAAATAGGGATGAACGCATAGAAATTTCAAAAAAAATATATTTAAATTTTTGACCAAATAAGAAGCACACTAATATGTAAGTAACTATTATTTGTTTGGGGAATTAAAATTAGTCTGAACTTAAGAAAATTATTCCACAAGCTGTTCTACTTTATTTTTCATTATAAAATTACAAAACTGTTTAGTTCAATAGTCATTTTAATACAAAACTGTTTGTTTCAACTTTTTCATTTCACCTGAAAAACCTTTTAGCATTTTAAAAAGCATTTTGAAAATAGGTATTTTGCATTTTGCATTTGAAATGCTTTTTTAAAAACCATTTTGCATTTCGCATTTTCAAATGGAAAAGTTTCAACCCATTTCCATTTTGCATTTCAAATGGTTTTGGGTAACCATTTTGCACATCTCTGTCTGCAATCAAGTTTTTTTTAAATGAAATACAGGAAGTATGGATAATTTATAAAATAAGATTTAAGATACATAATACTGCTTAGAATAATAATATTACGTCCCTCACTGAAAATAATGTCTGTATATTCTACGGATTCACTAAATAACTTTTTTGTATGAATAATATCAACATGCCTACACTATAATATCAGCAATAAATGTTTTTTCAAACAATTGCTAATATTTTATGGTTTTTTTTACTTCCACGGAAGAACTTTGAAAGGAAGAATTTAAATTGAGGGTAACAACTCAATATTAATATACAACTCGCGAACAATAAATGATTTACTGAAAATAGTGAATTCACGCCATATCCCTCGTGGGGTAAGCAGAGAGAACCGAACGCCACATTTGTCCATCTTGGCACGCATCCATCGCCTCGTCAACATTCATTAGTCGTCTCATACATGTTCGTCTTTCAGAATATTGTTCTCGTGGTCGTGCCATCCCTTTCTTGGGCGGCCCCGACATCTCATTCCATTCCTGTCCGCAATGTATATTTTGTTCGTCAGACGTTCCTCATTCATTCTTCCCATATGACCAAACCATCTAAATATGTATTCTTGTGTATTCCAAACTATACTTCGACATATGTTTATTCAATATTCATAGATTTTTTTTATATTTTTTTTTACTTTTATCTCTACCTTAATCTCTAAGCACGTCTATGTTTACATTGTATGTAACTTCTCTATGGGAAATATTGTGATTGCACATATTTTTATATATTATTACTTTTATCTCTACCTTAATCTCTAAGCACGTCTATGTTTACATTGTATGTAACTTCTCTATGGGAAATATTGTGATTGCACATATTTTTATATATTATTACTTTTATCTCTACCTTAATCTCTAAGCACGTCTATGTTTACATTGTATGTAACTTCTCTATGGGAAATATTGTGATTGCACATATTTTTATATATTATTACTTTTATCTCTACCTTAATCTCTAAGCACGTCTATGTTTACATTGTATGTAACTTCTCTATGGGAAATATTGTGATTGCACATATTTTTATATATTATTACTTTTATCTCTACCTTAATCTCTAAGCACGTCTATGTTTACATTGTATGTAACTTCTCTATGGGAAATATTGTGATTGCACATATTTTTATATATTATTACTTTTATCTCTATCTTAATCTCTAAGCACGTCTATGTTTACATTGTATGTAACTTCTCTATGGGAAATATTGTGATTGCACATATTTTTATATTTTATTACTTTTATCTCTATCTTAATCTCTAAGCACGTCTATGTTTACATTGTATGTAACTTCTCTATGGGAAATATTGTGATTGCACATATTTTTATATTTTATTACTTTTATCTCTATCTTAATCTCTAAGCACGTCTATGTTTACATTGTATGTAACTTCTCTATGGGAAATATTGTGATTGCACATATTTTTATATATTATTACTTTTATCTCTATCTTAATCTCTAAGCACGTCTATGTTTACATTGTATGTAACTTCTCTATGGGAAATATTGTGATTGCACATATTTTTATATATTATTACTTTTATCTCTACCTTAATCTCTAAGCACGTCTATGTTTACATTGTATGTAACTTCTCTATGGGAAATATTGTGATTGCACATATTTTTATATATTATTACTTTTATCTCTATCTTAATCTCTAAGCACGTCTATGTTTACATTGTATGTAACTTCTCTATGGGAAATATTGTGATTGCACATATTTTTATATTTTATTACTTTTATCTCTATCTTAATCTCTAAGCACGTCTATGTTTACATTGTATGTAACTTCTCTATGGGAAATATTGTGATTGCACATATTTTTATATTTTATTACTTTTATCTCTATCTTAATCTCTAAGCACGTCTATGTTTACATTGTATGTAACTTCTCTATGGGAAATATTGTGATTGCACATATTTTTATATATTATTACTTTTATCTCTACCTTAATCTCTAAGCACGTCTATGTTTACATTGTATGTAACTTCTCTATGGGAAATATTGTGATTGCACATATTTTTATATATTATTACTTTTATCTCTACCTTAATCTCTAAGCACGTCTATGTTTACATTGTATGTAACTTCTCTATGGGAAATATTGTGATTGCACATATTTTTATATATTATTACTTTTATCTCTATCTTAATCTCTAAGCACGTCTATGTTTACATTGTAACTTCTCTATGGGAAATATTGTGATTGCACATATAAATCAAATTTATAAAATAAAAATGTGTATGGGTATGTGTGATGTGTAATTGTTTTTTTTCTTAATAAATAAATAAATGTGTTAACTTTTGTTCTATTAATTGCATCTTTCTTCATCTTACATTCGTTCCTTGTGTCCTTATTTCTAATTCAGTTATACATCGTTCTATTACAGATCTTCTATACAATACCTTACTCAAATATGTAATTACTTTTAAGGTGAACGAAGAAAATAAACTATTTAATAAGTTACTAAACCACATAAATATCGAAATAAATTTAAAAACAAATAGTTTGTGGAGTCCTCCAGGCATCCTTCGTTCTTCTGGCAATGTATTGAAGCCTTTGTAGAAAAAATACATTCCCTAAATAAAGCATTAATGTTTGTGCTATAAATGAAAAATCAGTCGTAGAAGGATTACTAAACCAGCGCGCTAACAGCTCTGCCACCATCCATCTAAGAAAAGACAGATATCTGGAAGTCCACATCACATGAGTCAGTAAACTTTGCATAAACAGTCCCAAGTGGTCATCAACCAATTGTAGAAGAATAGAAGTCTTTTTTCTAGTACAAAAACCTTTTAATTAAGTTGTGTTAAGTATGCTTTAAAATTGTCCCAGGAATTCTAATGGTTTCCATGATTCAGTATCACAACAAAAACAATTATTGATCTCAACAGTATCTCTGCCAAAATTGCTAAGCCGATTGCCAACATCTTTAGAATTCCTTCAATCTTTAAAAATATTTTTGTGTTTTTCGCACTTAATGCGTCTTTCCTCGTTGCCTCTTAGTGAGTCATTCGACATTGACTTTGAATCGAGTCAATGACTACATACCTACACATATTTGACATATTGTAATACAAGAAATAACCAACTATTAACGGACTTCATTTCAAATCAATTTTGCTGTATCTTTGCTATGAATTATTTCTTTTCTGGACAAATTTCAAAGGAATTAAAAAAAATAAATCTCGCTTTAAAACATAAAACATTTTTATTACATACGACATTTACCAAAACTACCGTAACCTTCCTCACATATACATACAACTGCTACTGTACATCAGCCTCAACCATGTTCAATCCTATGCTGGATAAAGGTCTCTTCTAAACTTTTCCACATAGTTTTATATTGAGCTGTTAGCGCTTTCCACGACCCGCATACCGGAAAATGTCTTCTGTCCACCTTTTTAGTGGTCTTCCTACGCCTCTTTTATTAGTCCAGGGCCTCCACTTCAGGTGACCATCATTTGACACTGTCTTGCCTCGCCCACTGTCATTGCAGCCTCGCTGCTCTCTCTGCAATGTCGGCAACATTTGTTGGACGTCATTTTCTTGTCGGCCTTCGTGGCTAAGTTGGTTGGATATCTGACTTATGAGCCAAATTTTCCGGGTTCGATTCCCAGTTTTAATTGTGTTTACAGTTTGTATCTGTGAGACGGTTATTATCATAGGTCTCCAGAATGTGCCAACTTGTTATTGGGTGCGTGTTGAATTAATATTTTAGATCTTAGGCTGTGGAGCCAATAACAATTATTGTCACATGATTTTCAAAGTATATTTACGTACAAACCATAATATTTTAAACGTAAATCAAATGCTGATATGAAACGTAAATAGAAGAGTGCAGAGATATGTTTTGAATGCGATGGAACAAGACAGAATTATTTTTATTCTTTCCATGAAATACATTATTTAATTAAAATGTATTTAAAAAATATGTCTACCTATCCTAACTTACAAAAAAAAAATATTTCATCTTATACAGAAAATTTTATCAGTTGTCAAATAACGGGCATAAAAACTATATTTGTACAATAAAAAAAATGTCATCAAAAATATAAATGACTTAATATTTAATAGATAAATAAAAATTATGGTACATATAACTTTGTTTCTTCCAATTTTACATTTATAACGGATAGAACGTTTTCGTTCTGTACTAGTCCATCCACAGTAACACCCAAAATGTGAGGCATTTCACAGTCACATTTAAGGTGTTGTTGAGGATCGACTAGTACCTACAGTTCGAAAACGTTCTAACCGATAAATGTGAAACGGAAGAATCAAAGTTATTTTTACCAGAATTTTATATATTATTTAATTATGAATTTCCATAATATTTCAAAATATTATATGTTTAATAACTTATTATTTATTTTTACTTTTAGTTTGGAATCTACAACATTCTTCACCACCGACTACAAAAAACGAAATACTAGAAGTGGTAGGATATATAAAGACATTCAATAAAGCCGGACACGATCGAATATCCTGTAAAATACGTCTAAATAAGTCTAAATACAGCATCGCATTTTAGGCATATCTTTACCCGAGATTTAGAAAGGGATATTTCACAAGGCCTTGAAACATGCCATGATTCTTTCACTTCACAAGGGATAACAAATTACAGGCCAATTTCACTTCTTAGTTCTTAGCAACATCTCAGGTGGGATCACCATGCAAATATCCTCGTCTCATGGGCACGAAAATTAGAATACATCTTCTGGTCGAACCGAAACAACATCTTAATTAAAAACACCATTAAATCAATATATTTCACACTATGCCAATACATATTATCTTATGGAATCTTAGTTTGCGGTGGATGCGCTAAAGCTTTCGTTGAAAAACTGCATATTACCCAAAAATATAATTACTATCCAATTAGGTACATTTTATTCCGACCCTCAATTTGTGGAGTACCTATAATGTTCTTAAAATCTGGCAACGATTTGTTAAATAAGGATACAATTTTATACTATAAATTCCAATACACAATTGTACCAATATCCCAACAAGACTACATGTCGCGAACTCCAGTCATTCCCAACTTCCAGATGCAAATAGTAAATACAACCCTATCACAGCACTAATTAATTTTCTTGTACCATAAATATTTGACAAATTTCCTATAGATATAAATATTAGTATTAAATATAAACTGTTAAAAAAATTGACAATTTACTTAGTCACAAAATCGATGTCGACAACTCTCTGATTTATATCATTCTTTATTTAGATACATGTATACTGTGGATCATAATATTGTTAACCTTTGTATAAATAAAATGTTTATTTTATTTACATGTTTGTTCTGTTTTTTAAGTACATTCCTCATCACGAGATATGATCTATTTTTATATAATTATCAATAAACAAAAAGTAAAAAAAAAACTAGTGGATATTACAATGCAAGAAACGAAAATAAATTCTTTTCAAATTAATATGTATGAAGTTACCTACGTTGACTTGTCAACTCAAATGTTTTAACAAGTTCACAGTACATATGTACTCGTATATTTTCGTCGTTGGTCTGGTTTGTTTGCGATTTTGTGTCATGTTCAATGTTCAGGCTGATTTACAAATCTAGAGGGAGCTGGAGTTGTGTGTTGGTGAGGGTTGACTCCACTGCAAGTAGATATATAATATATATCCCCTAGTGCAGGACCTTTTAACAACAGCCTACGGGGAAATACACCCCTGACATAGGTAGGCACAATGCATTTACATTTTGTTACCTGGGTGGTGTTTTTGCAAGCACGAACATACACAGGGCAGCATCACCAGCTTTCAGCGCTTGGCGCACTTAATTTAATTTCTGATGTCTGCACTATAAAAGTATTATACAATTATTTCGAAAGTTGATGTTATAGCATTATATATATTGAAACCATTAAGGAGAAGAAATTTTCCTATATGCAGGGAATTTATAGACAAATGTTGTTCGAAGGCGTCTAAGGCAATAAGTCAGATCCGTATTAATTAGAGAATGTACCTATCAAAGAAATAAATAAATTAAGATAGATATTAGAATTTTTGAATACTTTAATTCGAAATTTCGTATTTTTAACTTTGTTGAATTATAAGTCTTAATCAAATGAAAATAACTCCCACTAAATAATACCTACAAAAAATATTCCATAAAATGTTCAAAATGAGAGGTTTGTCAATGGATTTTAAAATAACAAAACGATAATACTAATTGGACTTTGACTTTTGAAAAGTAAAACATAATTTTTGTTTCAGTCAGGGGTTATAAACTTTTGAATTGTTACGTTATTTTTCCATATATCTCAAAAACCACACAAGATAGAACCCTGTAAATTGGTATAAATATAGACAAATAAAAAATATAAATTTATTTTTTCAAAAAAATTCCAGAATTTCTCAAACATTTTTTACCAAGAAAAACATTTCTTACGATAAGTTTATGTGTTCAACTGCCTATATTTCCAAAGTTTTTAAAACGATTGATATAAGCCTAAACAGTAGTAGTAGGTACATCTCAAACTTTTTTTTACCAATTTTGATAAAAATTGGTAAAAAAAGTTTAAAAAAAAAAAAAAGTTTTTTCGTTTCATAAAATTTGTAAGGCATTAAACACTACTCAATAGTTTGATACCTACCTATGCAATCTACAAACATACATACATTATGCTCTTTTCATATTCTGTGTAGGAAAAATAGACTGACCTCCATACTATCCTATCCTGACATATAAACCATGTTTTACATAGAAAACAAAATATCTTAAAATATTTATTAATTTTTGTTTATACTTTGGTACGTATTCTTCAATTATGCATACTATCGCTGTGTGTGACACTGGTTCTACCTAGTGACAAGAGGAAGGAAAAGAAGGAATATTTGCCTACCTTTCCTGGCGGTTCAGATTTTCCCAACAATGTCTCCTGATGCTCACTTCACACAATATTAACAGAAACCAAATTGATACAATTGGATGGCGATGTTTGATTTTGAATGAATTGATATTTTTACTGGGTTTGATGCGAGTCCGATACATAAAGGTCACACGGTGTGGTTTTGTTGATGACTGAATTTTGTAGGCAAATGTGTGGGTATGAAAGGAAGTAGGTAGGATAAAATGCAACAATATTAAATCTCAAGATACTGAAATGTCATTACAAATACCTACCTATCCATGTGCATATATGTATGTGTGATCATATCGTTCACTATAACATAATTATAGTGAACAATCGCAATCAACAGTTGGATCTCATGTGTTAAATGCAACTAGTATATTAAAATATTTGAAAGAAACATGATATTGGATGTATGTATTATACTTACATACGAGTATTATGTAGATATGCGAGTAGGACAAACATATACCTATAATGTAGATAGTATAATATGTTGTAGGAGGATAAAATGAAAGATAAGTCCCAAAGGAATAATCAGCTGAGTAGAAAGTGAAGTAAGAACCAAGAAAGGTCAGATAATGCTTATGGTAAACTCATTAATAATATTATGTTAACAGACTACATAGTTAGTAGTTGCTTGGTAAGTCGTCAAATGGTAATGATATCCAGGGAAGGCATCGGTGGTGAATTCATACATTATAATTTCAAAATTAATTTGATTTTCGATAGTAGGGCAATTTATGTAAAAGCAATGCAAAAGTGGACATTGGTACAATTAGATATTTTCCATAACTCGCCTTACCAATTTAAAAACTTACTTTTCAATTTAAAATCAGCATATCAAGACACATTTTACACATCACTTTACACACCTCATTCACTACACATTCACATCCCATGTTACGTATGTTATTACTTAAGTATATGAATTGGTTTGCCACAAGTAATTGACACTAGGTAGGAACAGTTTAACAATTTTAACTACTAAAATTTAAAATTTTAATAGTTTAACAGTCATTACTCGTCCAGTGTTGAACATAGGACTCCCCTTTCGACCTCCATACTCCGTACCTGTACCAATAACCTCCTGCCACTTGTTTCATGTCGTCAGACCATCTTGCTTGTGGTCTAGCCGGCTTTCAACACTAGCGTCTACAAATCCGCATTCACCTGTTTCCGGTTTTCGGTTGGCTCTCTGATTGTTTGAGATCTCGTAGTATTATGTCAAATGAGCTGTGGAATTTTATATTAAATGCGAAAATTGAAAATGTATATTTCATAATGTATGATTTTGTATATTTCATTTTTTTTGTATATTTCATAATGTATGCTTTTGTATATTACATAAGACTGTATTCGTCCCATAAATAAATTATAAAATAAATATTATTGAGTAGTTGGGTATAGGTACCTGTAGATGGTCGAGTAAAGTTTCCAGTCCGCGGTCGCTCAAGCTGGAGCATCTCAGACTGAGGGAATGTACGTGAGCCGCCGCCGTCGGGAAGCTGGTCGGAAGCTCGAGGGCGTCTTCGTCCGTGGCTCCCAGTAGTCCCAGGGCCCTGAAGCCTCGCCTCACCAGGCTGGCGTACAGCCGCGCCCTGCTGGAGGCGGAGGCGGCCCGCAGCTCCCTGCACCGCAGCACGGGCACCAGCCCGCCCCACCACCGCGGCCTGTACAGCACGTCGCGCCAGCAACAGCAGACCTGCGCCAGGGCGCGCCGCTCGGACGGACTGAAGTACAAAAAGAACTTGGACAAGAACCTCTCGTCCGTGATGAGTTGGTCCCAGGGCAGGTATCCGGGAGGCGGTTGGGCGCGGGTCTTCTTCGGTTTTCTCGCGGCGTGCTGTCTCGCCGGTTTGTCGGGCGCCCCCAGCGCCACGGAGCCCCCGCAGAGCGCGCTGGTCACCCGCTCCATGACGCTGGCCCTGCCGCCCCCCCCGCCGCTGTGATGCTTGCCTCTCAGCCCGAGTCCATTGATCCTCTTGGACAGCTCCGCGGAGGCCCTCTCCACCACGCCCTGGGCGGAGATGGAGGACATCTTCACTTTGACCTTCTTTATCTTATGGCGCTGCGGCGGACTCTGCCGCCGACCACCACCTCCGAACGGGCGACGCGACTACTCACGCCGTGGACGTGTCGTGCCGCCTGCGCATCTTAATATGACCGCACGAAACCCTTGTGTCAAATTTTAACTGTTACTCTTTTATATTTCAAAGAAGAGTTTATTTTGAATAAAAATTCAATGTAAATAAGATAAAATTTTAGTAAACAACTTTCTTTTGTTACTCATTGTGATATTTCATATAATTTATGGCTTCGAAAACATTCAATGAACTGCCAAAATATTAAAAAAAAAAACATTTATGTATATTTTTTTGTTATTTAATAAAAAAAAACAAAAATGTAACAAAATACAAGTGTATTTAAATAATTGTGTGATGTGTAATGAGTGCTCTGCCTAATTATTCTTTTATTTTTCAAGGGGTAGGTAATTGTCGTAACCCCTTATTCCAGCAGTCTGCTGTCTGGGGTCTTTTAGACGCGACATTATTGTTAAAATTGTGTCATTTTTTTCATGTAATTAATATTATTTTTGACTGGTTAACTGGTTATTTTTTTATGTCTTATTTTAATCTTGCTGGTTTATTTGATTATTATTTTGTGCCATTACAATATACATATAATACTGTATATTTCCTTGATAAATAAAATTAAAAAAAATTGTGAATGCGATGTTTTTTTTATACCCGCATATCAAGATGTGAATGCATGAGCATCGGCTCCTGAATATTGTCCTAAATAAAATAAAACTAATAATAAAACTTAAACCATAACGGACAATTCTTGGTGAAACTCCATAGCAAAGTATTTAGTAAAAAATGATTTGGTGAAATCCTTTAAAGACAACGTTAACACTTTAATGATATTATACCTACGAAATGAATTTTATTTAATGACATTAAATTATTACAGTGGTACAATTATTTTTTTGCTTATTTGAAATAAAAAAAAATTAACCCAGACACACAAAGAACTAATAAATACTTATTTCTGAAAAACCTCCATTGAAAACGACGAATAGTCTAGAAAAATTTGGCAAATTATCTACAGACTACATTATGTAAATATAAACCTTCCTACTTTTTTCTTTTTTCCTCTTTTTGTCCTTTTTATTCTGAATTTTGAGTACCTACTAAATTGTAATCGATATTATTGTCTATGATATAACAAAATTGTTCTATGATATATTGTTAAAATTGAATTTGTTGTAATATTTGTTTGTATGACTGTATGTTTGTTAGGTTTAAATAAAATAAAAAATAATCATATTTTTGCACATTACCTAAATATTTTTATTATTATCTATGATAATTTTTAAGCACTCATTTTAAATATCGGGACATTATCTAGTAAATGAAGTCTTGATGATGTCCTGATAAAACTATAATATAGTATTGAATGTCCTGAGAAGAAATATGTTGAAATATATGTTATAATCAAAATATATTGTTTTAATTTTAAATTTAAATATTTTTTAAACAATAACAAATAGTTTATTTAGTAAGAAAATACCATCAAAATATGTCGATTCTGAATGTTTTAACTAATTTATTTGTGTTTTTAATGTATAATTATTTTGTTTTGTATAAAAAAGTAATATGATAACGTCGATTTCATATTAAAAACGTTGTGCAAGCTGTCAACTCAATTGGCAAGAAACATCATTATGAAACCATACAAATTTTGCACATCTTTAAAAGGTATCAATTCTTGATGCGGCCACAGACGACAGCGGTCAAAAATATCTACCCTTATTTTGTTTATGTCTGAATTATAAACTGCATTGTTCTACGCCTTCAATATAATATCAGAGAGAAATAAACACTTTGTTTTAACGTATAAACTAACGAAGAATCTTTACGACCGCCCCTAGTTGGTAAACGAACAGCTTATATAACACCGTGAGGTTCGTTCTCAACAAAAAACACTGGGGTTGTTTTTATTCACATGGTACCTCGTAATGTAAAGGCGTACTGCAATCAAACACCTCATTATTTTGTATAAATAATACATAGGTATTAAAAATAAATAAACAGTTGAACATCGCAAACGATTCAGGTGCGTTTGTATTACCTTTGTATAACAATGTTAACAACGATAATCGTCGGAAAAACGTTTGGCGACCCGACAGCAATTTTCCGACGCCAGCGACGCGACCCACACGCACGACGTCTCGTTACTGACTGACTTGTGTTAGGAACGGATTCCGTATGTCGTTTAGTGTTTTGGTTGAAACGCTGCGGAGGGTTGATACTATCGTTTCGTAGACTAAGGTTTTTCTAGGACGTATCTCAAACCATTTTCGCCGTAGGTATTTTTCAATTTATTATTTATTTTAACCGAAGCCCGATTTTGTGTAAACACCAAAAGAGAAGAAAGAAATTATGTACTATTTAATCTGTGGTTTGAGCTCGTCAACACAAATGTATGTATGTTTTTGGTATTTTGTAAGTGGATTTTATTTCTTTGTCTTAACCCGATGAAAATACACGGGGTTTAAATTTAATTATTTATTTGTAGTAAATGAGAATCACGCTACAAATTTACTTCTATATTATCTATGCACGCGAGTTTGATATTGTACAATTGTACAATTGACTAACAGATCGACAAAGTTTCAAGCCAAGATACGCGAGATTTGTTTGGCCAGAGAAGACAATGTGTCTATGCCCGCTGTAGCGACGAAACTATGATACCTACATATGTTTTATTGTATATTACTTCTCGGGCAACTTACAGGTACCATGGCAAATATTAATTTATAACGCACCCAATAACAAGGTGCCACATTCTGAAGACTTAAGATATAAATCGTCACACAGATCCAGACTAAAAACACAATTAAAAACTGTGTCTCCACCGGAAGTCGAACCCAGGACCTTTGTATCAACAGTCAGATACCTAACTAACTGAACCAATAAGGCCGACAAGTCATAGTTGGTAACTCAATTGACTTCCGAACTCAATTGAAGTCCTGGGTTCCATTTCCAGCATAGGAGAAGTTGATTTAAAAATTCTCACGCAATTTGTACTTCTCTGGGATAGAAACACTGGTGAATTGGTATCAATTGACATCTGACAATAAACTTGCAGGGTGTGGGGGAATGTTGATATATATTTTTAATTTTTTTATGAGTGTTTCTGGGTGTATAAATTTTTACACCCGCTATTTAGTTTTAGAAATTATAAAAAATATGTTATTTTTCAGCAGTTTTCAATCTGTCGATTGACATGGCTTCCAAACTGTAGAATTCTATTATAATTATGATAAATATGAACACACATACATATATATTCCACAACGAATTGAACGTGCGTAAGACCCATAATGACCTATGCCATCGAAGCCAGAGCCGATACTATCAGAACAAAAAACCTCCTCCGTACTATTACTACCCAAAATTGTCTCCAAGGAAGTCCCGGAGGGTCGTAGAGCAAGGGGGAGACCAGCAAAAAGATGGAGTGACAGCTGGACACCCAGATCACAAGAGGCAGTCTCCGACTGAAAAAACAGGGCTTCAGCCTAAAACCAGAGGAAGAAGAAGAATTTATATTGGCCATAATCGGCTTACAAGGCCATAATCAACCAGTTGATTGTGGTCTTGTAAGCCAAAAAGTTCGTCGGAAGTCAAATAAATTCGTTGTGGCATATAATATTATGTGTTCATAATTATTGTTATTTTTGTTATGTCAATTGCAGCATCCACAATTCAGGCGATTCTTCATCAGCGGCCTTACTCTTTACATCAAAGCCAAACCTTTGCAATGGAGAATGCCGACCGCCGTGGCACAGTTGGTAAGCCGTTTGGTTTCTGTGCGGGCGTCCTGTGATAGATTCCCAGCAGAGGAGAAATTTATTTTAATGCAAATATTGCTTCTCATGCAAATATTGCATTCTCATGCAAATATTGCTTCTCTGGGCTGGAAACACTGGTTAATTGGAAGAAATTGCCATACGGCAATAAACTCGCCACATGCGCAGGGTGCAAGGAAGTGTTTATTATTATTATTATTAATTATGTGGTAGAAAGGTACATTATTATATCTTATGTAGGAAAGTATCAAACGAAAATTCGAAATAGTGATCGGATTCGGGTGTATAAGGCTGGTTAGAACACCTATATTAATAACTACATGTACCGTAGTAGTCTATCATTTACAGTTTTTTTTTCCAATGTTCTTAATCTTATACCTACTATGTATGTTATTATATTCTACTGTACTGTGGGATATCCAAAATAAAATATAATAAAATAAAATTTTAGATGGGTGGATGGCAGAGCGGTTAGCGCACTGGGCTAGTAATCCAGTGGTCGCGAGTTCGAATCCTACCTCGACCGATTTCGTTCACCTATAGCACAAGCATTTATGCTTATTTTAGGGAACGTAGGAAGATGTATATGTACTTGTTTAACAAGGACATATTCATTTTTATTAAAAAAAAAATAAAAAATAAAAATATCAGCTATTTAAAAAAATGGAGGGAAAATGGCAGACGCATCAGTTGAAGAAAATATACTAAACACGCAAGCGTCGGTCTAGTCGGCGCATGCGCCATGATACCTTCTCCACATGGCCGAGTCGATATGGGGCGAATGTCGTACGGAAATATTCACCCCATCCCAACTGCGGTACGCCTTCAATATTAACATACGATTCAATATTGTCAAAACATCGGACGACCGCAGTACAAAATTCCACCGTGGATGAAATGTATATTAACCCTCACAACGCAACGTATAGAATTAATACCAAAATTAGGGAGGATACAACACTACTATGTGCCATAAAACGAATCTGCATGATGCAATAATCAGTGTATTGTGTACGAAATCAAAAAGCACAAAGTAAAAGCTAGCTGCGGATTCGAAGACTCTGAAAAAGAATACACCCCGTTGATTAATTTCACAGGTAAAAATTGGGTAGAATAATAATATAATATGAAGGAGGAAAATGCAGGTAAAAATTCCCCAGTTTCTTTGTATGCAAGTTCTAACCAAAATGATTGAAATTTTAATATACTTTGAAAATGTATTATATTTATTTATTTATTTATTATATTTACGCCCTTAATAGGGCATTTACAGTAAAATACAAGATTAATAATAACAATGAAGGCACAACAAAACAATAATAAGTGTACATAAATACATCAATAACATAAATAATAAAAAAGTAGTCAAAGACAGGATAATATAAAACAACACAATACAATATTATAAAAGAAAATATAGATAAATTTTATGATAAAAAAAGCAAGCAAAATAAAAAAATTAGACACAAAAAGAAGATAAAAAACATTAATAAAAAATATTATTACAGATTCTATTTTTAAGCCAGAAAATAAACAAAAATCAAAAAATATAATTTGCGCTAAGCGTCCTTTTGAAACCATCTATAGTGTATACAGTGTACATTAAATATAACTGCACTAGGTATATTGGTTTTCACGGCGGTGTAATCTATGCATTAGTGAGTTAATAATGAAATTACTTTCTCTATATGAAAAGGTGCATTTTGACGTGAAGCAAACCTTGTCGGTACTCTGAATTTTATCATTTCAATAAGGTCAGGGGTGTCCAATATACCGTTGATTATTTCAAATAAACAAATTAAATCACAAATCGTTCTTCTGTTTGATAGTTTCGATTAATTTAGAACACTCATTGTGAAATCATAACTTAATTTTTCTAAATGAATGGATAATTTGTAATTTACAGATCTTAAAAATTTGTGTTGAACCCTTTCAACCCTCAATGAGTGAACATTATAAAACGGTGACCATATACCTACCTAGTTGAATTATATTCAAGATTACTGCCAATAGAAATAATAAATTAATAAAGACGAATTTAACAAATAACTTTTGATATTTATCCCAGGATAGGTTTGAGATTATTCCATTTCATTGAGACACTAGCTTAGACAAGGGCGTCACCGAGGGGGGCAGCCCCCCCCCCCCCCCCTAGAGATTAAAAAAATGATGTAACAATTCATATTTTTCTCATCCTCCATAATATAGGGTATACGGAGAATAGCCTATGAATGGGTTAAAATGCCCCCCCCCCTCCCTAGACCTTGGGCTGGCGACGCTCTTGAGCTTAGAATAATGCTTTCACTCTCTTTTATTAGATATCTTCGTTTTAGAGAGTCCCATAAGAGCAGAGTAATCAAAAATATAACAAACAAAAAAA
The DNA here is from genome assembly GCA_963576475.1 of Molanna angustata. NCBI lineage: Eukaryota > Metazoa > Arthropoda > Insecta > Trichoptera > Molannidae > Molanna > Molanna angustata. The sequence goes on along the minus strand of OY754972.1, from coordinate 36,803,699 downwards.
AACAACTCACCTATCAGACTTATAATTGGCTGTTTAATTATTATCTTAAATGTAAAACTGTAATGTATAGCTGTTAGTCTCGCAAAAAATTGTAAAATAAATAAATAAATGGTTCATTTCGTAGTTAATTAAGTCAATGCACCCCGCACACATGTCGATGGTTACCGCCACATTGTGGGATATGCCGAAATGGTATCAATGAAAAATTATGTTCATCAGAACGTAGCAAAAATATATTTTTCAAGATGAGTTTAGAAGTCTGGCAACCACAGAACTGATGATCACTGGCAGGCAGTGGCGGCTCTTCCTAAAGGGCTCTCGGGCTCAGCCCTCCCAAACAAAAAAATCCAAAATATGTAGGTATGTCAATAAATCTTGAGAATACATTATTTTTCTAATTAATATTTGCCGTCTTAAGCCTGTAGTATATTTAGCGAAAGTATTTAAACCTACCTGCTTTGTAAAGCAAGCAAGATTCTATGAAATATTTCATTCCTCGGGCACAGTCGACTTGTGCCCGGAGAGCCCATACAATTCACGCGACCGTCCGCTGCCGCCGCAGCTCGCCGTACATGCTGAATGTATGCCGATTTGGAGCAAAACGGGGCAGTGCCCGCGAAGGGCCGTTATAGTATATTTTCATTAATTATTCGTATTTTGATGGTCGAACGTTAGGTAAGTAGTTGCAATTCCTTGAGGCTATCATTAATTGACATTACATAATTTAAACTATAAATCATCCGAAATATATAAGAATTATTATTTAATTAATTCATACCATAATATTGCAAACAAAAATGATATAAAATGTGTAAAATCAAGAAGCAGTAAAGCGGCCGTTGACTTATTTTATAATTTATCGATGCATTTTATTACAAGCGTTTTTTAAAACCCAACAAAATACAGCATAAATGATCTGATTCACGTTTTAATTTCCGTCAAACAAAATAACTACGGAAAACACTGATAATTTTTATACACTAAAATAATATTGTGTCACATATCTGCTTTCTGATTCCTGTAGTAAGTTAATTTCTCATCTAGGTATAATTATAATTTTGAGCCCTTCTAAGATTTAAGGTCACCAGCCGCCACTGCTGGCAGGTAGAATTTGATCACTTAATAAACTAATAAATTGGCACAACGTTAAACAACATGCCTTTTGACAAACAAGTTTTATCCTGCCACGACCGATTTCGTTCACCTTGTCACATGGAGAAACCATTCATTCTTAAAAAAATAATTATAATCTGTACGACATAATAGGTCATTCAGATTACAGATGATCGGGTGAATAATTTTAAACCATGTCATTAGATTTTTTTTGAGTCGGGTTATTTAAATTTAAGTCGCAAAAATACTAACCTGTATTTTATTTTGGAATGGTTGATGTACTACATATTTCAAAGACCTCAGGTAAGGTGGTCTGGCGATATAGGTAAGACTAGTGGCAGGAGGCGGTTTGATGCGGTCTGCCCAGGATAGGAAGCTGTAGAGGTCTCAGGAGGAAGCCTGTCTATTTAAAGAGAGATGATATTGACACCAAAATCCGAGTGCACTCCGGAGACTCGGAGGACTATGCCGCTAGTCAGCTTCGGTCAGACACAGTAGAGGGGATTATTTGTGATAGCCCCTGGCAGGCAACTTTACCGAAAGTCGTCGAGGCCTCCACGGTTTAGCTGAAGGGACAGTCCTTGGGAAAACCCAGATACGCTGCACCAGAATGCTTAGTTCAATATTATGTTAGTCAATATTTTTTTTTATTAAAATTGCCGGCGTCTGTGTACCTATACGTCTAATTATCATATTCTAAAAGACATCATCGATGTTTCTTTTCCTCTTAATGCGACGAAAATATATCATCACATGTGTTCCGTACCTACCTATAAATAGACGTAAATATTTTATTGTGAAGTTTTTCAATAATTCTAAAAGCAGAAAAAGAAGAAAATTTGTGATTTCGGCATGTAAGTTGTCAACTAACATGCATAAATTCTAAATAATAAACATGCTAAGTAAAAACTTGTGCAATTTCCACATAGATGTCTCTAAAATTATCAAATAGATTAATTTATGATTATTATTTAGGTTTTGTTAATTATATGCATACATTTTCATTATAGGTAATAATATACTAGATGGAGTTCTCCGTGTAATGAGTGATTCATGGTATATCGCGCGAGTCACGTTTTGGTTGGCAACATATTGCAGTTTTCTTTACATTTCAACACTTCCTAGATAACAGTTCTCTAAATCTTAATGAACAGTGTTTTTTTCGACAAATAAATCCGAAAACAATTCACATTAGTCGTTAATGGTGGTTATTCTGAAACGACAAAACCGATTGACATCTGGGATTATCACAATACAAAAATGGCGGCTATCGTCTTTTTTGACAGTGGGTTATTCTGAACGCACATCTGTTGGAATTGTTGACTGAACAACTGTTGATATTGAAACAAGCGGTCAAAGCATGTTGTTTAGATTACAGATAGACTCGGTTTGACTTTTTCTTCGACAAATATTTAGATATTCGCTTAAAATGGCACAAGAAAATGCAGCTTTGGCTTTAGTTGAATATTTAGAGGAAAATGACAGATTGGAAGTAGGATTTTTATTCATTAACAGCACATTTGTAAAACTTTTAAAAATGAAGTATCGATGTTATAATTTTTTTTTTGGTTTTGTCCTAGGTATGCATATAGTAGGTATTTATAGAAGGAATTTGAGAGACGTGACAAACCCATTTGATATTCCTGAAATTAGATTTATTGAAGTAATACAGAGTTGACCGAAATATGGCGAGATTTTTAATCAACATCATTAAACCTCATGTCTGTGGATATACAAAAAGAGCTATAGGTACCAGTCGAAATAAAGGTTCTCACAACTTTGAATTTCTACGGCCAAGGATCTTAACAAAAGGCAGTGGCTCAAGACATAAACGTATCAATGTCACAACCTTCAGTGAGCCGTCACATAACAGAAATAAGTTACATTATCACATTTAGACATTATTAATGACATTTTAGACATTATTAATGAGTAGATGGTAGATATTTATATAAAATAGTAAAGATTGAAGCGCGTAAACAACGGTATTCGAATGTTTTGAAGTGTGAAGCACAGATAAAATAGAAGTGTCTGAAGACATAATCTGTGGTCTGAAGTTAGTTACGATTGTTTTTGACCATGGACAAGGCAATTGCATGTTCAGAATTACCAAAACGTGTACTATTGCGTGACGATTGATTTGACAAACAAAAACAACTATTGTGATTGGATTCATGTCGATACAACGGTAGTCATTTCAGAATAACCACCATTATCTATAGATAAACGATGTGGTCTGAAAACTACGTTGACAAAAATCCCGCGGAAAAAAGTCTCACTTCGATTCATACAAAATTTGCTACGACATCTAGTATATTATATGAAAATCTACATATGTAATAATGTATACTTCAGTAATCTACTTCGATTGTATGAATATTTTGGTCACAGTAGTTTATACTTCGCGGCTATATTGGGGAAAACAATCAATAGTTGATGTGAAATATTTTCCAACTGTCGATTTGTCGACAAAGTACCCAAGAGACGCGAGATTTGTATGCACTTTCTCCATTTTTCACGGTTTTTCCAACTTTAAAGTCAAAAAACACCAACTTAGAGGCTTCGCAGCGCATGTTCCATATATGGATATACTCAGAATTCGGAGTAGAACATTTAGTGTGTCTGTTTGTGTGTCTGTCCCCCCTTATTACTTTTGATCCGCTCAATTCACAGAGCCCAAAATTTCAGAATATATAGATAGTTATAGGCCTACAAAACTTTTATACTCAGAATTTCGAAAATTTGTTTCAGTCAGGAACTATCAACTTTTGAATTTTTACTTTATTTTTCCGTATATCTCAAAAAACCATATAAACTAGAACTCTGAAAATTGGTATAAATATAGACAAATATAATGTCTCAAATAAAAAGTTTCTAATCTCCAAACATACACACATACCATCATGTTGTTTTCATATTCTGGGTAAGTAAAAAAGACTGACCTCCATATTATCCTATCCTGACATACATACCTACATGTTTAATATAGAAATCAATATACATAGGTATTTTAAAATGTTTATGAATTTGTGTTTAAGTGTTTATATTTTGTTACGTATTCTTCAATTATAGGTACATAATATACATACATACTATCGCCATCGACAGTTGGAGCTCACGTGTTACATAAAACTAGTTTAAAAATAAGGGTTTTTTTTATTTCGTAAAAATATGTTCGAAAAAATATATGAAATATGGTCTATATTCAATACTGAACCTATGAATTATTTTATTAATTTTTAACATCACGGCATGTTCTATATTTTGGACATTGTAACCTGCGACTGGTGTGCGATTCGCATAACTTTTTAAAAAGAATCACCATTGTAAAATGTACACAAATATGCACACTCACAGCCGTAGGTATTTATAAACCATTTACGGTGCTTGAGTCAGTCATCTTGCACACCAAAATCCATAAAAATTGTTCATTCATTCATTCATTCATACCATCACGGCATATCCCACAATATGCAATTACCAGCGAAAGGTGTGCGGGTGTGCATTGCCTTATAAAAGGGAGAACAACACATCTATGTATACCCACACACCAGTCTCGTTTCACCAAAAAAGGCACTACATTCAGAATGGGTGGTGAACCTCATTGCTGAACTATGTAAGATGTTATTGTTGCCTGTTGTATTTTTGATTACCCGGCTCTTAGGGGATACTCAAAAACAATGATTTAAAAGAATGGAAGCACTATTCTAAGCCATAAAAATTGTTAACGTGTAAATGCTTAGAATGTTTTGCAAATTAGAGCCTAAATTGTCTCCTAGTGTTAATTGTCTTCTAGTGTTAATTGTCTCCTAGTGTTAATTGTCTCCTAGTGTTAATTGTCTTCTAGTGTTAATTGTCTTCTAATTTAAACCCGAAAAAATATTGTATATCACCAAATCTGTGATAAGTATATAGGGAATCCAATCCCGCATGCTGCGTGACTGGTAGTCAATCCCGCGTACCTGCGGGATATGCGGGATTATGAACAATGTATCACTTTCTTATCGGATGCTAATTAAATTAAATACAATACAATTAAGAGGACTACTGTTCCTAAGATTTTAGTATAGGGGGCGTGTCTATAAGGAAGTAAGGGCGTGGCCTATGTCAAAGTTGTGTGAGTGGCGTCCCACATATACTACGTACCTATAAGTGCACGCAATATACAGAAACTGCCAGTGCCGTCCGGTAAAATATTGTAACTACACTGTGGAGGTAGGTACAGCAGGTATTCAAACTGTCGATTTGTCGATGTATTTGTATAATTGATAAATATATATTTAAAAATAGTTGCATGTTACACATGAGATTAAACTGTCGATTGCAATTATACAATATTTTCAATAATGTATTTGTATAATTTTTATATTTTTCTATTACCTAAACAATGGTATGAATCATTGAAAAATATGTAAAAATAGTTGCATGTAACACATGATATCCAAATGTTTTAGGCAATAGTATGTGTAATTGAAAAATATGTAAAACTAGTTGCATGTAACACATGATTTCCAACTGCCGATGGCTATAGTACGTGTAATTGAAAAATATGTAAAACTACTTGCATGTAACACATGATATCCAACTGTCGATGGCAATAGTACCTACGTATCATTGAAAAATATGTAAAACTAATTGCATGTAACACATGATATCCAACTGTTGATGGCAATTATATGTATAATTGAAAAATATGTATAAATAGTTGCATGTAACACATGATACACTAGTTTTACATATTTTTCAATTACACATACTATTGCCATCAACATTTGGATATCATGTGTTACATGCAACTAGTTTTACATATTTTTCAATGATACATACTATTGCCATCGACAGTTAGATATCATGTGTTACATGCAACTAGTTTTACATATTTTTCAATTACACATACTATTGCCTACAACATTTGGATATCATGTGTTACATGCAACTAGTTTTACATATTTTTCAATGATACATACTATTGCCATCAACAGTTGGATATCATGTGTTACATGCAACTAGTTTTACATATTTTTCAATGATACATACAATTGCCATTGGCAGTTGGATCTCATGTGTTACATGGAACTAATTTTTCAATTACACATACAATTGCCACCAACATTTGGATAGCATGTATTACATGCAACTAGTTTTACATATTTTTCAATGATACATACTATTGCCATCGACAGTTGGATATCATGTGTTACATGCATATTTTTACATATTTTTCAATTACACACACTATTGCCTACAACAGTTGGATATCATGTGTTACATGCAACTATTTTTACATATTTTTCAATGATTCATACTATTGCCATCGGCAGTTGGATCTCATGTGTTACATGCAACTAGTTTTACATATATTTCAATTACACATACTATAGCCATCGACAGTTGGATATCATGTGTTACATGTAACTAATTTCACATATTTTTCAATGATACATACTATTGCCATCGACAGTTGGATATCATGTGTTACATGCAACTATTTATACATATTTTTCAATTATACATATAATTGCCATCAACAGTTGGATATCATGTGTTACATGCAATTAGTTTTACATATTTTTCAATGATACGTAGGTACTATTGCCATCGACAGTTGGATATCATGTGTTACATGCAAGTAGTTTTACATATTTTTCAATTACACGTACTATAGCCATCGGCAGTTGGAAATCATGTGTTACATGCAACTAGTTTTACATATTTTTCAATTACACATACTATTGCCTAAAACATTTGGATATCATGTGTTACATGCAACTATTTTTACATATTTTTCAATGATTCATACTATTGCCATCGACAGTTGGATCTCATGTGTTACATGCAACTAGTTTTACATATATTTCAATTGCACATACTATAGCCATCGGAAGTCGGATATCATGTGTTACATGCAACTAGTTTTACATATTTTTCTATTATACACACTATTGCCATCGACAGTTGGACCTCATGTGTCACATGCAACTAGTTATACTTTGGTTTTTGGTTTTTTTTTACATAATACATCAGTATAAAAATGTGATTATACTGAAACAAATAAATATATAAAAAATAAAATTCAACATTAAAATTATATGACTTAGGTATTGTATAATACGGCGGCGGTACGCCTCTGGATCTAATAATATTAAAACTTTCATATTTTTTGTCCTTACGCTTGTAGTAGTATTAGTAGTTGTTAGGTATAACTCGATAAAATAAATAAATATGGGAGCGCAACTTTCGACACAGATTACACGTCCAAATCGGCCAACTCTCAGGGCGGGTCTGAATTACAAACGAGCGAATACAGAATGTATTCCTTGTGACGACCGCTAGAATAAGTGTCATATTTGCATGACCGTCATACGGGACTTTAATTTTCTAGTCAGCGCAATTTCCAAAATAAATGTTTTTTGAAAATATTGACTGAACATGAAGCATTCATGCAACGCCAGATCGAATTTTTCTTGATATTTTTGTGTTCTTTAATTTAAAAAAAATTATATTGCTCAAAGCCTTATAGTTTATTAGAAATATAAGATAAATGTCATAAATCGGGGTATGCTAATTATTTTTTAGAGCAATAAATACGGATCATAACTAATGGAAACATCGTATTTTTCTTAATGAGTATCCAAACTATCTTATTTATTTTTTTCAAAATGATTCGATTAGTAGGATTGATGGAATATCAAATGGAAAATAGGTAAGCTGGCGACAGTCCTCCTCTTAAATAACTTAATTTAAGATTGAATTAAAAAAGGGGGTTTTATTAAAACTAATTTTTATTATTATTTTTTTTCAATAAAAATGAATATGTCCTTGTTAAACAAGTACATATACATCCTCCTACATTCCCTAAATAAAGCATGAATGCTTGTGCTATAGGTGAACGAAATCGGTCGAGGCAGGATTCGAACTCGCGACCACTGGATTAGGTTCTAGCCCAGCTAAGTGCGCTGACCCATCTAAAATTTTTGAATTTATTAAATAAATTCTAAATTAAAAAAAAAAACTGACGCTATAGAATAAAGATGTAAAAATAAACTACTGTGTTACCTACTGGGGAAAAGATTTTAAAAATTAAAAAAAAAATACTATTAGGTAATCTTACTAATAACGGGTGCAAAAGATAATTGGTGCCATAGAATGATTCCTACTCCACACCCCATAGTTAGGAAATCAATGTTTCAGAATCTAGACAGTGATAACAATGAATTAACAAAACAAATATTATGTATGATAGGATTTCGCGAACCTATATAATAAATTAATACATACTTATGTACATTATAGATAAGTCCAAATAAGAAGGTAGTTACCTATCGTTTTCAAAAGTACCTAAAAAGATTGATTAATTGATAAAATTAACGAATTTATCTCAGACAAAATAATGATCGAAGGTAATAAATGATAAGTAGGTAGGTACACTAATGTACAAAAATAGGCGACTTGTTTAAATAGTGTTGTATGTTGTACCTATTATCTTTCCGAATATTTAATACAAACATATAATTACATCATTGCGTGATAGCAATATTTGACCAGAAGCTGATAAAAAAAAATTATAGTTTGTTTATTGGATTATCTTGTTAATAATACATCTGCGTGTTTTTTTTTTATTGAATTAATCTCATCTCACTGCATCTCATATGAATGGGAAAAAATGGTTGAATGTATATGTATAGTGCATTCACTATAATAGCTACTTTCATGTTTTTGTGTTGGTAAGATCTTTTAGTGTTGTCAGATGTAAGAAACTAAACTTTGTCCTTTGTGGTCTTTTGGAATATTTGTGTCTTTCATTGAAAAGAGCTATATTTGTGGAATAGTCAGCTCCACATAAATAGCTCTTTTCAATGAAAGAGATTACCTATATTGTCAAGTAAGGCCTAAGAGACGAGATGTAGACCTCCTTTGGAAGGGTATATTTCTGTTCTCGTATCAATTAGGATATTTCAGTCATCTGATTTAAAAAATATTGATACTAATTTAATTGTTGTAGGTCTGACTTCTTGTCCCGGTTTTACAAATGTAACAACCGACTGCTTCCATGACGTGGTAAATTCAAGGCTGGAAGCCTCTCTCACAATTTCAATCACCTTATCGTGTCTGTTTGAGAACCTTCCTTCCTGTAGTGCTACCCTGCAGCCGGCCAAGATATGCTTACCCGTGTTTGCAGAAGTCCCACAGAGACGGAAAATTTCGTCACTGGTTACATTCCACCGTTTTAAGTTACTCGGGTCTGGAAACGTACCCTCAGATGACATCCATGTATGATCTGTTTCCGCCCCAGTGCTGGAGGAATAGGAAATTCCCCCAATGGCAACCAATCGTTGTGAACTTTCAAGTTGAACGCATGAAGTCCGTATTTGTTGTTTGCATCTTGTGCAACGAATTCATTCATCAGCTCTGTTTTTGTTGTGTTTCTCTCTACTCCCAGACACTTTTTTATAAAAGCAAAGTCTCTGTAAATTTAGTTTATAAAAGCAAAGTCTCTGTAAATTTAGTTTATAAAAGCAAAGTCTCTGTAAATTTAGTTTATAAAAGCAAAGTCTCTGTAAATTTAGTTTATAAAAGCAAAGTCTCTGTAAATTTAGTTTATAAAAGCAAAGTCTCTGTAAATTTAGTTTATAAAAGCAAAGTCTCTGTAAATTTAGAGTAGCGAAATAACAACTTCGTATAACTAAATTCGTTAGATTGTCAACTAATTATGCAAGCTTACCAACACAAAAACACAAGGATTTGTTATAGTGAATGCACCATAGTCCGCTATGAGTATCTTATGCTTAATAGTGTATTTTATGTGATTTTTCAGTTGTGTTAATTTTATTTCTTCTACCGGAGTCGGATTTTTATACGAAAATAATTTTTATATTTTCATCGTAGCGATTTTTGGAGTAGTTTTTGTTGTGTTGATTTTATAAAAATACAAGAGTTCTTAAATCTCAAAATGTAGCAAATTTGAACGTGATAATAATCCCAGCATTATCGCTTCTTTTTAAAATGACGTTTTAATCACTGCCAAGTATTTTGAAATAAAAAAGAAAAAGTCCTTTTTACTACTTTTTAAAAAAAGCATGAAGTCGTGAAGTTATTTCTGATACTTCGGCACGGTGAATTATCCATTCGGTGAATTTCCCATACGATTAATTGTCCTCACGGTCAAATTTCTGTACGGTTAACTGACCCCACGGTCAATCGTCCTCACGGTCAACTGTCCCCACGGTCAAATGTCCATACGGTAAATTGTCCCCGGGGTTAATTGTCCTCACGGTCAATTATCCATTGGGTAAAAAAGGGCGTACGGTCAATTGTCCCCGGTCAATCGGCTAACGGTCAATTGTCCGGGAATCGGATTTTCATTCAAAATATTTTTTATATTTTCAACGTAGCTTTTTTTTGGTGTCGTATTTTTTAAAATTATGTACATAGGTTGTTCGAGCCATTCAATTGATAAAAAAAAAAAAATGCACTGCATTCGATGGATTGTGGTGCATTTGTGAAATGCCGGAAGAAGTAATGCGCTAAGCCAATGGCCATTGGCGATCAAGAGGCTTCTTCTGGGATTCATCACCACATCCGCGCTCATAACCGCTTCTCATACCGATTTCAAAAAAGTAATTCGCCTACCTACAATGCATCAACAATATTCGCGCCTGTGAGTTGGCATCACCAAAAAATCAGTCTTCCTGCTAGTCATTCGATATACGCCCATTTATAATATTTGTTCGCGTTATTGTGACCACCGCTAAATTGATAAAACCCGCTTATTTACAACCGCTATCTTCACCATATAATCTTCGCCATCTCCACCGCTTCATCATCATCAAAAACGCCCGATAACACTGGAGGACAAGAGTGCTCTCTGCCAATGGATCAACGTGGTAAAGAATCATAAAAAACTCCCCATATAACATAAAAGAAAGTTATTAAGGGGCCGGTCGAACTGTGTGAACAATATTTTAAAAGAAGAAAACGTAAAAAGTTTGAATAACAGACAAGGTTAAACGAAACGAATGAATAATATTGTACAAAAACTGTGGTTTTCTCTGCCTAGCTTGAAAGTTACTTGGTGATTATACATAATACATGAACATAATACCTACCCATGTACAAAATAGTAGGTATTATAAATCCAGATGAATTTTATTTGATTGACGCAGATGATAACCTCCCTGTAAAGGTTTAAAGGTCGAACTCACTAATATTAATAAATGCTTGTTTTCCGTACGTCATATGAATAAAATAAATTTATTTTCCTTTTCCTGCACGTGCCATATCTATCAGGTTTCCCCAACGTTGGCAACCACTTGAGCAAAGGTCTTCCGGTCCTGCGCCATCCGGAACAGCTGTAACGCAGCCAAGACGACTGCCTTCTGCCAGGTCCATGCTGTCTTTTAATCATCCCTTTTACACCTTTTAAGTATTCTCCTGGTTTTAGCTCCTCTCAGAACCTCTATGTTGCTCATTTAATCGGTCCACGGTATGCGAGGCATTCTCCTGTGTATCCACATTTCGAATACCTACCTCCAAACGATTCATCGTGTGTACTTGTCTAAGTTTCTGAGCCATACAGGAGAATAGACCACACAGCATTCAATTTTCAGGTTTAATTTATTATTTATTATAGTCTTCGATCATTTTGTAATGTCTTCGATCTTGTATGTAATATTTCATTCAAAATAATCACATTATTTTATTATTTGTATATGAAAAATTTCTTAAAGATGCATATTTCTTTCTTGTCAGCATTTTGTACTGTATCCAGTAATTGAGTTTCTTTATATTTTTGAATCTATATTATTTTTTTGTACCGTATCCAGTGATTGAGTTTCATTATATTTCAGTCAATTTTTGTGTTTTAATTTTGTTGATCTTTGTTCATATAAATTACTCATTTCTTTAAATACTGTGTATCATTTATACATATTTACTATTACTGTTAAAGGTTTAGCTGTATCGACAAATAAATAAGCAAATTAATGTATTACATGTCCGTGTCCTGACAGTAGTTTTGACTGTAGCCGATTGACTGCGGACAATCTACGGTTCATTTCAATCATTTACCTCCGTACGTATCTGGGTCCATAGACTTTGTGTATTTTACTGCCCATCAATAAAATTACACCAATTTTATTTTCATTTAAATAACAAATTTAAAACAAATTATCTATAATTGCAGTTTGACTATAGGTAGGTAGGAACATTACTAATGTCAACAATACGAAACATCAGAACGTATTAAAATTTTACAATATAAATTGATTAACATAAATACAGAACACATATTATATAGGTATTTTCCCAAAGGCTCTTAAATGTGCACTATTTAAACCTATCTATAAAAGCGGAAATAAATTTGAAATTGCCAATTATCGTCCTATATTAATTTCTTTACTCACAGTATTTTCTAAAATATTGTCGAAAAATCAGTACGGCTTTAGAGAGAACTTGAGCACAAGCGATGCAATTCTGAATGTAACTGAGTTTATTGCAAGCCATACTGATGACGGATATAGGTGTTTTGCCGTGTTTCTTGATCTTGCCAAGGCATTTGATACAGTTTCACATAAAAGATTACTGAAGAAACTGTCACTCGTGGGTTTGGTGGATGACTCATGATTGGTTTGAGAGTTACCTATCAGAAAGATCCCAAGTGGTTTCATTCGAGGGACACATTAGTTCACCACAACCCATTACATTTGGGGTTCCTCAAGGGAGTATTCTGGAGCCTTTACTTTTTCTACTTTACATAAATGATCTGTTCAACATACCAATAAAGGGACATGTTATTGCCTTTGCTGACGATACTGCTTTGATATTTAAAGCTAAAACTTGGCATAACACTTACAAATTAGCCTTACAAATTAATTCTCCAATTGCATAAGCGTAATGCACTACTAGGTCAATGTAACTGTGTTTCTCTTGAAAAAACAAAGGCACTTAAATACTTGGGATCTTAATAGATAACAAAATCTCTTTCCAAAACCACATAGACGATCTATCCAATAGGATAAGAAGACTGGGACACGTATACAAAACACTGAGAAATATTCTTGATATTTCAACCTTAAAATGCATGTACCTATTATGCTCTCACCCAGTCTGTTTTGTCGTATGGAATTATGGGATGGGGTGGATGTGTCAAGACAGTCATGAGTCCACTCAACAAAGCTCAAAAATGTATTATGCGTATTATTAACAGAAGAAATAGAACTTTCCCTTCAGACGATTTGTTTAGAATCTTTCCTATCCTTGATCCGAGACAGCTGTTTTTGAAAGCCGCATTGGTTCATTTCCAAAAAAATATAACTCTGCATAGTAGTAGCCAACAAACGCGTTTCACTAGGCAAGCAAATGATCTCAACCTTTTTGTGCCTATAACGAAAACCTCGTTTGAAAAGAGACGTTTTAGAATCATATTGCTCCTAGAACTTTCAACAAACTCGATAAAGGAATCAAAGAGACAAAAAAAGTCATTCCTTTAAAACTAAAATAAAGGAATGGCTATTAGTAAAAGGCAGACACTATGCAGAGGGTAGTAGGTATTCACCCATAGCCTCCGACCCCTAATATGTCTTACTACATTTATTATATTTGGTTGTTTTTTACTCTCCACACTATGGAATAGGGGAGAGTCATGATTTCGCAAAATTTAAGCGTATTTCTTTTACATCAATTTCTCAATGGGTATCATGTAGAGAATGCACACTATGAGTTTCGTCATGATGTGTTTGTGTGTATGGCGTATACGCCGTACGCCGTACGCCGTAGCATTTATCTTTTTTGTGTCCTCTCTACAGCCCAAACTATAAGTCCGATCGACTTCATATTAACATCATATGTGTAAAGTGCAAAGACCTAGAGCTGATTAGTTTTCCATAGACAACTTTTGATATCTTCTCTATGAATTCATCATTTACGTTGTTTTTTTTTTGTGTCCTCTCTGCAGCCCAAACTATAAGTCCGATTGACTTCATATTGATATCACATGTGTTAAGTCCATAAACTTAGAGCTGATTAGTTTTCCATAGACAACGGTTCATTTTTTCCCAATGTTTCTTTATGATTTCATCTATTAAAACTGAAAAAATGCTCTCACGAACTGGAAACTAGAGATATTTTAATTTGGTTTCAACTATTTATACAACACCAAGAATCTTCATAAAATTGTATTCAAAGTTGGTCAATGTTAAAAGAAAAATATTCAACGGTTTCAAAAATTATATTTTATTTAATGGATATTTGTATGAAACTTATATGTAACAATAGAATTTTTTTATATTTGGCAATGTTCAGTTCATTGATTTCATATTGATATAAGAATATTAATAGCTTGAACTTAGAACTGATTAGCTTTTCATAGATATCATAAAATTTCTTCATATGATATCACGTGTCAACATTGTCAAAATGCTCTAACGCTCTTTGAAACAAAATGTATCTGCTTTTTTTAAAATATTTCATACAACATAAGCATTCTTCACTATACTGCATTAATAGTTTGTTTATCTTAACATAAAAATATACTATCGGAAGAAAATTTATATTCCTGGTAGTAACATTTAGTATGAATAAAAATGTAATTAGATAAATTTCTATGTATGGAAAAGTTCAGTAATTTGATTTCATGTTATAATGTAAAGAGCTTGAACATAGAACTGATTAGCTTTCCATAAATAACCAAAAAATTCTTCATATGATATCACGTGTCAAAATTTTGAAAATGCTCTCGCGTTCTTTAAAACAAAATTTATCTGCTTTTTTTAAAATATTTCATACAACATAAGCATTCTTCACTATACTGCATTAATAGTTTGTCTATCTTAACATGAAAATATACTATCGGAAGAAAATTTATATTCCTGATAGTAACATTTAGTATGAATAAAAATGTAATTAGATAAATTTCTATGTATGGAAAAGTTCAGTAATTTGATTTCATGTTATAATGTAAATAGCTTGAACATAGAACTGATTAGCTTTCCATAAATAACAAAAAATTTCTTCATATGATATCACGTGTCAAAATTTTGAAAATACTTTCGCGTCCTTTTAAACAAAATTTATCTGCTTTTATCAAAATATTTCATACAACATAAGCATTCTACACCATACTGCAATAATAGTTTGTCTATCTTAACATAAAAATATACTATCGATAGAAAATTTATTTTCCTGGTAGTAAAATTTAGTATGAATAAAAATGTATATAATAAGATAAATTTCTTATGTATGGAAAAGTTCAGTAATTTGATTTCATGTTATACTTAATGTAAAGAGCTTGAACATAGAACTGATTAGCTTTCCATAAATAACAAAAATTTCTTCATATGATATCACGTGTCAAAATTGTCAAAATGCTCTAACGTCCTTTAAAACAAAATTTATCTGCTTTTATTAAAATATTTCATACAACATTAGAATTCTACACCATACTGCATTAATAGTTTGTCTATATTAACATGAAAATATACTATCGTTAGAAAATTTATATTCCTGGTAGTAAAATTTAGAATGAATAAAATATTTCATTGTCAATATTTGTGGTGTGGAGAGTTTAGTGTTGGCCACAACCCACTCGTTTTTGTGTGAGTTCATCATAATGTAAATCTATTGATGTTTTTAAATAATTATGTTGCTTTTTAAAATTATGTTGTACTTTAAATTATGTTGTACTTTTAAATAATGTTGTTTTCTTTGTTTTGTGTGTTATATTTATGATATGTAAATTATATTGCTGTATATATTCAAATTGACGATGGTGTAATATACCTAACAGCAGCCCCAGAACAGGTAATACCTAGTGGGGCGTTGTTGATCAATTTATATATATGCATGTATTGTGAGAGAGAATAAATAAATAAATAAATATTAGAGATCTGTGACGTAAGGGATATCGTCAGATGGTGCAGGAGCCGAAGATGATTCTGGCGGGACCGCGTGACCAGAATGAGAGACATCAGCTGTTACCTTCCAAAAAATTAATTTTGGCAATCGACCACGAGGTAGACAGGTAGATAGCTGGAGCTCGGCGTCATAGGAGCGTCATTTTAATTTTATATTTTTTATTCTTTGAGTACCTACTTATGTAGAGTAAATATTTACCACTTTACTTTAATATCTTTTCTATGCACCTAAGTATTGTATGTGTTATTTATTTAACAATATAATTTAAATTACTTCAAAAATTGGTAATAAAAGCGCCAATGCAAACAGAATGACTATTCATATGCAACATAGCGAGAGGGATTGCGGATTAAACGAGATGGAATTAAATATCTAGTCAAATATTATGATGACGTAGTAGATTTTTCCGCGAACTCTTGTGAAATTCTGGACATCGTCACAGCACGTGCATTAGAAGAGACAGACATGAAGACAAGCAATGAACTTTATTATCAAAATATTTATAATACAACCAACAGTCACAACACATTTTTATCAGTTCAATGGCTATTGGTATCACGAAACAGCAATTTAAAAAAATTAAACATGTTATTATATTTGGCCTAATTTTTAAGATTAAGCAAAAAAATATTGGAAAGTATAATGTTGGCGTGTCCTTTTCTCGCACGCGGCAAATTGACCGACGCGACAGAGATAACGATACACATGCCTCTAGCGGAATCGGCGCACACCGATTCAATTCATTCCTTCTCCATGACACCTACAAAGAGCATTCGTTTAAATTTCCTTGTGCTATTACTGCGGTAAAATGGGTTACTAGTTTTGTTTTTTTTTGCACACGCAAGTGTGCCCGCACAAGTAATAATCATGGCGTAAGTACACATCTAATTATTTATATGTAAATAGTTTATTTTGATCTTTAATTAGATTTAATTTGTACTTGGAGAATAAAATACGATTCTGCCATATTGCTACGCATAGCTAGATGACGCAATTTTCAAGGACCCAATAAACATGTATTTAATCAAGTATTGTGTTATTAATTGTATGCAGTTTTGTTGTTACTTCATAATTTAGAGTGCACTTATGTTTCATGACTAATATTTTATTTTTTCATTAGACGTTTGGTTCAAAATGGCGGACATTGTTGTATTTATGTTGGTACGAATGAAGTTGATGCGTGAAGTTGGTGAAAGTATGAAATTATTGTTCCGTATGTTGGTAATAATAATTGTATTTCGATTACTTTGAGCGGTAAAAACAAAAAACTTGTTTTATACTATTTCCAAATTTATTCAGAAATTTTGGACTGTTTTGAATCTATTTAAAGTAATACATTATCATTTCACTACAATTATTGTCTATCAATAAATTAATATTTTTACAATATATTATTAACCATAGTACCTACTTAAATTATTTAAAAAGTTTTATATTTATGATAAATTAGTACTTTAATATCTTATGTTCTACCAACCAAGCGAAAAATCTCAAATTGCTCTCTCAAGATATTTTTATTTCTCAAGAGGCTATTTATTTAAAGCATATTATTTTTGCATTTTGTTTTTTATAAGAATACATTAAGTACCTACGAGAAATTTACAAAGATGAAAAGAATCAATTTACAACTATGAAATGGGGAGAGTTTACAGACGGCAGTGACTGATAGCTTATATTTTCAAGGAAGCCAAAATTGTCATACATCACATATATCATTCTGAAATTCAGTGTTTGTGTGTTAAACTCATAGATTAATTTTTATTATTATATACTAGATGTCCGGGGGATTTTTGATGTTTTGGTTGGCAGACCACATCGTTTTTCTATAGAGAATAACGACTAATGTGAATTTTTTTCGGATTTATGTGTTGAATAAACACTTTGTTTATTAAGATTTAGAGAACAGTTATCTAGGATGTGTTGAAATGTAAGGAAAACTGAAATATGTTGCCAACCAAAAAGTCAAACGCGCAATATTCCATGACTCAGTTTTTGCATCTAGTATATTATAATAAAAATCTTTGGTTAAACATAGTATAGCAGAAGTCACAAGAAAATGCAATTGAAATGAGGCATTGAAAATGGATCAATAATTAGACGTAAATAAGATAAATGAATGGATGGTAGTAAGAGACAGAATATTGTAACTAAATAAACAATGACGATAATAATATTGTAGGGAATGTGATGAATGTATATCAGGAGTAGAGAATGAATGAAAATAGACCTAAAAAACAGATATGTGAAGAGATGGAGTGTATGGTGCTAACCAATCATTGAATTGTGACCCAGCAGAAGACTTACAAAGTACAATGCTATGTGGATGGTTTGTATGTAATATTATAATTTTATTATTATAAGACAGGCAGCCATGACATGTCTGATGTTAACATTGTATATTGCACTAAGTCCAACTGTCAGTGTTAGTAACACCACCAACAACAATCACTTATTCCTGCTATAGAGAGTCATACAAGTTCTTAAAGGAGTTAAAATCCAGCGGTGAGTCAACCAGTTCTAGCTGAGGCAAACCATTTAACTCCTCAATAATTTGCCTATATCTAACTTCAATTAATTTTTAATGTTATTTTTCTTATTACATTTTCAGAGCCATCATGGCGTTTTTAACAAACCTTTTAGTCGTTCCGACTCAATCATCATTATCTCTGAACATCAGCAACATTCAACTTATATCAACGGCTTCGTATCCATTGGATTCATCTCTACTATCTTCATTATCATCGTCGGATAAAATCTTTATTGAATCTTCATTAAACAAGGTAAATAGTTTAATTATTTCATTTCAACAAGAGACTGGGTGAAGATTGTAATATTTTGGCAAACAATTACTTGAAGGGTCACCGTTAAATTAAAATATTAATTACTTGTTGATACAATTGAGATCTACTTCCAAATCAGTATCCAGTCAAAACAAAACAATTTGAAAATTAATCAAATTACTTACTGAATATGATTGTTAATATTAAAAGGGGTTAAGCAGTAGAAAGTATTGATATGGTGAAAAAAGATAAAACTGCGATGGACCAGGAGGAAGAAAAAGGATATGTTTGCAGTCTTCTATATTTTTTATTTTATTCAGATGTTTATCTTTTTTTATTTAGTAATTACTTACTATGTAACTTACACCCTCAACATAATAATTATATACATATAAAATAGACACTATACCTTTCGTACACTGCATAGTGTAGTGTACAATACTTATTATATGTACTTCCCATGTATAAACTATTATGCGCAAAAATATTTGAGCATACATGCATGTGTCTGTGCTCAATTAAATAAAATAAAACATATAAATGTATTGGTGGTTGACTGGTAGAGATTGCCTGCGGGCAATAAGTCCGCCACGTTGTATAAATCAATAAGTCTTTTATTATTATTTTTATTAAATTTCCCTTTAGAACAAAATATATTAGAGGACTCAATAAAAAGGCACAATTAGTGAACGTTATGCAAGTGCTTTAAGTGATCACGTAAACCAGCCGATGACAGGTCATAAGCCCTGTAGGTGCCTGATTTCCCAGTTTTCCTATACTATTTATATTTCAACTCTGTGTCTATTTTGAGACAAATTTTTGTTATAAATATAATTTACTACTTATTTATGATGGCGTTTCCAGGAAATCATCAACGATTGCAATGAGTCTCTCAGGCAGTCACTTGGAGTGGCCCACCAAGGTGGAGGCCGACTCCCCATTCTGCATTGATGTTGACGACAGCTGGCTAGACGGAAACTTGGATTTTAATGATAAAGGTATGTTATTTATTTATTTATTTATTTAATTTCAATTTACGGTTTGATAACCTTTTACACATACAAGTATACATAATATATTAAAAACAACAGAATTTAAAAAAAAAACAAATAAAAACAAACAAATATACAAAACGAAAATAAAAAATGAATAACAATATAAAAAAGGTGAAAACATGTAAAAATATGTAAAAAATAATGAAAAACATTTAAAAAAAAATATGTAAAAAATAATGAAAAACATTTTAAAAAAAAAAAAAAAAACATGCGAGAAACATTCAAAAATATGTAAAAAAATAAACAAAAAACATGTAAAAATATGTAAAAAAAATAAACAAAATACATTAAAAAATAATGAAAATCATGTAACAAATATGTAAAAAATATGTAAAAAATAAACAAAAAGCATGCAAAAATATGTAAATAAACAATGAAGAACATGTTAAAAATATGAGAAAAAAAGTAAACATACATGCAAAAATTAATACAGGAAAAAAGAAATGAGAAAAGTAGTTTAAAAACCGACAAAATAATCTAATGTTTGGTCTCATTAACAAGTGCAGTGTATAGGCAACTTCTATAGATGCCGATCGAGTCATTAAATATATCTGTGTATTGTGCATACTGGTTCCCCAAACTATGCAGTCTTTGCAAGGTAGAATTAGCCCGGTATACGCTAGTGTTAGTATGACAATAAAATGGCGCGGTACTGCGTGTGACCAGGGACGGCACCCGCAAATTTATAGCACTGAGCAAGTAAGGGGTGTCAGTATGCGAGTTTAATATTTTAAATAAAAATAACAGATCTGCTAAAATTCTTCTCTGTGACAGTGGCAATAAATTGGTTAGCTTCATAAGACTGTTATAATTTATATAATCAATCGGTATTCCAAGTTTAAAATTAATAAACCTAAGAAATTTTCTCTGAACTTTTTCCAAAGTATTAATATGAATAGAATAACAAGGAGACCAAACAGTGGAATTATATTCAAGGTGGCTTCTAACAAGAGTTTTATATAATAAAGACAAAGTAAAAATATTAGTGAAAGCATTTGATACTCGCAATACAAATCCAAGCATCTGTAGAGCTCTGTCATGAATGTTGTTGATGTGTTTTATAAACGAGAGTTTTGTATCAAATGTCACCCCAAGATCTTTCACTTCAGCTGTTCTAAGTAGAACATTGTTGTTCAATGTATATTTATTAAGAATCGGTGATTTAATTTTATAAAATGAAATAACTTGACATTTGTTAATATTCAGATTCAACTTATTAGAAAGGCACCAATCATACAAAGTATCCAGATTTCGCTGTAATATCAAACAGTCATTCAAATCTTTGATCTTCCGGAAAAGTTTTAAATCGTCAGCAAAAAGAAGAACCTTTATATGTTATAAACCTCTCTAGTCAAATTTACAAAAAACATTCTTAAAGAGGGTTTATTTGAAAATGCTGTGAATCGGTCAAATTCCCTTTTACACTAATTCATAAAAGAGTCACTCATTTAAACCTTCAACTTACAAAAACCACAGATTAAAGACAAGCAAGAAGAGTTTGAGAAGAAGTTGCTTCTTAAACTCTTTTATCGACTCAGCAGTCCTATTGTAAAATAATATTGAGAATTCTGTTTCCACCTTTTTACAATCTGGGTCTTTTTAACCCAATTAAGATGGATAGGTACAAGTTCTTGCATTACCTACGGATAGACAGTATTTCGCATTTCGCGTCGCACACAGAATTTTTTAATCTCGTAATTGAATATAATAACAAAATCAAAGGATGTAGATATATCATAAAAAGATCAAAGATATACAAAAGATCACATATACTCAATGAAATTGAACACTTCATAATATAAACATAAGATAAATGAAGAATAATGTTACTGTAGTTATCTCCAAATAAAAAAAGTAGATTAGGAATATGCGCATTGTGTATTGGTAAGGATCGAATTCAAAGCAGAATGTTGAGCGCGAAACAACATGAACTGGCGCAGTATCCCTCTTTCCTACACGCATGCGTATTAGATCCTTACAGAGCTCGGTAGAGTGTAAATTTCGCCGGTGATGATCGATGAATTACAATGGTTAAAGTTCTTAATTTTTTAAATAATTTAACAATTGTTTTGTTGATTCACCGATAGATGTCTTGAAGTCAAATATATGGGAGTGTTATATTCATCCAATTTTTGTCTCAATCATGTATGAATTTAATGATATATGAAGGTTCACAATTGTGTATTACAATGACGCTCGGCGTTTAGGCACGCAGCCGGTGGGCATCTATACATGATGCTCTTCTTAAAAAGGTTAAGATGCGAAGTAACATTTTTTTAAGTACATTGCAAACCCTCCCCAACGCTACATAGTGCACTTCTACGGAAGAGTATATTGGACTAAAATCATAATCGCTGGTGTCCCCTACTTATTCGTGTTAAAAACATAGAATAATAATAAAACTATAGAATACTCATTCCCATACAATACCTCGCTGAAAAATTGCCTGCTCGTGTCAATATATGTATGACTCTGATATAATTTAGCAAATAATTTTGCTATTTTGCTAACTATGCCGTAAATAATTTTGCAAGCAGTTAAAAAATACCCTATTTGGGGAACGTATCACGCAGACGGCCAAATGATTACTGAATGCTCGTAGCAAAATTTTGACCAAATTAGTCAACATAAAGCAGTCTCATTTACTGCAGGCTAAAGAGTATTCTATACTATTATAATTCTATGGTTAAAAAATGAATAAATTTATAATGCTATTTATTTCCATTTCAACATGAATTTTCATTTATTCAACACTGACTGTGCTTACGGCTCCCTGCGCACTAGCAAACATACTGGGGCATCGAATCCGATAGTCGTCGCCTAGTGTGCGTTGTTTAGCCATATGGAATTCTGTGATGTGTTTTTGATGACACTTTCCATCATACAAAGATAAATTGTTTTCCCATAACCTACCAACTGATAAAACATTCTGTATTGGATGAAATATTTCATTGGTCAGGTAATCAATTGATAATAATCATTGGAAAACAATGTGATCACGGAGTAATGACAATACAGAGCTGAAATAAGCTAATACTAAGCTAGGGGAATGGTAATTTTTAATATTTCATTAAGTCTTTAAAAACATTCTTTATGTATGGATACAAGAATGCAGCTTTTTGAGATACGAGGTTTTGAAGTTATCAAGCGATTTATACAGCAGAATAATTATTTACTTTTCAACATATCAATCTTTTTGTTAATAACATGTACTTTTTGACACCAGTGTTAACAGTGTGAAGTATTGACCATGTTTCAAATTCTGTGCCGTACCATTCGGAAAGTATTCAACCTATGGGGTTGAATACTTTAAGTATGCGGGCAAAATAGCCAGCCACAACCTTTTCATAATGTTTATGACTCTTTACACCAAAGTATTTATAGAGAATCAGGATTCTATTCTCATTATTTCGATATAGCAATAGTATTTATGGTAATTCTAATGTATTTGTCAGTTACAAGCATGCTTAATTTATGGAATGTAGGAAGAAGTATTTATACTTGTTTATAAGGACATATTCATCATCATGAATATATATTTGAATATATATATAGTGCTTTATTCATTGAATATGTTTTGATATTTTACCGTTTTATATTAAAATTATTATCTGTAAATAAAAATATATTCTATGTAGACAATCAAAGCGTGCCTGTCCTGCTCTATCACTGTCCATATTCTTCTTATCAACAGCATCTTTATGATGATTAATTGTATCATAACTATGTTTTGAATATTAACAATGTTATTTTTGTGTTAAATAAAATATTTTCATCTAGATCACACAGATGTCAGTAGAGTCTATGTATAATAATAATATTTATTGATAAAATCAATTTTCATTTTGTTTCATAGATGTCAGTAATGAACAAATATATTAATTTATAATTAATGTAGGTACCTATAGTTTTATTGAGATAATGTTTTATATTGTCATCAAAAGATGTCAGTTAAATTTTTATTTTAACAATTTAATAAACCATAATATTTTATTACTTTGTATAAATCACGTTATTAAAATTGAAATTGCATCCGGTTTCAGGACAAACTATTTATTCCCTTAGGCAGATTTTCAACTAGCACAGAATGTCACAATTCGCTTAAAAGAAGACTTTTTTATTATTTATCAACCGTATTCATCATGGCAGATTTTTTACACAGTACATACATAAATATCAGCTAGGTCAGAGGTGATGCGAGTCAGCATGGGGTAGGTGAAGATAACAGAATCTCATAGAATATCATTTAGACACTCGTGCTAATCTTTTCTTGTTTTTCATTTTCTATTTCTCAATTAATATTAACATTTTCTCTCCTAATGCGATTCAATATTGTTATGCGTTTATCAACTTGATAAGTTTATTGGAAGTTATAGTTTTTTTTTTACCATTTTCATTTTAAATATGTTTATTTCTTAACTGATTACCAATTATTTCATCATAATTATATCACGGCCATTGAGTTGGATTGTCAGAGCCAGTTTAGGAATACCAGATTCATTTTATTTTGATTATGAACATATGTGGGATTAGAATAGTGAATAATTAATGAAACAAACGACTTGGGAACAAATCTATAATTATCTACAAAATGATACGTCTTATGGTGTCTGGGTCCAGCTCGCCTAGCTTGTAGATTGACTCGCTCTCACTTCCGCTACCCGCTTCCGTGGCTCGAGCACTTCCGGCACTGTCACACCGGTCCACTCCGATCCCCACACATATAGCCTTTATACAATAATATCATTTTGTTTAACAGTTGAAAAATGAAAAAGCCTATTACAATGTCTCATTAATCATTCCATTAAAAATAAAAACACATTTATATTGTGAAGGGGTATAAGCAGTAGGAAATGGGATTTTAAAGAAACTGGGTTTCCCTAACTGAAATTTGTTGTATGAAGGATACTTTTCAATGATAGTTGAGACAAATTAAATAAATGGGATTGAGGGACAATATTACAGTAATTGTTACAGTATCAGTTTGTTAAGTTGGTATATCTGATTTTCCTAGTAGGTATGTGCTTTTCAAAACAAGTATCAATAAATATTTAGAAATACATAATTTGAAGGTTGCATTTCTATTTTGAAATATATAAACATAATAAATTAATATCATATATAGGTTTTTCTAAGATTTGTTTTGATTACACAAAACATTATGATTGTTAGTAAATATTAGGTATAAGTAATGTTTTTCAACTAGACCAGATCATCAACTATAGACCAGTGGTTCCCAAAGTGGTCCCTACGAACCCTCAGGGGTCCCTGGGATCATTCAGGGGGTCCGAATCAGGTTTAATATAAAATAAAAAAAATGTGCATTTTTTTTATCAATATGGAAGTTCAAATAAATAGCGATGAATAAATTATTAGCGATTTTTTCATCCTATGTTAAATATAAATATTGATAGGTGCACATAATACGTGTAATAACAGGCATCGCGGTGATTCAGGCCTATCTATACAGGTTTATAGCCTATACAGTCGTGCATATAAAATAATAATAATTAAAGACTTTTATTGACTTAATCAACGTGGCGAACTTATTGCCCGCAGGCAATTTCTACCAGTCAACCACCATGGTAAATACAAACAGTTACAGGAATATAAGAATAAAAATAGAAAAAGAAAATCATAAATTTAAAAATACAAAATAAATATAAAAAACAAAAAATTATATGTACAAATAAGATTAAAAAAATACATCAGATAGATACACTATGTTTGAAGGATAGGAGAGGAGAAAGGAAGAGGGATTAAGGGAAAAAGACGTGAATTTGTGGTTATGTGGATAGAAACTGTGACTTGTGACGCTTTTTGAATGCCATCAAGTTAGTGGCATCTCTGATACTCTCCGGCTGCTGGATAGATTCCACATCCGAGCTGCATGTAAGTAAGTAAGTATAAGTAGAGGTGTGGTGTATTGGTATTGTAAGTGTGCTATTATGTTGGGACCGTAAGTAAGTATAAGTAGAGGTGTGGTGTATTGGTATTGTATGTAAGTGTGCTATTATGTTGGGACCGTAAGTAAGTATAAGTAGAGGTGTGGTGTATTGGTATTGTATGTAAGTGTGCTATTATGTTGGGACCGTAAGTAAGTATAAGTAGAGGTGTGGTGTATTGGTATTGTATGTAAGTGTGCTATTATGTTGGGACCGTAAGTAAGTATAAGTAGAGGTGTGGTGTATTGGTATTGTATGTAAGTGTGCTATTATGTTGGGACCGTAAGTAAGTATAAGTAGAGGTGTGGTGTATTGGTATTGTATGTAAGTGTGCTATTATGTTGGGACCGTAAGTAAGTATAAGTAGAGGTGTGGTGTATTGGTATTGTATGTAAGTGTGCTATTATGTTGGGACCGTAAGCTAAGGCCATGTGAGGATAAGTGGGCGAATTTCTCTTTGAGGTACGTGGGTGTAAGAGGGTTATTAAGGATTTGGTAAAATAATTGTGCATCTTATCAACAGATTAGTTGTGTTATGCATAATGTGAAGTATATTCAACGAAAGGTGAAACGTTATTTACTGAATTAAGATTTTTTGATGTAAAAGCTATTCTTATTCTTCAATGGCACTACAGCCCATATCGAGCCTTGGCCTCCATCGTCTGCAGCAACTCTCCAACTGCCCGGCACTTGCAATAGTTGGGAAGCATCTCTTCCAACTTCGTCCTCCCATCGCATCCGCGGTCTTCCAACCTTTCTTCTTCCACCTGGATGTCCACACAGGACTGTCTTTTGTATTCGCTGTGGTGGCATTCTCTGTACATGTCAGGCCCATCTCAATCTGCTCAATCTGACATGCACTGAGAGCCTGGGAGTCTTGTAGATGACATACAGCTCATTATTATATCTAATCCTTCAGGCGTCACCGTCAGGCACAGGTCCTATGATTTTACGAAGCACTCGTCTCTTAAACGTGTCCAGCATTTCAGCAAATTTGGCTGTAAGTGTCCATGTTTCACATCCATATGTCACAACTGTTCTAATAATTGTCTTGTACAGTGTGATTTTTGTTTTCCTATGGACACTTCTTGATTTGAACACCGGCAGAAGAGAGAAGAATGCTTCATTACCTGTTGTTATTCTGTTTTTTATTTCTGTTGTGTCCTCATTATCTTTGTTGATTGTGGAACCCAGGTATTTGAAGTCTTCAACAGTTTTAAAGTCATAATTGTCTTGTAAAAGCTATATCCTTGACTAATATCATTTTCGTTGCTACTGACGGTGCTCCGGCAATGGTAGGACGACCCCGAGGCTTTCTGGCATACTTAAAACAAGCTATACCAAATATTATATATTTGATTCATTGTGTCATTCGTCGACATCATTTGGTTGCAAAAAAACCTCAGTGAACGTTTGCATGAATTGCTACATTATGTCATAAGAGCAGTCTATAAAATTTGTTTGAAAAATGATGATGACTATGGCCCGATATTACAGTTGGCCCTCAACTCATTGAGTTTGTTAAACTCAAGATTTATGTTAAGGGGAGATTGAATCCATTTCCGTATTACAGTGCAATATGACATGTCAGTTACTAAATCTTCAATTATATATATATTTTACTTTTTCTGTGGTTATTATCTGTCAAATTTTAAATAACCTCAAATAATACCAACTAAAAAACGGGACACTATGACTTGAAATACTATTGTTTTATTATCCAACATGGTAAATTGAATTTTTTTCTCCAAAATAATGCTTTTAAATGCCCATGTTTGTTTCAATATGGGTGTCAGTTTGTTTTGTTGTGTGGCGCCACCGTCGATACAACTAACGCCTCTAGCGATAGAACACTGAAACTACACGCGTTGCCTAGTCAACGAGTCGAGAAATGACAGT
The DNA here is from genome assembly GCA_963576475.1 of Molanna angustata. Classification (NCBI taxonomy): domain Eukaryota; kingdom Metazoa; phylum Arthropoda; class Insecta; order Trichoptera; family Molannidae; genus Molanna; species Molanna angustata. The sequence continues at coordinate 36,775,997 of OY754972.1, read as the reverse complement.
TGACTCACCGTTAAGTACTTAATCCGCCAGAAACGTTGAGTTAAATATTTGTCGTTTTAGTGACGTATTTGAGGGAAGATTAGGCCTAAACGGACACTGTAATATGCTATATTTTTGTTAAACTTAAACTGAGACTGTAATACTGGCCCTATAATAAATAGTTTACTACTTAACGCAGAAGTATTTTGGCTATCTAAAAGTGCATATTTGGATTGCTTCTATTCGTTCTTTGATTTAGTGTTGGAATTCCCGGAGAGTAAAGACAATTATTTGCGTCACAATTTAATTATCTCAAAAAATGACATTGCTTATACAACAGTTTTATTTGCCAGATTTAACGACAGGGGTCCGTGGGCAAGTTTTCAGTATGAAAAGGGGTCCGTGGGCCAAAAGAGTTTGGGATCCACTGAACTAGACCATGTTATGTTGTGCAGCAAATAACAAATAATGTTTATCATTTTGTCATATAGAGTTGGTACCAACACGACAGCAAAAAATTTGACCTGCTACTTGATATAATTTGATATTTCCACTTTTCAGGTTTTTGTTTACTTATGTTTATATTCTTTTTTTGATAGAAGTGTGTATATTTTATTCATAATTATAAAATTGGATAAATATGTTATGACAATTAATTTTAATGCTATCTACATAGCTAGTAAGAAAAAGATCTATGAAACCTGGATTTTGGAGTGACGTCACAGACTAACATACAAGAAGGTACACGATTGGGCGAACAGCTCCCGTACTCTATGTGGACTACCCTCAACAGGCTGAGAGCTGGTGTCACTCGATACAAGAAGAACCTCAAGAGGTGGGGGTACCTGTCTGCAGATGACGATGTTAATTGTGATTGTGGCGAAACCCAGGATGACAGGAGGCTGTACAACTAGGGACCTGATTATGGCCAATGACAAAGCGATAAAAGTCGCGGCTTACTGAAGTGGTAGAATTTAGCCCGGACATGGAAAAGAAAAAAAGAAAGCTAGTAGGTAGTAACCTAGTTTCTATGTCTGGTATCCTAGAATTAATTTTTACCGAGGAAGAATTCCTTGAAACGTATTTTGCTTCTCGGGCTTGGAAACACATTGGTTTGAAGAAAATTAATAAATTTGCAATTTGCACAGGTTTCATCTAGTGGTGATACCTCAGAATGGAGGCTTCATAAAACCTTTTGTCTGTCAAACAAAAATATACATTCACGTTTTAATTTTTATATATGAAATCCTAAAACCAAAATAAGATATAATAAATAATATCACGAATATAATCGAATATTTTTATTATTGCATATGCGCAAACATTGGATTTTTTTCCCTGTCGGGAGTCAAAGATATTTTTTAACAGATTTTTAATTATCTCAATAGAGACGAAATTGGAATATTTATTGTAGGAGAACCGGGAAATCAAGGCACCTACAGGGCTTACGACCTGTCATCGGCTGGTTTACGTGATCACTTTATGCGCTTGCGCAACGTTCACCAATTATGCCTTTTCAATGAGATCCCTATCAATTCAATTTTGAAAGTTCTATTCTCCTACAATAAATATTCCAACTTCGTCTCTATTGAGATAATTAAAAATCTGTTAAAAAATATCTTTGACTCCCGACAGGGAAAAAAATCCAATGTTTGCGCATATGCAATAATAAAAATATTCGATTACTTACACATTGGTACAAGTAGGTAAATAAGACAAAAATGACCTTATAAGTCTGGCGCAATTCAGAGGTGACTTCTATGCGAAAAATGCATTGTCACCTCAGATATAAGAATTGTAGCTTTCATTATTTACAAAAAACCAATTCTCTCAATAGATGGCGTTCCAACAAAATAAATAAAAATAATAAGATTGTTGTTCATAATTTCACCCATAGATGGCTGTAGTAAAAATTCCTTATTTTCAAGCGAAAAGAATTTCAGTATTACAATATATAGAACTTTCAAAATTGAATTGATAGGGATCTCATTAAAAAGGCATAATTGGTGAACGTTGCGCAAGCGCATAAAGTGATCACGTAAACCAGCCGATGACAGGTCGTAAGCCCTGTAGGTGCCTTGATTTCCCGGTTCTCCTACAATAAATATTCCAACTTCGTCTCTATTGAGATAATTAAAAATCAGTAGATTAACATTTCATTGGTTATTTTAAAGCAGCTAAATATCTAGCATTGATTTTTTTTATCATGACGTATGCTGTGGAAATACGAGCAGATACCGTACGAACCAAGGACAACAGAGATGAAGGTCCTAAGGTCAATCACTGGTAAAACTCTCCGAGATCGTGTTCGCAATGTTCAAATAAGGAAAACATGTGGAATAGAGCACATCGTTCGGTGGAGTAGATCCAGAAGAAGACATTGGAGGGACCACGTAGCCAGAATGGACAGTGATAGACTTGTATATATAGCAGCAAATGAAATTCCTTTGGCCGCCGCCTACCCCGTAGACCACCCAAGAGATGGAAGGATAGCTGAACTTCGTCATCGCAGGAGGCATAGTTTCTGAAGAACAGACCAACTAGGTCTACTAAATGAAGAATTATTTTTTTTAAAAAAGAATGAATTTTTCCTTGTAAAAAGTACGTACACATCCTCATCTATTCCTTAAATTAAGCATATGCTTTTGCTATAGGTGAACGAAATCGGTCATGGCAGGAATCGAAATCACGACCACTGGAGTGCCCTAACTGCTCTGCCACTACCCATCTAAATAATATACAACTTCCGAAAGTTGTATTGATAAGGGAGTCTAATAGTAAGGAATTAATTGTGAATGTTGCACAGGGGCATAAAGTGATTTTCCTCCTTCTCCCATGAATAAAATGTACACCTTTATTATATCGTTGGATTTCTTGGTGGCAGAGCAATGGATTATTAATCTAATGGTCACGGGTTCGAATCTCTGCGTTGATCGTTTATGTTTGTGCACAAGCATTTCTTTAGTTTAGGGATTTATAGAAGTATGAAGCTTAGATGTATATGGAAGATTAAAACAGAAATGATTTGATAAATAGTTGTAGCTATATATGTATGTATGTACCTAATCAAATAAATATAATACGTCTTGATATTGTTATTGAATTAATAATATTGTGTTATGTTTGTGTCCGAACATGTTAATATCCACCGAGCACACAAAGGGTCAACGAGGGGTCAGATTGGCTAAATTATTTTGCTGCTGATATGTGATTAAATTACACTTTTGGTAATAAATTTGTATTTTAAAAGACAATATTGATTGTGGTATTATTTTTATTTTATTCTTAACTTTGAATTTCACAATGGCACATTCAACTATATGGTGGGGGGGAGGTTTACACATGTAATAACCAAGAAAAAAATCCGAATTTGCGCTCAGCCCTCTTGAGTTTTCAAGTTATTTACCAATAACTATTGAGAGCTGGGAATACCTCGACTAATCAGACTTGTAAGAATAACTATTTGTTCAACCATCACCAAAGTTAGAATCGACATAGACCTCTCTAAACCATTCCAAACATACAACGGATGGAGACATTGGCATGCCTCCTATTCAATATAGCACTGAAAAGGTAATAAGAGACTCAAATATAGACACTAGAGGCACTATGTTCTTCAAGTCTGTCCAGTTTTTAGCCTATGCAGATTTTTTTTTTTTTTTTTTTAACATGTCTACGTAGGGGACGCCAGTTATTAGGATTTGGGTCCATTTTACTCTTCCGAAGAAGCGCACTACGTAGCGTTGGGAGGGGTTTGCAATCTAGAAAAGAGTTTATTTATTCGGATTTTAAAAAGACCCAGGTTGTACGAAGGTGGAAACACAGAATTCGGAAGATCGTTCCACAGTCGGGCTGCTGTGTTAATAAAGGAGTTCGAGAAGCGACTTGTTCGTATATGTTGAAGGTCCACTGTGAATGGATGCTGCGATTGAGTGAAGCGAGTGACTCTGTTGCGAGTGGGTGGAGGAGGGACCAAAGATGCAAGTTCTTCTGAGCAATTCCCGTGGTAGTATCTATAGAATAAACTTAAAATACCGACTCTGCGTCTGTGTTCTAGTGATTGCAATCCATCAGTCAGTGATGGATCATCAATCAGACGTATAGCACGCCTTTGGACAGCGTCGAGGGTATTCAGTCGGTATTGGGGGGCGCCACTCCAGAGGTGACTGCCATATTCAATAATTGGGCGTATTTGCGCTTTGTAGAGTATACAGATCTGGGTCTTAGTAAAATATCTGCGCGCTCTATATAGTACGCTCAATTTTTTGGAGGCGAGTTTCACCTTAGCTTCGATGGAGCCCTTGTAGTGTAATTGGTAGATGATATCGACATCATCAGAAGATCACTCCAGGCCACCCGTGAGACATTTTTAACATTAGAGGATGATGGGACTTATAAATGAAGATAAAACAAAGCTAATGATCACTTCTATAGCTCATAACTCAGTTCCACAGATATTCGCAGCCATAAACTACAATTTTAAACGAGTTCACATACCTCAGATCCACAGTGACCAGCGACAATGACACACGAGAAGAAGTTAATAAATTATAATACTGATAATATCAATGAGGAAAGGAAGGAAGCAAAAGGAATATTCAAAGGTTATTTGTTGAGTAAATATAGTTTATTTTTAATTTATTGAATTATCTTGTTCCAAGATCATGTCATTTTTTACTTTTTGAAACCAAACGTGTAACGATAATATGTATAATTTAGTATAATATATGAGGCATCTCTCGTGTTCAGATATACATATATATTTATTAACAGCAGAGACCTTTTGATAAACCCACGACACACCCAGAAAATGTTTTTATCTGAAACAAAAATAATGTAATAAATTGATGGTAGAAACCATTTTATTACCGTTTTTTGTCTTCATTATCATCCACTCCTTATGACAATGGGAAAATTTTCCATTAGCATCATACAAAATAAAACATAATTGTCGTCATAATGAAAAATGTATTATTTAATTTTTAAATACGTAATGGTTCTATAATTATGTAGGTACCTATTATCTTTAAATTTGATAGCAATATTGTTATTAACTAGTTGCATGTAACACATGAGATCCAACTGTCGATGGCGATGGTATGTATAATTGAAGAATACGTACCAAACTATAAACACTTAAAACACAAATTAATAAATATTTTACGATATTTTGTTTTCTATATAAAACACGTAGGAATAGAATAGGATAGTATGGAGGTCAGTCTGTTTTTCCTACCCAGATTATGAAAACAGCATGATGGTATGTTTGTAGTTTAAGTAGGTATAAAACTATTGAGTGAGATACCGTGTAGTTTTTACTGCCTTACAAATTGTATGAAACAATGTTATCACTGTTAAAAACAAAAGTTTGTGATATACCACTACATTGTTCATATTTTTTTATAGAAAATTAAATCATATAGTTGAGGTGTCTCGGTTTTTTTTCAATTTTTTTAAAATTTCTGAGAATATAGGCAGTTTAACATATAAATTTATCATATTTTTTTTTCTTAATAAAAAATGTTTGAGAAACTCTCAGAAATTTGAGATTTTATGTGTCTATATTTATAAAAAAAAACAAAGCTAAAAATATAAAGTTGATAACCCCTGATTTAAACAAAAAATCAAAATTCTGAGTATAAAAGTTTTGTATGCTAGTATATATTTTCTGAAATTTTAGGTTCTGTGCATTCAGCGGATCAAAAGTTATAAGGGGGGGACGGTCACACACACACACACATTAATATTAAGGGAGTTCTTCAGAGGTGATCGCACAATTTCATTGAGTTCTGATGATGGAACTCCTGAGATTAAAATTTGCGTGAGTGACTCTTTATCACGGTATTAAAAATACATAGGTTTCTCAAATATTTATTTACATCAAATTACCTGTTAAAGTAGGTGCCAAACAAAAATTTTGTGGAACTCACTTGATGGATTGTACGTACGATTGTTTTCAGTGTTCGAATATTTTTATTATTGCATATGCGCAGTTTTCAGTGTTTTCAGATCTAAAACACCAAGTAGTTGGATAAATAAATTCTACAGTATTTGTGACAAAATAAGAGTATTAATAGTAGTTGTTCAGTTTTATTTATTGTTTGTAAAGTCTTCGTAAATGGTGAAATATTTAAAATGAATCAATAAACAAAATTATACATTCTTGTCCTACTTTAGGTAGGGTTGGCTTTCTTTTCTTATGTTTTTGCACCAGAATTGTAATGTCGCGGATGGTATTTGGGCTTTAGCTTTATCTAATTAACCTTTTCCATGCTACACGTATGCTTAACAATGTAACACCTCAGTGCGGTGCAATTTTCGGACAAAAATTCTTGGAACATTCGATGAGAATATTCGTTTTTAGCTGTTTTAAATGTTGTTGTTTCTATTAAATTGATTTTTTCAACATACCAGCTTACAAAAACATGACCAATTAGCAAAAAAATAATCACATAGGTAAAAAAAGATATGAGAAAGTACATAGTGAATAAAAAACAGCTTAAAATTTAGGACTCTTCAAGTATTTTTTCGAAAACAATCACAATTTTTTACAATTGCTTAGTGCCTATGAAGTTTATCTGTAAGCGCTAAGAACTCTGCGTTGCTGCACCGTGACTTTAGCAACTTAAATAGTATAATATAGTCATAAAAACATTGGTTTTCATAAATAATACTGTAATAACTCAACAGGCTCTGAGTATTTTTTCGTAACATTCATAAAAGCAAAAAATATTTTGTCTATCACCTAGTAAGATTTTAAATGTCGGTAACACAAAGTTACTCTCAAAAACACATGATCTTTAAAAAAATGAGTTATTTTGAAATATTAATCAACGTTAAGGACACAAATAAAAAAATATAAAATTACACAAAAATGCTTTTATAATAATAAATACCGAATATAAATATTTTTCTAAACTGGCGCACAATCTCTATGAACTCGGAGGGGTTACTGATATGGGTTGTAAGCAACATTAATATCCATACAAAGCGGTATCTCAGTGTGAGTCCCGATTACGTCTCGGGATGAAATAGACAAAAAGTAAACACTCTACTGCCATCTACCAAAATTTTTTTAAAATTATATTTATTTAGATTTTTTTTTTATTTATTTATTTGGCAAAGAGAATGCCATGCCTTTACAGGGAAACCTAAACTGGCATGGCATTAAAAAGAACAACAAACATAATTACAAAATAATACATAATCAACAAAATAATACACAATTTAAATACAAAATAATACACAATTTACAAAACAAAATAAAAAATACAAAATAATACACAATTTACAAAACAAAATAAAAAATACAAAATAATACACAATTTAAAAAATACAGTTTATGCAATACATAGGTAATACAATTTAAAAATAAAACATTATAAAATTGAGAAAATTGTTTTCACTGATATTGAAGACGTCAACTTCGCTCGACAAAATGTTGAACATTGAACATATAATGGTGTGTATTGGAGACAGACTTGGCTAATAAATTAGTCCGACTGTATGGCTGCAGAAACAACGCGTGATTTCTTCCTCTGATGTAATTAATAGGAGCATGTATGCCTATTTCGCAAAGTAAACTAGGATTATATACTAACCCATTTACTAGTTGGAAAAAGTATTTCAATAGACAAAATAATCTTCTGTTTTCCAAGGAGTTGTATCCAATCATACCTAATAAAAAAGCAGATGGATACAACCAAGGATATGTACCATACGTCCGAAGGTAGCAATATCTGAGAAATTTTTTGTGAACCCTTTCGATCATAATACAATATGTAGCCTCATATGGAGACCAAATAATTGAGTTTGTTTCAAGAATACTCAATACAAGTGTATTGTATAAAGTTTTGATAGTGTGAAGGTCTTTGAATTTGTGGCAATGTCTTAATATGAACCCGAGCATTTTGTAGATAAATGGTTCGATTACACAATGTAATTATTATATTTTGGATATGTCGATAAAATAAGATTTCTACAGCGAGTTTAAGTGAAGCATTGTCCATTCCGATTACATATCGTGATCCGCACTGGATTAGCACTGAAACGGTTAAATTATTATCTTCAATATCCGAATAAATGTATTTTTTGTTTGTTTACTTTATCTAAATTTACTCACTAACGATGATCTATAACAGTCAGCGTGTATATATATAAATTACACGCGAAATTAAAACAAATGTGTTTTTGTTTATATTTTATAACGAGATTCATCAATAATCATTAAATTATAATCAATATGATTTACGATAAATATATTTTTTTGTTGAATGCAGTACTTGAAAATGTTAACTTATAGATTTATTAATAGTTACTCCTCACTGATATCAATATTTTTTGTTATAAGTTCACCCGCACTGCAAACTGTTTTGAGGTTATCTGAAAAACAATAATAAAGTAGATGTGTGTGTATGTGTGTTTGACTTTGTACGTGGGGGTGTGTGAGTGTGTATTGTACACGTATATTATTATTATAATAAATGTTTATCTCGACACCTATGTGATCCAACAAAATTTTGTAGGTTAAAATAATAATATTGTATTGACGTCATTCTAGAAGGTTCCATGAAAATTCATTTTACAATATGGATGAAAATCATTTAACGGACCCCAATGAATAAAAAATATTTAATAGTTATAGATATGGGTATTCTAATGTATTATTTATTGCCCTGAATATAATCATTCTTTGATGTTTATATTAAATGCTGTTAACCTCCATATTGAGATATTGGTCTGTAAACAATATTAATTTGCGAGAATAACTGGCCATGTTTGATATACTGACATTGATTTAATTTTTTAATTCAGTGAAATTAGAACCAATTTCATGCAAAAATATTTTTTGCCGATTGTAGTTGCTGGGAGTGAACGGCATTAGAGTCAAATTGTATCATTTGTTTTGTAATATTGTCACGAAATACAATTAAATATTTATGAAAATCGAATGTGTGCCCAATGGTTTTATAAATGTAACTGTGACATCTTCGTGTTGACGGAGATTCCCGAATGCATTAGTCGAATGCATTCGATATATTGAATGAAGAGCGCTGCCAGTCATTACGCTGCCAGGCCGATACCGTTAACACCGTGTACATCATTATTATTATTTGTATATATTTGCATGCATTATTTTTGAGTATCATATATTTAACAATGTAAATTGTAACTTTATTTTTTTGTATGTGAATAAAGTCACTTTGAATCACCAGTAACAAAAGCATATTCTTGAGAAGATTGCAAACCCTCCCCAAATGCTATGAAGTGCAATTCTTCTGAAGAGCATAATGCACCCAAATCCTAACAGTTGGTGTCCCCTACATAGCCATGTTGAAATAAATATATTTGATGAAATGTAAAAAAATTGTCGACTTGAATTCATGTAAAATATGAAAATCACATATTTTAAATGTTTAATAATGATGTTTTCTAATGTCTATGACAGGGATGGCGAACCTATGGCACGCATGTCACAGGTGGCACGCAAGACGATTTTGCATGACACGTGAACGAAGAGAATACAATAATAGTGATTATACAAAAAATTCTAAATAGTTTTATAAATAGTATAAAAAAATATTTAAATAGCCATGTGTATTTTATTCGTTCATCAATAGTTTCACGACGACGACAGAAACGAAGGATATGATGACATTCATGCATAAATAGATCGCATACTTCCCGTACGGTGCTAGTCCCCCGAGGTGATTTTTTTTTTGTAATAAACATTGTGAATTATTATTTTCTTGATTGAACTTTATCAAATCAGACATAAGAAGTAGACTTCAGACGAAAGTACTTATGCTTGTATTCTATTAAAAGCTACCAGCTATCAACCCAATATAAAAAAATTGTCATCTAACATCCAACAACAAAAACCTCACTAATAATAAGTTGGAACCCTCAAGTTGTACATTTTTTTTGATGGTCTATTTTTTATTTATAATTTCTTTTATTTTGCCATTAATAAGTACCCACTTAAATATCCAGTAATGCTTTGTTTATATTAAAAATCTGAAGTTACACATTTTCATTTCCATGGCATGTGGCACGCGACATATTGAAAAAAAAAAATTATGGCACTCGGACTCTAAATGGTTCGCCATCCCTGGTCTATGAGTTGACCTGTGATGATTGTTGCATTGTTTATAATGGAAAAACGGAGCTTCAATTCAAGACAAAAAAATAATATGATAACTTCTCTGAATTTGCAAAATATTTTATACTACAGGATCATCTTGAATCAGGTACAATAATTTAGTCACTGGAAATAAAAAAAAAATTCAATTCAAAGAGAAACATAATAAATAGTCAATTTTACTTAAATTTCAGTTTGCCACATAAGACCCGCCCCTAATTACCTCCTCCCAACCCCATAGTCTTATTTTAAACACACAAAATTAGGCCGAAGAGGTAATGTTTAGTTCTGAAATCGTTCCCATAGTTTCAACAAATAATATGATTTATAAAATTTAATTAAATATATAAGTAGTTAAAGTTTTTACAATTGGAATTTCCGATTGTATAAAAGATTTTCTTAAACCGATACCAATATCTCGTTATTTTTTTTTATTAATATCTGATATCTGTTTTTTTTTTGTTTTTGTTCTTATTTTTATTACACTTTTGAACCTGAGGTGACGTATGATTAGAGGCGCCAAAAATAACACTTTGTTTTTTGTTTTTCTGTTATTTTTATTTCTTACATAGCAACTGTTACGTGATCTATACAATGTCATAAATATTGAAAACAAACAGTACCTATTTATTTTCATTTTTTTCTTTAAACTTTACACCCACATAAACAAATTCAATGTAAACAAAATATCATAGACCAATTTTGTTTGCCGACATTACATTATTTTTTTAAGCTTCACAGTATTAAACAATTAGTATCAAGTTTCTCTTACCCCCCTGTATTAACATACTCTTATCTGAATTATAAAACAATCAAACTTTTTGAATTCCATAACTATCTTTTAATTCAAAGAATTTAGTCTGAAATTTTATTTTCAGATCAATAATTTTTTATTTGTATATTTATTTATAATATTACAGAGAAAATATATTGAAGATAACTGGGACCCTATTTTCATTTTAATAAATAATTTATCATGTGCGAGGATTGCGCACATTAAATTATCTACTACTTCGGAAAAAGCGTATCTTCGAGCGTCATAGATAATTGAAGACACCCGATATTAGTACTTACCAACATTAAAATGTATTAAAAAAATATTTTTATATGGTATCTCATGTCTTTGACTCCATAGATTATATACATTTTTTCTATATAAGTACATCTGTTTACGATTGTCAATTTGATTTTGTTGTTAGCGTTTTTCAGTTTGGTTTTCTAAGTAATATTGTTGCATGTTTTTTTTTTTTTTTAATTTTATCGACTTTGGCTATACTTTTGGACTTTTCTTGCTGTAAATATTTGACCTTTGGCTGTTTTCTGGACTATTCTTTCTTCTGTTTACTGACCATGGGCTCTGTTTCTGGACTATTCTTTCTTCTGTTTACTGACCATGGGCTCTGTTTCTGGACTATTCTTTCTTCTGTTTACTGACCATGGGCTCTGTTTCTGGACTATTCTTTCTTCTGTTTACTGACCATGGGCTCTGTTTCTGGACTATTCTTTCTTCTGTTTACTGACCATGGGCTCTGTTTCTGGACTATTCTTTCTTCTGTTTACTGACCATGGGCTCTGTTTCTGGACTATTCTTTCTTCTGTTTACTGACCATGGGCTCTGTTTCTGGACTATTCTTTCTTCTGTTTACTGACCATGGGCTCTGTTTCTGGACTATTCTTTCTTCTGTTTACTGACCATGGGCTCTGTTTCTGGACTATTCTTTCTTCTGTTTACTGACCATGGGCTCTGTTTCTGGACTATTCTTTCTTCTGTTTACTGACCATGGGCTCTGTTTCTGGACTATTCTTTCTTCTGTTTACTGACCATGGGCTCTGTTTCTGGACTATTCTTTCTTCTGTTTACTGACCATGGGCTCTGTTTCTGGACTATTCTTTCTTCTGTTTACTGACCATGGGCTCTGTTTCTGGACTATTCTTTCTTCTGTTTACTGACCATGGGCTCTGTTTCTGGACTATTCTTTCTTCTGTTTACTGACCATGGGCTCTGTTTCTGGACTATTCTTTCTTCTGTTTACTGACCATGGGCTCTGTTTCTGGACTATTCTTTCTTCTGTTTACTGACCATGGGCTCTGTTTCTGGACTATTCTTTCTTCTGTTTACTGACCATGGGCTCTGTTTCTGGACTATTCTTTCTTCTGTTTACTGACCATGGGCTCTGTTTCTGGACTATTCTTTCTTCTGTTTACTGACCATGGGCTCTGTTTCTGGACTATTCTTTCTTCTGTTTACTGACCATGGGCTCTGTTTCTGGACTATTCTTTCTTCTGTTTACTGACCATGGGCTCTGTTTCTGGACTATTCTTTCTTCTGTTTACTGACCATGGGCTCTGTTTCTGGACTATTCTTTCTTCTGTTTACTGACCATGGGCTCTGTTTCTGGACTATTCTTTCTTCTGTTTACTGACCATGGGCTCTGTTTCTGGACTATTCTTTCTTCTGTTTACTGACCATGGGCTCTGTTTCTGGACTATTCTTTCTTCTGTTTACTGACCATGGGCTCTGTTTCTGGACTATTCTTTCTTCTGTTTACTGACCATGGGCTCTGTTTCTGGACTTTTTTTGTAACTATGTAGTAGGATTTAGTATCTTATTTTCAATATACTTATATTATTTTAACTTTCACATCTTCTTTTCATTTTTACCAAATACCTTTATATATTTTATATCAAATTGCAACATAAATTTTGTAATTAAACATACATAGTTAAACTTGAGCTTCTATACTTTGATATTATATGTTCACAATACATTATTTTTCATAACAATAAAAAAAACTACTTTAAATGTATAAAACTATCCAACGATCTCTAAATATAGATAGGAAAAACCAACAACTTCTTTAATATTACAAAAAATAAACTTACATAAGTATATAGGTAGGTACATATGTAGAGTAAGTGCATTATAGAGAAGGCACAAGTGGATTACACAAAACTGTACAAGAGCTCTTTTTGACAGCTGAACTATCGCTACACCCAGTATATAAATTATCTACGTTGTAATAGATAATTATCTAGTAGAAATTCCAAAATACGCTTCCTATTGAAAATCAGTAGATAATTGCTAATAGAAAGTTAATAGAAAAACCATAGACAATGATAGATAGTTATCGTATGGGGACAGATTCTATTGAAATGAAAATAGGGTCCCTGCTTCACTAGCCAGAGTCTGTTCTGAAGTAACTACCTGTATATTTTGCATAGTTATTACATTTTACTAATTTAAAATATATTCATAAAATAAAACAAACAACAAGAAAAAGAAAATAAAAATCGTAACAATAAAGAAATAATTAAAAAAAAATCACAATAAAAATAACCACCAAACACACAATATAGAGTAGAAAGACATTAATTACATTATCATTGCTGAAACATTTATTTCATTATGATGTCTAGGTACCTACATCAAGTAGCCACTTTGTACCTGACACTGAATTTTTTTAACCCCTTTAAGTGCCGATAGCAGTTTGTTATACATCGTGGTGTAATAAATGTAAAAAAATGTTTTGCCCAAATTTGGTATTCATTTTCGGAACTCTAGCTACCCGATATTTTGCTCCTTGTGTCCTCTGTGTTTAGTGTCGTGAATTTTTTATTAGTTTTGAAGAATAAATAAATGATTGATCTAGTGTACACCTGTCGTCAGTGGTGTGCAAGCCATATATGCCTGGCATGACTGTCAAAATCCGAATAAAAAATATTAAAAAAAAATATTTGAAAAATTGTACGATATTTTTTTTAATATATCAACAACCTGTAGATCGTACTCGTATAACGAATCACAAAACAGTTTTTATTTTTTTTCTAGCGTTAATATTAACGGAGATATAAATTTGTTAAAATTTGAATAATTGTCCTTTGTAGGCTTAATTTGGCTGTAATTATTTTGGAATTTAAAAAGTTTCTGCCAAGAAAGAAACTTTGACAGCTTTGATTTGAACAGTCTCTAAAATGTCAGAACACCTCTTTTGTTTTCGATTTGTTTTGTTACAAATTTTGAAATTCTTTTTACTTTTGTTATTAATATTCATAGCAATATGCACAATATGCATTCAAAATATTTAAAATAAAATGAGAATCGAAATATGTGTAATATTATGCAATTTTTATCATATTCTCCTACTTTCACGCAATGTATATAAATGGTGCTATGTACATAGCATAATACAGGAGTTGAACCCTAAAAATATTAGTTGAAAGGATATGGAGGCTGACTAAACGGAGGATGTAGTTTTTTTTGGGCATAACTGGCTGAAGGACCCCTCGCACGCCACTGGCTGTCGTATATCTAACTAACTAAGGTAACTGCGGTGCCACCCCATGCAGATATTGCATAACTAATGTTGCTCTGGCATAGTGCATAATACACCATTTTTAAAGTTGGGATATTCATATAGTTTCTTAGATTTCTAAAAATATATATAAGTTTTCTTATGTATATGTACCTATACATATATATATATATATATATATGTATATATATATATATATATATATATATATATATATATATATATATATATATATATATATATATATATATATATATATATATATATATATATATATATATATATATATATATATATATATATATATATATATATATATATATATATATATATATATATATATATATATATATATATATATATATATATATATATATATATATATATATATATATATATATATATATATATATATATGTATGCATGCGTGTAGGCACGTAAGTACGTACATATATACTATCCATGTTGTATCATGAGGAGTGGATTAACCGAAGCAGGGAGGTAGGGGACCTTAATACCTATTGATTTAACCCCCGTGTATGTTCAGCGACATTGGGTGGTTCAAAAGTTATGTACACTTTTGTGAAATTATAATATAAATCGGATTTCAGACTAAACTACATCACTGTAGCTAAACAATTTTTTTTCTGGGAATAGTTCAATAGTGATGCTTATGAAAAACAATACCGTTGTGAGTCAGTACATAATAACTTAAAAAAAAAAAAATTTGCAAGCCTTAATTTCCACTAATTTGGAACAATACTTTCACATAACTTTTTTTCCATAAGTTATCTTAAAAACTACTACCATTCATAGAGAGCTAGCCCTGCAAATTTCATTTGCCTTGTATTAGAGCAGTGAGGGGCAATCTTTTTAAGGGAAGGTCCAGATAAAATAAAAAAATTGTCTTGGCGGGCCGAAAAAAATTTGAAAAAAAACAGATTTCTATAAGTGATAATGTTTATTTTTGATTTTTGCATCACATACAGCTTATATTATATAGATTATACTTATATTATAAGAAAAAAATTACAAAAATTGATTATTCTTTAGAAGAGTATGGCTTATGTGACAGATGAAACTGTTACTGAGCTTCTAAAAATTGATGGGATTAGTTGATTCACAGTAGTGAAATTAAATGAAGCTTAATAGTAGTAGAAAACACCTGTTCACAGATGTAGGAAGATGCACATATCGCTATTATCTTCTAAGCGTGAGATTTCGGGTTGGGGAAACTTGATTTTGACATGGCCTTGTAGAACTCAATTTAAGAAACGTTGAGAAATAGTTGCTTCAATTAAACGCAGAAAATACCTACATTTTGTCCTATTCTAGGTGTAATTTTAGGGGTTACTCGAAACCATGTCGCGGGCCGGATTGACTACCCCGAAGGGCCGCATTTGGCCCGCGGGCCGTACTTTGCCCACGACTGTATTAGAGGATCATGTTGAAAAGTTCACTTAAATTTCATAAGTACCAAAAATCAATATTTTTTCCTTGAGACAAATGCATGAAAGACTAGGTGCTTAAAAAGTAATTTTAGCTGCATTCTCATATCCATAAATAAACAATGTTTCTAAAGGCTTAAAGAAATAAAAAACATGCAATTAATGAATTACTTAGATGCATCATTAAATGAGTTTTCAATCCACATTAACAGAAAAATAAAAAAAAAATTTTTAGAGAAAGTCATGAAGGTTTTAGTGTCTCCTGTAAAATGATACTTTTTGAGGTACGAGATTGTGAAAGTTATCCAGCAATATGCATTATTTAACATTCATTTAATTTTTTATAATCAATTTTCGAAATGTGCATCTACTCAAAAAGTCGCTCTTGAGTTTGTTGAATGCTTCTTGGGGTTATTACAAAAGTGAATACAATTCAATATTGAGGAATTAAGGCAAAAATTGGCTCAGGCACCATTTATGATTAGCGGAAATCCAGTAAAAACAGATATTAGTATGTAGGTACTCCGCCCGATAGATGCTCTGCTTTAAAAGTGTTATATTTATTTACGATTTTTTCTGTTTTACAACATTCCATCTGTCGATTTGTTGAAGAGAATTTATGTCTCTTTACATATCGACAAAGTATCAAGCCAAGATATGCGAGATTTGTATGCAGGGTCTATATTTTTCAGTGTTTCCAACTTTGAAGTCAAAAAACACCACCTAAGAGGCTTCGCAGCATATATATTCTGTTTATGGATTTACTCAGAATTCGGAGTAGAACATTTAGTGTGTCTGTGTGTGTGTCCCTTATAACTTCTGATCCGCTGAATGCACAGAGCCTAAAATTTCAGAAAATATAGAAAGTTTTAGACCTACAAAACTTTTATAAGTACTCGGTATTTTGAATTTTTGTTTCAATCAGGGGTTATCAACTTTGAATTTTTACTTTATTTTTCCATATATCTCAAAAGTGTAAAAGCTAGAATAATTTGTATTTTTTTTAAATTCCAGAGTTTCTCAAACATTTTTTATTAATAAAAAGAGTTAATCTGCCTAAAAAATATAAACATTGTAGTAGTACCTACATCTCAAACTTTTCCAACTGTCGATTCGTTCATGAGAATTCAATTCTCTTAATGAATCGACATTATTAAGCCAAGATGCGTGTACGAAGGAAAATTTTGTATAGTGTAGTGGACTTTTTGCATGCTAATAACACCAACTAGAGGCCTCGCAGCATATATGTTCCCATACATGGATTTACTCAGAATTTGGAGTAGAACATTTTATGTAAGTTTTGTGTGTCTGTGTGTGATTGTGTCCCCCCCCCCTTATAACTTATGATCCGCTCAATTTACAGAGCCCAAATTTTCAGAATATATAAACAGTTATAGGCCTACAAAACTTTTATACTCAGTTTTTTTTTTTAAATTCCAGGGTTTCTCAAACATTTTTTATTAAGAAAAATATTTTATTTATGATAAATTTATGAGTTTAACTGCCTATATTTCCATTTTTTTTATATACCGAAAAAGCCAAAACACCCTAACTAGATAATTTAATTTTATATAAAAAATATAAACATTGTATTAGCACATCTCAATTTTTTTTAACAATTTTTATAAAAATTGAATTTAGTGACGACATCACTTCATACAATTTGTATGGTAGTCGCCTATACACAATATGTAAGAAGACTTAATAGTTTGATACTTAAATCTCCAAACATACATACATACCATCATACTGTTTTCCAAACATACATACCATCATGCTGTTTTCATATTCTGGGTAGGAAAAAAAAGACTGACCTCCATACTATCCTATCCTGACAAACATACCTGCATGTTTTGTATAGAAAACAAAATATCTCATTTTTTTTTAATCGAATATTTTTATTATTGCATATGCACAAACATTGGTTTTTTTCCCTGTCGGGAGTCAAAGATATTTTTTAACAGATTTTTATTGAGATAATTAAAAATCAATTTTTTTTATTAAATCCTGGGTAACGGCACTTGTGTACACCTTAGTGGCTAATTACCATGGCCGTTGATCAGGAGCCCAGTGTTCAAAATGCAGATAAATTCAAGAGCTCAGTGTTCAAAGTGTTAAAATTGTGAGTATCAATTAACCAATATGTCAGTAGGTAGTATTTGTCTCAATTATGTATGCTACAATTTGAAACAATGTATCTAATAAATTGCTACATTTTTGTTTTTAGTTAATCTTCTCTTATATATTTGTTTTAATTAATCACAATTTATACTCATTAGCATGTAAATACACAGATTTAAGAATTCAATTATTTTTTATTACAATATTTGATTGAATTATCTCCCGGGATGGGATGACTGTCGTGTGACTTATAATATTGCTTATAGCAACAGTAAGAAAGAGACAGTATAAAATGGAAGAGATGGAAAATATCTTATTATATTATCTTGTTAAAAATTTTATGATGTCCATTAGTTTGAAAAGAAGAAAACAATCATTTATTTAATGACAATATACAATCATAAATTATCATTATCAAATTGAAGTTTCTTAAAATCACATACTTACCTACATATCATTCATTGTACAGAGCCAAACCAAGTTGTTACTTGTTCAATACATTTTTGATCTTCAGATTTATCATGCTAGAGATAATTTTACACTTTTCTTTCCGTTGTACAAGAAACCTTCAACATACACTTATCCTTTATTAATACAGCAGACTGACTATGAAACAATCTTCCAAATTCTGTATTTCCACTATTACAACCTGGATCTTTTTAAGATTTTAATTAATATTCTCTCAAGTAGATTGCAAACTATCCCCAACGCTACGTTGTGCGCTTCTTCTTAAAATGTTAAAATCTATTATGAAAATGTATTCATGACAGAGCAGTTAGTTGCAAGTAAAACATTGTTCAAATTCTGCCCCAATCAATACTATACAAAAGCAATATCGGTTATTTAAAAAAATGCATCACGTAAAAGAAGGTCAGGCACTTTGGTATAGAGTTATAAATATTAATTGATACCACCAAAAGTTTTCACCGAGACTACTCCTTGACATTATCATATTCAAAGGATTTCCTCTTTATTGTCATAAATACTTTAGTATTATTATATTTAAGTTGCTTAGTTTGTCGTTATATTAATTTTATCCCTTTGCAATCAATTTTAAAATCTTTGATTATTATCAATATTTTTAGGTGTTGTGTACATTTAAAATGATATTATTTATTTTTCTTATTGAGCATTTTGAGAAATTGTTAGGAGTGGAGAAAATATTTAAGGAATATTGGCTACAAGTAAGAAGAATTTTCCATGCATTATTTTGTGTATGAATTTCGTAACATACAAGTTATCCTTTTTCCGTGGTGTAATCATATTCTTCAAAATGCTTACGTGCAAATTATAGATTTGTCTTTATATAAATGTAAACCTTAGTGATAAAACTTAGTGATTAAATGTTTTATGTGTTA
Source organism: Molanna angustata (assembly GCA_963576475.1). NCBI lineage: Eukaryota > Metazoa > Arthropoda > Insecta > Trichoptera > Molannidae > Molanna > Molanna angustata. The sequence continues at coordinate 36,756,637 of OY754972.1, read as the reverse complement.
TTTAGTAGATGTGCAATGTTTTGGTGAATGTAGCAATACAAAATAGATATGCCCCTCTTTTAATACGAGATTTTATCTCAATTATAGAAGGTTATTATGAAACATATCATGGAACTTGAAAACCTTGTTAATTTTAATTTATATGTAAATTTGTATTGATTTGATTAATATATAATAAAAAAAAAAAATCTTAAGCATTTTAATTTAAAGATTCATAATTATCTCTATTTCAAAAATGATTTCTCCCAATACGGTTGCAAATTGGAACTTCTTTCAAATCATTTTTAATTTTATTTTCGTTAATATAGGTACAATTTGTGGTATCCTTCCACTTGTAACATTTTTTATTATTATCATTTTCATTTTGAATTAATTTGGGCAATTTGATCCATCTTCTCGACTCTGCTATTTAATTGTGGTCGATGATACATAGTGTTTGCATCGCAACAAGATTATTGTCTTATAAATATATATTTTTCTGTATTATTTCAATGGACATCTTTTGCTCGTACTTGCATATTTCAGAAAAGTTAAATAATTCAAACTATTATATAAAAATTCCGGTACAAACAAATTTGAAAAGACTTAATGAAGAAATCTATTTATCTTCTTTTTGTTGTAACATGTTAGGTTAGGTTACCTATCACTTGGACGTAAGCTTCTCTATCCTTCCAGTCCTTTTTACAAATATTATTCAACAACATCTGCTTTCGACCGACAGCTCGTCGACGCTCAATCATTCCATTCTTAATCAGCCAGAATAACCTGTACTTTGATTTTATGATTAAATGAGACAAGTATGTAGTTTCATCATGAGCCTTGGCTGAATCAAGCAGTCTCTTCCATTTTGAAATAAGAATATATCAACCCTGACAGTTATTATCTATCGCAGGTTGTACCTTTCATAGTTTTCTTTGTCCTCGTGGTGTGGAGAATACGAGTCTTTTACTGGGTTGCCATCGTCCATTCTGATTGTGTGACCAGCCCGTGTCAGAAGTCTACCTTAATGTAAATGATCACATCGAAGATGGTAGTTTACTCTGTTTAATCGTTGCCACTTCATATTGGCTTTGTTAAGTACCACTTCTGTGTTGGTAACTTTGCTACATTCTTCTATGGAGCTGCAAGTTTTTTTTATTCTAGGATATAATAATGAACATACTATACATAAATACATACCCAACCCATGTCCGTAATGGGGTAAGTAGAGAGAATCAAACGCTACATTTTTATATCCTAGCATGCATCTGATATTTTCTCATTCATTCTCTCTATATGACTTACCTCATTCCGTTCCTGTCTGTTTTTTTATATTCTCTCATTCATTCTCTCTATATGGCCAAACTATCTCAATGTGTTCTCTTTGATTCTAAGTATGACATGTTTCTTTATTTTACATCCTTTCCTACATATTCTTCTCAGCGATCTCATTTCAATGCGCATTTAGTATGACAATACCATTTTTAGTTAAACATTTTATTTGCTAGTTTTTTATGACAAGACTTGATAAATATCACTGAAAAAATCATCGATCATAAATTTATTAGATAATATGAAGTAAACATTTATATATTTTTTAAAGTACACAAATACATTATTTGTCACAAACACAATATTATGAATGGTGTAAAAACTTCTGATCTAATTCTTTGGTGACTTGGCAATTTGTTATCACATTTAATGCCAAACATTTATGTCGTCAATAAAAAAATCTTTTAGCAACATTAAATTGAAAAATAAATTAACACTTTCCGTACGAGAAATAAATATATATATATATATATATATATATATTCACCATCGTAGCATGTCCCACAATGAAAGGTAACCAGCGACGTGTGTGCGGGTGTGCATTGCCTTATAAAAAGAAGCGCTACACACGCCAGTCTGTCTCGTCACACCTAAAAAGGCACTACGTTCAGAACGTGTGGTGAACCTCATTGCTCAACCATAAGAGATGTTATTGTTGCCTGTTGTTTTTGCAATTACACACCTAGAAAAAGAGTGAAAGCACTATTCTAAGTCGGTGCTTCAAATCAAATATGGAAGATATAACTATGGTTTCATGGTTTGTTTATGATTTATGTGCTTTAAAATTTCTAGAGACATTGATCTAAAAAGCCTAACAATCATAGTGCATATTAGAAAATTGTCTTCACTCACTTGAAAACATATCTTTTGGTAACATTTAACAAATCAATAGAGGAGATGTATACTTCCCGGTGAAGACATAGCTTTTAATTATCATTATTTATATAAATAATATAAAAGAATTAAAATTCAATTACATACATTTAAGCTAAGTATATGTGTACATATAAGTGTTTAATTGCGAGTTTACAATGAAGGAACTCATTAGGAAGTCCTGTGCTGAAGTTTTCATTTGAACCGTTGTATGACATAAATAGTACATTATGTGTAAAGTTCTTGAATTAAATTATACATTAAATTGTTATTGAGAAAAAATGTGAATGTTAATTATATTTGATTAGGTGTAATAATGTTATTGATATGATCTGAATTGGTGTTATTTATCCATGTTGTTATGTTTTTTGTTACAATGTGTTTTGTGGTAGCAGTTTTAGTGAGGTTGGTAGGCAGTAATGTAGTTTGATGGCATAGTATTTAAATTGTCTTTTTCCATGAGTAGTTTGCAACTTCGGGATATTTATTGCGTTGGTGATAGAGGATCTTGTAAGATCATTAATATCGAAAGTTTCCGGAATGTGGCAACTTGTTATTGGGTGCATGTCAAATTAATATATGACACAGTATAATAATCGCCAAAAATCTTGAACGAGTTTCCGGTTGCGCAGAGCCCAAATTTGTGTATTTTTGCTTCGTTGGTTTACGTGCAAATCGCTCCCCTTCTCGGCTTAAAGATTAACAGGTAAATTTGGTGACAACTTTACCTGTTAGTTGTTTGAGAAGCAATACAATATAGGTTCTACTTTAATTTTAAAGTCTCTTACAGATAACTAAACGAGAAATATTTTTATTTTTTATTACTTATTGTCTTGTGCCTGTGAATTAATAAATTATTATGAAGAGTATTGCTAGGTTTTTTTTCTTTTATATTAAGGCCTAGTCCAGAAAACAAGATCATCACTGTTAACAATAAAAATCTCGAAATAATAGATGAATATATATATATCTTGGACACAAGATAAAACTGGGCTAAGAAAATCAAACAACGGAACTACCAAGAAGAAAAGGAATGAGTTGGGTAGCTTTTAGCAAACTTAGACATATCCTAGAAAATAAAGAGATTCCGATCTGTCTGAAAAGAAAAATATATCCTTTAAAAAAGTATTGATAAAATCGATAAATGGATATACAGTCTCCTGAATTTCACTTCATGTTGTTTACCGCAAATGGTGGTATAAATGTATGTATATTGTTTTGTATAAAGGTGTGTGCGATTGTGCGTCGCGCGGGCTGACATATGTTCGTCCCCTTCTCATATCCATCTCCATCTATCTGGCAGTGATGATTATATATTTATATATTGTTATACATTATTATACTGTTATATTATGTATTTGTAAGATACCTATATGTGCAGATGTACAATAAAATAACTAGGAAATAATGTAATTGGCAATATAAATAAGGAAATTATTTACTGTATATCAATAATTGTAAACAGCTGTAATATTTCTAAATAAAACAAAAATAAAATAAATAAAATATGAATCCATTTATATTGCCAGTGACTACATATGCATTGGAGACCATGGCCCTTACAAAAAGAAATGTAGAAAAGCTCAAATGCACACAGCGATCCATGTAAAGATCCATGCTTGGTATAAGCCTAAGAGAGGTCCATCGTAGTAATAGTCAACATGATAAACACATTGATGTCGTATAATAATACAATTAAATTTATTGGGTCCATTTAGTGTTTGTCTGATAAGGATTCTTATTGTTGTTTTCACTCTGGGAGGCTGGGTCACTTGTCACAGCATACGTCATAGAAACTCCTATATAGAGAACCGCACACTTCCATAACAACAACACAAGTCTTATTATAATGTTGAACATCTGAAGCCACGTTCAGTGATACTGTTATCAAGACATAGAGCGGTCGTGTTCACATTTTGCTTTCATTCAAAATATAGTATTGCGACCAGTACCAGTAATCATACAAACATTCCCAGAAAGACTGATAGTTTCATAAGACTTTATTCTCTAGTCAAAAGTCATTTGACAACAAACTAATTAATCTTTTGTGATTTCTTCATAAGGCTGATTTTGGATCAATACAATTGTTTTATTGGAAAAGTTTGTTGACACAAAATGTGCTATAAATGCCAAGAATTTACATTTACTATATTGCAAAGTAAATATATTTTGTTTTTATGTATTATTTCAATTTTGTATATTATTTTATAAGATTTTATAAAATAATATTTTTTTTTGTTTTTAGGCAAGTAAATAGTTTAGGATACATTTTTTAAATACTATTAAAAATAAAATATTTGTTTCTATTTTGTTTTTACATACATTATAATTATTACACTATAGTTCCAATGAAATTTATACAAGTACTTGTGGATAATTTACGTAGTAGAATTCCATTTTAAATTATATTAAAATAAAACAATTTGTTTTAGATTCTACGTGTATTTATAAGTTCGTCGATAGCTATTTCGCCTTGCTAGGGCATCTTCATTTAGTGTTTGTCTGATAAGGATTCTTATTGTTGTTTTCACTCTGGGAGGCTGGGTCACTTGTCACTTGTAGTCTTGAAGATGCCCTAGCAAGGCGAAATAGCTATCGACGAACTTATAAATACACGTAGAATCTAAAACAAATTGTTTTATTTTAATATAATTTGAAATTTATACATTTTTGTTTTATGTTTGAATTGTAAATATACATCTTTTGATTGTACTTACTTACATCTAAAATTTGTATGAACCCACCGAGAAAAGGAGCTTCTATTGCTAACTGTGAAGATTTTATCTGTAAATATTTAATATGAAATTGAAGATTTAATATTGTTTGTAAATATAGCTCAATTTTTTACAACTCATACTAGATCTAGAGTTTTTTTTACCAAAAAACAATTGTTTTAATAATTATTTAAAATCCAGCATTTACTGTATACTTTATTCCTTTATTTTTAGTATTTTTTTCGTGAATCTATACACAACTCGCCATGTATTATGACAATTTTGATGTTGAGGAACATTACTCAGTCTAAAATATTAAATAATGTATCGCTCTCTTACAAAATATTTATAAATAACAGATTAAATATTGTCATATAATTTTGGAGCAGAGGTGGTCAGTTTGCATTGATACCAACCAAGGAAAAAAGCTGATAGCTGTATCTTTCAACTTCAGTATTTAAAATATTCTATGATCGCACATAATATTATATACTAACATTTTTGAATCTTTGGAACTTTATATCTCAATAGAGACAAAGTTGGAATATATATTTGTAGAAGAACAGGGAAATAAGTGACTTCAACAGATAAACAAACTGATAAAGTACTTGCTTGAGAAAAATTGATTAATGTATACTTGTGGTTATGAGTAAATAATTGGTTTAGGTAAAATATAACAAGTTGTTTTAAATCTCCTCTGTGATTTAATGTCACAATTAGTATTAGTTATCCAGTAATCATCTTCTCATGTTATTGAAATAAAATGTAATTTTGTGGAAAGTGAAATGAATATCATTCCAACATTTGTCTTGTTTCAGATATATTTGCATCATTACCATTGTCACTGATACAACAAGATAAACATCTTCGCCAACAATATGCGGAGGATTCTGTGTACAGCGGGGGAATGTCCCCGAGCTTCCATCACCACCAGTTCATATCGCCCAACATGGAGCATCAGATGCTGTCTGGGTCCACACAGAACGTGGACAGCAACAGCCACCATCGTCTCGTGCCCAATTTCATGAAGAGAGAAGTAGCGGACATCACCAGTCCACCGCACTCTCCAGGAAGTTACGGAAGTGGATCCGAATCTCCCAACAAACCCTCAAGATCCGAACTCGCTTCGCAACTTCTGACTGAACTCGATGAATGCAAAGAAGGTAATCATTTTTATTATTCATTTAGTTCATCGCTAAATATCTTTATATTTATTTTTATTTACAAAAATTCACGTCGAATTTCGCTAACTGGTATTCTTTTCTTGGATGGCCCCTATCACTCATATAATTCCTGTCCCCTTTGTATATTTTCGTGGTCAGGTATTCCTCGTTAATTCTCCCCATGTGGCCAAACCATCTCAATGTATTCACATTCATTCTATTGATCATTATGACCTCATTTGTCACCCAACCATGACAAATTTACCACCAGCATCTATCCTTTAGAAGAATCTAGTAGTCATTTTAGTCGTGATCCACGGAACTGTCAATGGACAGAACAAATTGTCTTCAGACATTGACATTATTTCCCTATAATCGTTCAATTTATCAAGAAGTATATTTTACATGAATCGTATCAAAGTGATTTTTTTTATAAAAAATGTTGAATAATCTGCATTTTAAAATTCAAAACATTTTTATCTTTAGTGTCATCACTATGACTTTGTAAATTATTTTAGAGTAATGAGAATAATTTAGCACTGCCATCTATGTGATGAAGTCTAAAACTATTAGTGTTTTACAATTTATACGGTGGTTTTGATCATTGCTATATAAATATGGTCTTTTATTTCACTCCTAGTAAAAATGTTTTGTCGTTACCACCACAGATGGCGTTTATTCAAATATTTATTCGCAAAGTAAAAAGAATATAAAAATTCTTTATCTGCGAATTGATAGCAATTTTTTATTAATATTTTATTATAAAGTTTTTTTTTTATATTGACACAATATATTTTGATAATAGTGAGATGATTTTTGCAGATTTAAAAGAGTCTTGTTATGATTTCGACCCTAGGGTCAATCATTCGACATACAACTGTATGTTTTATTATTTTATTTATCTTAATATGACACGGAGACAACATTTATATTTTAATGTTTAAATAATATCTTATTTAATTGATACCTACCTTGATGATACTAAATATATTTGCTGAATTGTAAACGAGCAGAAAATGCATTATAAATCAAATTTGAACTAAATTATCTTATTTTTAATGGTGACTGTCCAAGAATTTATATTTTTACTCTCTATTACTGTACACATTTTACAAGTAAGTATATGTATCAATTTTGCAACGGATATTAAGTATATTGAAAGTGTATAGTTATTATGAGATATGGTTTAGTCTGTAGTGCAAATGGCATTCTATCAAATTTTGTGTCTTAAATAGGTACAGCTCAATCTATAAGTACAATCGGCTTCATATTTATATCTTGCGCTATTGAGTACCCGTCATACCTACTTTGCAATGTCTCTTTAGTCCCATTCGTCTCGCTGGATCGTAAGTGAATACAGATACCAAGAAGATAATTTGTAATGAACTAGGTACTCTGTTGGACGTCTTATAAATAAATAAATTTAAACTTAAAAACCTTTAGGTGTGCGCTGAACAAATGAAAGCTATCAAATTTTCACCGATCACAATTATACTAACATCAATAATAATGTAATAATAATAATAAAAATGCAAAAAACGGTAATAATGAATACATGTAGAATCGTTAAAGATTTTTTAAACATTAATATGCGGGAATCAGTAGGGTTGTTAGGTAGTATAGAGACCTCCTCAAAGCCTAATCCTTTGATATGTTAAGTATCTGGATGGGTGAACTATTCCCAATTGAAAGCTTGATGATGCGTTTGTTGCATTTTATTTTGCTCTTTTAAATAATTTACAATTTACGCATTGATCTGCTAATTCTTTTGAGGAAGTGTATAATGGTAATAATAATAATTGAGTGTTATTATTTGTAGTGCTTAATTGTTATTAATATCATTAGTAAATCGGCCAGCGCCGTGTAAAAAACACTTCCTTGCACCCTGCGCAAGTAGCGAGTTTATTGCTATGACAATTTCTTCCAACTAACCAGTGTTTCCAGTCCAGCTTCCCTAGACAACGAGTCATTTAGCTCAAGAAAAGATAACTCAATGTATGCAAGTGACAGTTGTCACGTGACTGGCAACTGTCACTTGCATACATTGCACGTCTAAAAATATGTTGATTTTTTATATCGGAAAAATTAGTCAATTTGATATAGTTAAAATATTAAAATGCTAATTGAAGTTTTTTTTTTTAAAAATTTGTAATATAAAAAGTCTTCATTTGAATTTTTTTTTTCAAAAATCAAGTTTTGAAATTTGTTGTGTGGTGGCCACAATACACATATTTTAACAAATATAGGCATTATAATGTATGTTATGCTTGTGTGTTTGGTGTAGTAGGTATGTACGTATGTATAAATATCAGGGCCGAGGCAAGGGTGGAGTATATATATATTTTTTTAATATATTTAAAAAAAATTCTCAATCTCGTCCGTCGATTGACCATTGTCAGTTGATTAAATATATAGGTAAGTAAACTTGTGAAGCACCGGCCTGGAATAGTGCCTTCACTATTTTCTATTATCGTTTTCGGATTGTCCCGTACGAGCCGGGGTAGTCGAAAATACAACAGGCAAAATAATATCTCGCTGTACGCTTCACAATTCATGAGACGACACTTGTGTGGGTGTACATGCTTGTGTCGTGCTTCATTTTATATGGTCATGCCCACTCACACACCTGTCGCTGATTACCTCACATTGTGGGTGTGCCGTGATGGTATGAATGAGTGAATTAATTTAACGTATTCATTTAATTTTTAAACCATTCATAACATAGCAAGCTTTTATATATTTTTTTTGTATTGCTGAAAATACAAAATAAATGTATGTATGTAGGTAGCTTTAGTATCTGTAAAAGGAAACAATTAAATTTTTTACATTCAACTTTGTTATTAAGATGGATATGGCAAAAATCAGAGTATTAATTTTCGAATACGAGTTCTGACGTGGGACAAACGCAGCAGAAACTGCTCGTAATGTCAATGCTGTGTATGGAAAAGATACGACTAACGAACGCACCGTGCGATTTTTGCCAGAAAAACTGTTTTCCTGGTACGAATATCTCTTATCAGTAAATACAGGAGAGAGAGGGTGTTTACCTGACACTGTTCATCTAAAGCACAAGCATATGCTTAAATTTGGGAATATGTGAGGATGTATAAATGTACTTGTTAAACGAACATATTCAATAATAATAATAATACATTTATTGAGCAGAAGAAGTTAAGGTACATACAAATACAACCTTTCTGACTCAAAAGGATTATGCTCAGCTATGTTGCAGGAGGACAAGCCCCCTGCAGCTGATTTTCAGCATGATCCTAATGCTTACATATTTGAATTAAAATTTCAAAAATGCCCCAATACTATAACGAAACAAAATACCTACATAAATCAAAAACGCACTCATATAATACATAGTACATACAGACATTTATACATATAAACCCACACACACAAACAATCACAAAAAATTCTTACATACTTCACACTATGATTGCGAGGCCAGAAATTTAAAATTAATTGCTAAATTAATTAATTAATTAATTTTAATTGCTCGACATTTCTTCTTAAAAATGTGGTTTTTTTCCACTGCTTTTAGTGGTGGAGGCAAGTCATCCACTGCTTTTAGTGGTGAAGGCAAGTCATTCCAGCATTTAGTTGCAGCGTATTTGAAGCAACCTTGAAACGCTGCCCCTCCATGCCTTTATTCGTTCTTTAAAAAACAAAAAAAAGTATATTTTTACATGTTTTGTTGATTTCTGATGGTATTTAAGGTTTAGAACTCTTAATATGACTTAGAACAAATCCAGGTTTGATATTGGTTAGTTCATAAAAAATATACCTACTGAAAATGCGGGTAAATACCTAAATTTCTATTAATTTTAAAGTCAGAAAAAAAAACTTAAAAGAGGTCCAGGGCACAATAGGTACCTTTCATTTGAAACATCTGAGATATTCATGATATATCATTATAGGTACCTACCTACTAATAAAATATAGATAAAATGAGAATATTGGAAAAATATAAAAAGTTTGGAAGAAATTGCAAAATGGTAATACAATCGCCACTTGCGCAGGTTGCAAGGAAATGATCAAAATTTGAAATTTTTTATGAAAGTATCATAATGAGTTTTACCACATAGAAATATTACATACGGTCTTACACAGTATGGCAGATGAGCCGTCAGGAAAATCTCATTATATGCAAATTTGTGTTTTTTTTATTTCCCTATGAGTTTTTGTCAAATTTGAACATTATATAATATAGTTAGATTAGGCGACTTTTATATATATGTTGAAAAAATCATGAGAATCTATAAACAATTAAAGGAGTTATGGGAGTTAATATTGCCAAAAAACTTTGACAGCCATTATCTCGAAAACATGTTTCTCGCAGTTAGTGACTTCTTCCAGTAAGTAGACGATATGTAGTTCAGTTCAACTCATTTATTTATTAGCCTAAGAGCCCGTTCCCACTAGTCGGATGTTGTCGGACGATTTTTTTACGTGTGTCGGGCCTCTGTTCCCACTTGTCGGATGTCGGGCCACGATATAGGTACCCACATAGGTAGAGCCAATGGAGCCAATATTCGGCACTCTACACGATGCGACTGTGCGCGATGGACGTCGACGAAGCTTTTATAGCAATGTGGTGTTTTAGAAGAAAATGAAAAGATATATCGTATTTATATTATTGTCATATTTATACTTTTATCAAAATTATGTTAGTATCATATTTATATAATTGTCATATTTATATTTTTATCATAATTATATTATTATTATATAATTTATATTATCATATTTATATTTTTATCATAATTTTATTATTATCGTATTTATAATATTGTCATATTTATATTTTTATCGTATTTATATTTTTGTCATAATTGTATGACAAAATATATATAATTGTCATATATAATTGTTTTATGTTTTATTATATTTATAAAATTGTCATATTTATATTATTATCATATTTATATTTTTATCATAATAATATTATTATTATATAATTTATATTATCATATTTCTATTTTTATCATTATTATATTATTGTCATATTTATAATATTGTCATCTTTGTATTATTATCATATTTTTATTTTTGTCATAATTCTATTATTATCATATTAATCATAATTATATTATTATCATATTTATATTTTCATCATAATTATATTATAATTATATTTATATTATTTGTCATCCATACGTTTTATGAATATAATAATATTTTTCAATTGAAAATACATAGTTACGTAATGTTGTCTTTCTTCCAAACACAGCACCGTGCGCTACCGCATTTCGACAACGAATGATCGAGGTGACCCACCGGGAACAGTAGCGTCTAGCCCCTGAGTTTCTTTTCTGCATTCTTAGGTTAGGTTTAAGTTTGTGTATAATAATAATAGCGACTCGCGTGAGCGAGTTGCTTTATAAATTAAATATATAATATTCTTTTAATTTTTCGCATTTAATATAAAATTTCACAGCTCATTTGACTTAATACTACGAGATCTCAACCAATCAGAGAGCCAACCGGAAACAGAATGCAAACGGGTAGATTCAGATTGTAGACTCTAGTACCGGGAACGGCAGTGGGGAGAGATTGTCGGGCCCGACACCCGACATAGTGTGAACAGCGTCATACAAACTCCTATGCGAGCGGGACAAGATCCGATTTTTTATCGGTGCTCTGGCGCTGACAAAACTTCCGACAAGTCTTGTCGGTTCCGATAAAATATCGCTATCGGGTCCTAGGTACACCCGACAAGTGGGAACGGGCCGTCGATTCATTGTCGTTTAAAAATCTTCGGACATGGATCATTTCGTACACGCGGGACTCGAGTTTCGAGCGTATATACATATTATAGTTTCTTGTACCGGTTCTGATACATAGTAGTGGTATACAATTAAATACCGAATCAACCTTGTTGAAAATGTCACCAACTTGTACTGCCATAGCAACAGTATCTATCTACCTACCTACATATATTATATTATTATTAATTCATTATTATTTTTGCTATACATATTTGTCTGTATAGTTTTATTATGCAAGTATATTTTCTCTGTCTTAACCATAATAAATTATATGTATACTCGTATTAACGTACTATGTATTAAAATTTGCAAATTTTCATGCGTTATCTGGTAGTAGGTACATATCTTTTATATTGATTTCAAATAATAAACTCTCCACTACAGTGAATACATTTTTCTTTAAAGGGTGACAACCCCTTTTTCATGAAATAAATTAGGTACTATTAGATTCTTTTAAAAAATGTTAAAATATCCTGAACATTTGAGCATTTTTTGACAGAGAAGTAATGGATGTCTATGGAAAATTAATCTACTCAAATTTAATGCACTCTATTGATTGAATTTATAGTTCAGACAGAGGACATAAATTTTCATAATACGCCATACACACAAAACATCATCACGAAACTCATAGTATGCTCTCTCTACATCATACCCATTTAGAAATTGACGTAAAAAAATACGCTTGAAAATTGTGAAATCATAACAAATAGTAGGTATATATATATTTTTCGATACAAATTATCTCAACGCACGGTTAGACAATGTTCTACCGTATTCGGAATTTGCGGTTGCAATATTTTTTCTTATAACCAGTTTCACAGTCACCATTCACACAGTTTATTTATTTTAACTTTTGAAAATTCAATTTTTTTTTAACATGTCCACGTAGGGGACACCAGCTATTAGGATTTGGGTCCATTTTACTCTTCCGAAGAAGCGCACTACGTAGCGTTGGGAGGGGTTTGCAATCTAGAAAAGAGTTTATTAATTCGGATTTTAAAAAGACCCGGGTTGTACGAAGGTGGAAACACAGAATTCGGAAGATCGTTCCACAGTCGGGCTGCTGTATTGATAAAAGAGTTCGAGAAGAATTCGATGGAGCCCTTGTAGTGTAATTGGTTCGTTATAGATATTCCAAGCAGGTCGATAGAGCTGCTGTTAGGTAAGGTGCTTCCGTTGAAAGACACTTGCAATTTTATTGAGGTTTCTCTTTGCAGAAATTAGACAGGCTTGGGTTTTTGAGACGTTAAATGAAACAATATTACTTTCACCCCAGGTATTGATTGAGTGGAGGTAGCTATTTATTTTTTGATGAAGGTCTTTACGGGCTTCTGATATTTCACTCTGTTTAGGAGGTTTGTCAAAAGAGAAATTGTCATGGACTGTGCTGTCATCCGCGTAACAGTGGATGGGGGCGCGTAAGAGCAGGTCAATTATATGTAGGAGGAATAGGGTTGGAGATAGAATGGACCCTTGAGGGACTCCCGCATTGATGTAATGGGTAGAAGAAGAGCAACCATCCACTACAGTTATGACTTCACAATCTTTTAAAAAAATCGCAATTCAAGTACACAGAGACTGGGGTAGTCCATAAGAAGGGAGTTTCATTAAGAGACCTTGGTGCCAAACCCGATCGAAAGCTTTAGAGATGTCAAGGGCGACAGTTTGAGCTTATCCAAAGCGTTCCATAACTCGACCCCAAACGGATGATCAATTAATTTTTACATTCGAATAATGAATGACTATGTAATTGTTTGACCCTTAAAGCGGAATATTCAAAGCCCTATTTTTAAACAGTATTAAGGATTTTTCGATCTTATGAAATCATGGTCTTCGTGAATTTTTTTGCTAAATATCTGCATAGTAATATTTTGTTTGTGTTGTGGACCAATTTTCTTCCATTTTGAAAAAAAAAGCTTGATTCAAGGCAAGAATGATAAATAGCTAATAGCAATTAATTCTCTCTGCTTTCTCTGTTAGCATGATTGCGTGATGTTATGTAAACAAAAATTTAGCTTATATACATACTTGTAGGTATATTATGTATTTGTTTACCTTGATTTGCCTAAGTATATTATGTAGGTATATAATAGGGAATTCAATACAATTAACTGTATTTTATTACGAACTACAATAAATTGCAATATACCTTTGCAAAGTTCTTAACAGGTTATCGATTCGTATTATACTTAAGGCGGTACCCCACGATAGAATGATAGACTAACTAGAATGATAGATTAACTGTGTCATGAAATGTACGAATTGTGTTTTTGAAATTGCGAGATACTTAATTAGATTTCGTTGCAAAAGAATCAACAATACTTAAAGAATTTTATGTTTTATTTGTTTTTATTTTACAATTTTGTGTATTAATTTGGATAGTTATGTTATTTGAACAAATGCCAGTAATACTAGGTACACCTGTATTTTACCTAAATTTTTACCCTTTTTTTGTAATAATGTTTATAATTTTAAATGACTCGTTTCATTCCGCGAAATTAACACGGAATTAAAACAAATTTTACGTTTATATATTTTAAAATAGGTACTAATCAAATATTATTTTAATTCGTATTTGCCACGACATTTTTTACTGTACAAAAATATATATTATTTAAAATTAATTTAACAATGCCAAGTCACCTTGGCGAAAAAGTTATGTCGTTATTATAAGATTATATTGTGGAAAAATACTAATTTATTTATTTATATGTATACATACATTGATGGACTTTTAAAATTCTGTCTGCAATGCCCCACTAGGGATAAACCTGTGCCGGGGCCAATGCATCTCGAAACAGTGACACTGTAGATAAAAAGTGCATCTTTACAATGTTACAAATCAAGTATATAAAATAACAAAAAAGCATACTTATTAAAAACAACGAAACAAAATATAAGTTCCTATGGGGTCAAAAGCCATGGGTGAACAATCTCCTCTGTATAGTGTCTGCCCAAAACTAACCGATTATGTAACCTGTTTACCCTACTTCTAACTGCAATGAAATATTTTAGTTGTTTTTTTGATTTAGAAAGATACAATTAGGGATATTTGAAAAGTATTTGTTTTCAGTCATTTTATTATCTGAAAATTTATGATTTAGTTCACGGTAGGTACCTACTCAAAGTGTTTTGGTCTGTCTGTTAGATGAAAGTATGTAGGTACCTTCTTCTTCTTCAATGGCTCTACAGCCCATATCGAGCCTTGACCTCCAGCAACTTCCTCCTCCAACCTCTCCTGTCACCTGCTGCGACCTTCCAGTTTGGCACATTCAGAAGCTGGTATGCGTCCCTCCCAATATCATCTTCCCATCGCAGCCTCGGTCTCCCGACCTTTCTTTTGCCACCTGGGTGCCCCTCTAAGACTCTTTTTGGTACCCGTTATGATGGTATTCTCTAAACATGCCCGGCCCATCTTAGCCTGCTTAGTCTTATATGTTCAGACAGTTTGGGTGCTTTGTAGATGCTGTACAACTCATCGTTGTATCTAATTCTCCATGTTTGTCCATCATTCACGGGTCCCAGGATTTTTTTTTATGTAAGTACCTACAAGATGAAATTGATTCCATCATGAATCCATCACTTTTCAATGACGTTCAATTTTGTGTTACGGAGACTTCTTAACATATCGTCAGTAGAAACATTTCACGCGTTAATTTTTACGGCGTTGATATTTTAATATCGCATCAGTTGTACCTATGCGTTTCAATTTGCATTGTTATGGATTGAATATTCTCGCTCTTTTAGCACAAGGCCGTGGCAACTTGTGAATCATTATTAATTTTTATTTTATATATTATCTTGTTTACTGTAGGTATATTAGGTACCTACCTACTTCATACAAATCTTCTGTTAAACAACATTATAAATTATTATTTATTTTTCTATATTCAGCGGTTGTTATCTAAAGTAACATAATAATTTAGTTTAATTTGAAAACTTTAATTAATTTATAAATTAATATTTGACAAATAATTATTATACAATATTTATTGTTTCTGTAGTCAGTTTGTAAGAAATTTCAATGTTTGTATGTATCTATATATGTATGTATGTATGCTATGCGCTCCTAAACCATTCACCCGATTGCAACGAAACTTTGGTGAATTGTCAAGCGAATGCCCGGAATGGTTTCTGGATTAAAACATTTTTCTTTTTCTTCTTCATCGGGTCATTTTACCTATAAAGGTGGACTAACCTGGGAGAATAAGGTCCCATTTTCCTTCCATCTCTTCGCAGGTTTCTGGATTTAAACTTTTTTCTTCTTCTTCGTGTACTTGGTCATTTTACCTATGAAGGTGGAGTATCCTGGGAAAACGAGGTCCAGCTGTCCTTTCATCTCTTCACAGGTCTTCCAGGATGGTTTCTGGATTTAAACTTTTTTTTTAACCTACTGTAGGGACGGCCATATGAGATGAATGATTGAATGAATGACGCCTAAAGAAGAAAACATACAAAGCCGAAAAGAATGGAACAAGTGGTCGGGGTCACCAAAAAAATGATGGCACAATCATGAGAATATAACTCTGAAAGAGGGAAATGTACGAAGGTTTAAAATGAGACGATGCATGGATGTTGCTGAGGCGACGGATACGTGTCAAGATAGAAGGATGTGGCGTTCGGTCCTCTCTGCCCACCCCGCGTGATGGTATGTGTATATTTTTCTTTCTTAAAATAAAATACTCTATTTTATGAAGAAAGTTCTATTTTCCGTAATCTTATTCTAATATTCACTTGAATGGAATTTTGCAATCGATTTTTCACAAACTTTACGACCAGTTTTCAGAATGTGTGTACTCCCGATGACGATGTATGTTAAAACTGTTTCTTGATTAATTTTGATAAAATTGGACTATTTTGTATTTCTTGAATTGTGACTGCTATACATGTTGCATAATGTTCAGGCGTTGATAATATCGTAGATCGAAAAGCTTTGAAAATATTCAGTCATGTCCTCTCGAGTTATTTTGATGAACAGAATCATTGGACCATTTAATTTTACGTTATATCTAACCTTGGTACTAATTGTCTACAGACGACGTGGAAATCAAGTTGGAGGTTACCCCTCGACTGATGAAATAGTTTCAACCAATATTATTTTTTATCATATAGTAAATGAAAGAAGGCTTCGACTGAGCCCCTAACGCGGCCCAATCCTTTTCTCATAATCCACAAATAAAATTGCTTTTCTATTCCATTATTTGTCGATTTGTTCAAGAGAACTTTGTTCTCTTAACATATCGACAATGTTTCAAGCCAGGATACGCTAGATTTGTATGTAGGGTCTATATTTTTCATGGTTTTTCCAACTTTGAAGTCAAAAAACACCAACTTAGAGGATTCTATATAATATATGGATTTACTCAAAATTCGGAGTAGAATATTTAATGTGTGTCTTTGTGTGTCCGTGTGTCTGCAATGCACCACTAGGCAAAAAAACTGTGCCGGGTCTAATGCATCTCGAGACAGTGACACTGTATTGCTTGATGCCAACATCAATTGTATATTAAAAGTAATAATATCACAAACAACAATGGAAATAAAAAAAAAACATAGTATAATAAAATTGCACTTAAAAAAAATACTTAGAGCAAAATAAAGTATGGGGTCGAAAGCTATGGGTGAAAAATCTCCTCTGCATAGTGTCTCCCTGATATTAAGAGTCATTCCTTTATTTTAATTTTAAAAGCATGACTATTTTCCATTTGCCTAATTTTTTGTCGAGGTTATTGAATGTTCTAGGAGCAATGACTCCAAAACTTCTCTGTCCATATGAGGTTTTCATTATAGACACAGAGAAGTTCAGTTCATTTGCTTGCCTAGTGAAACGCGTTTGTTCGTTTCTAGTATACAGAATTATGTATATTCTTATGGAAATGAATTAAATGCAGATTTTAAAAACAGGTGTCTTGGATCTAGGACAGTAAAAATTCCAAACAAATTGTCTGATAGGAAAGTTCTATTTCTTTTGTTGATAATACGCATGACAGATTTCAGAGTTTTATTGAGCGGACTCGTGATCGTCTTGGTACACCCACCCCATCCAATAATTCCATAGGACAAGACAGACTCGGTGAGAGCGTAATACATAAAAGTATATTATACTTTTAAGGTCAAGTAATATCAAGAATATTTCTTAATATTTTGTAAACGTGACCCAGTCGTCTTATCCTGTTACTTATTGAACTGTCCTTTTTTATATCAACAAGTAAAATACAGTTTTTTTTCTGTTAAATGTGTGCAGTTGTGTCGGTTACGAATATGTACTTAGCTACTTATTCATTTAGTAAATTGCACTTATTTAGCTGAAAAATACAAAATATTCAATTGTGAAACAGTAGGGTTAAAGATGGAATTGAAATATTTTGAGTTGTATAATGCATCCTACTTTACGCAGAATTAGGTTTATTTTGGAGATTCTCATACGTGTGTATGTAACTTTCCCAATAATCAAATTAGCAACGCTTTACTTGGACGCATCTGCGCGTTATCAGTGGTGTGAATTCGTTAATAAGCAATAATTATAATTATGTAGGCTGTGACCTTATATAATCTTTTGTATAATTTACAAATCATAATATCGTCGAGATCCTTTCGATATTCACTCGTTCGGAATAATATTAATTATATTATTGCATTCCCTGTCGACTGCGTTCAGTGTTCGGATCATCATCGCTGTGTCCACATCTCTAGAGGAACATTTTGTTTTAACTTACCTTCCTTCTGCAAAGCGATCATACCCTCACTGGAGGGAGCGTGCTTCGGAGGGACGTTCAACCATGTTGGATGGATAGTGTTATCTCGGCATCGGGGCACGGTGACCCAAAAATCGAATGGTTTCAGAGTACGAGGATATCACGTCGATGGCTTGTGCCATCACGTGCCCACACACACACTCTGGCCGCCTGATATACGAGTAACATACACCACTAGATCCCAGACAGTCTACACCAAATTACCGAGGGCGACGCACGCGCCTGCAGTGTATCTCAAAACGAAACCAGTCCCATTAAATATTCGAGTGTGTCATTATCATCTCTCTCTTTCTTTTCGTCTTTTTCTGTATCGCGTGTATGTATGTACATTTCGACTTTCTGTGTATCTGTGAGAATTGCACACTGTGATTTCAGATCGTTCAACTTAACTCGAACAACATGTCATACTTGATCGAACCGTTATCAGTGGACGAGTTATAATAATAAGTTGTCGAGACTTGAGATTGCGAGAGAGGACTTTGTTACTATTTCAATATACCTATCTAGTGCTACTCTGTGATCTACTAATTACCTTATCGAGGAGCGATTCATTTTTCTGCGCTGCAGTCGCTAGTGTTACACCGCACGTGTAAGCGTCCGTCAGCCCAGAAATCATACAGGAAGTAGTTGTGTGTCGAACTGAGGCGATAATATCGTCGCGTCCGAAAGAGAGAGGTACTCTATCGACTTTCACCACCAGCGAAGACCGGAAGCGGCCGGCGAAAGCCCTCCACAGAATTAAACGGCCCACGAAAATTCTCGTCCATCAGACCTTATGCCCTCAGCGAGCCGCGCACATGTGCCGGCCCGGCCAATCGTCTAGAATGAAGTTCGTCTACCGTTGCAAGTGGAACAGGGAGATCGTTTTCAACTCTCAGAAGCTGGTGAAAAGACGCTGAGGCCGAGTGAGAAACCTCCCTGATAGATCGAGGAACAACGACCTACTGCCTTACTGCACCACTGACCCGAACCCTCGTTCTTGATTAGTCGAGAAGTCGCAAAGGAAGCTGCAGCTAAACCGTTTGGCCACATACAACCGTTCGAAGAATGATTTTGGACTCTCAATTTTGATAAATAAAAAAAAAAAGAAAAATAAGATCTCAATATCGACAATCGCTGATTCAAGTGTCGACGACAAATTAAAATAAATAAATAAAATTGTTACTAAATCGATGATATTTGCGACAGTTAGTTGTATTTTATAATAAAAACCATTTAATAATAAGTATAGACTGTAAACGACCAAAATTGATATTGATTAGCTTGACTCATAGCACTTAAGTAAAACTGTGATAGTGCCATAAACACAGAACTGGATTTTGGTACCAGAGACTGAAGCTCGAAAATACATATTTCCCGCATAAAATTAACCGAGGGACACGAGATGGCAACCAGTTACTATGGTAGGTTGAACATAATATATGAACGTTTTATTTTTTTCCAGTATCGACTCGATAACTCCTAATTTGGAATAATTCTCTATAGCTTACGAAACCGTCGTCATGTGAACAGACAGAATTCAGACGAAGATTTTATCATCGGTTATCTTGATTATTTTGTATCTGATAATACTCAAATACATAAATAAATAAGTGTATCTTTATCCATCACGATTAAAACGTGTTTAGACACGTGCCAGCTGATCTGCCATTTCTAATATTGTGTAAACAAAACTTAACATTATTTATTGAGATGTCTACTTATCATGATTGTACTTTAACACGACCGATATAGATAAATTATTTCATTTGGAATTTGAGTCTAGCGATTCATATACGTATTGAAAAATATATGGATGATATTTTGCAGAAAATCATCGATTTTTTTACGTAATGTTATCATTTTGTACTACGCTTATATTATTACTAGTTACATGTAACACATGAGATCCAGCTGTCGATGGCGATAATTGAAAAATACGTACTTACCAAACTATTAAAACAAACACAAATTAATAAATATTGTAACATATTTTGTTTTCTATATAAAACAAGTAGGTATGTCAGGATAAAATAATATGAAGGTCAGTCTGTTTTTCCTACCCAGAATATGAAAACAGCATGATGGTATGTATGTATGTTTAGAGATTAAATAGGTATCAGACTATTGAGAGAGATATTGTGTAGTGTAGGTATACTGCCTTACAAATTGTATGAAACGATGTCGTCACTAAATTCAATTTTTATAAAAACTGTTAATATTTTTTATAGCAAATTAAATTATCTTGTTGGGATGTTTCGGCATTTTTGATATTTTTAAAAATTTTGGAAATATAGGCAGTTTAACACATAAATTTATCATAAAAAAAATGTTTTTCTTAATAAAAAATGTTGAGATAGGTACTTGAGATTTTGTATTTGTCTTTATTTATAGATTTTAATTTTCAGGGTTCTAGCTTATATGGTTTTTGAGATATGTGGAAAAATGAAATAAAAATTCAAAATTTGATAACCCCTGACTGAAACAAAAAAATCCAAATTCTGAATATAAAAGTTTTGTAGGCCTATAACTATGTATAGGTATATATTCTGAAATATTGGGTTCTGTAATTTGATTGGATCAAAACTTATAAGGGGGGACGTACACACAGACACACACGACACATTAAATGTTCAACTCCGAATTCTGAGTAAATCCATATAATATAGAACAAATATGCTGCGAAGCTTCTAAGTTGGTGTTTTTTACTTCAGAGTTGAAAAAACCGTGAAAAATAAAGACCTGGCATACAAATCTCGCGTATCTTGGATTTATAAATTGTCGATATGTTAAGAAAACTAAATTATCTTGAACAAATCGACAGTTGCGCTATGCCGTGTTGTGTAATGCGTCAAATATTAAAATCAAATTCAAGATCACTTCCCATAGTCCAATCTTGCTTGTTGCACTTTATGACTGACGTATATATAAACAAGGTATCATGTTTTTTATTTAAAAACCCAATTGATAATTTGCCCAACGAGCCATATCATGACAATGCACTATGGAAGCGGAAACAAGTTGCATTGGCGGATTCGTTGAGTATTTGACCTAGATTAGACTGAGAAGTTCCTTCTTGGTATTTATTATAATTATACAGGAGTTATGGTGGTGGCTTCGATTACCTACATACACCAAATTGCCAAGAGTGTCTGACAAATGAGGATGTTGCGAACATATTGAGAGCAAATTCGGCCGAGTGATCCGTCGTGTTCTATGCTAACCTTTTCAGTTTTTTGGCAATGCAGTCCTTCTAGCACCTATATATATTATGTCTGAGATGGTTTTGAGTAGGTGCCTGCTTTCTTCTTCGACTACTGTGAGAGCTTCGTCATTCGTGATGACCTATCTCCAGGAATTTTCTAGAAAGCCTCCAGTCTCGCTTTATCTCTTTGGATGTCTCGCAGCGCAGCAGAACCAGAATAATAGAAGAACTTGGATGAAAAGGATATAATATGTATGTTAATACAGGAATGTTTTGCGTCCGATTATCTGCCTTCCTCGTGAGGGATAAGGCGTGTTACTTTGTGTCTCTGATGACAAAATAAATAATACCTATTATATTCTATACCGTTGACTCAATTTTTATTGGTTAATTTATTAATTTATTACATTGTCATTAATTATTTACTCCAAGCGATGTTTTAGAGAGAAGATGCCATCAATTTTATGTTTCGCGTTACCTAAATCCGCGCATATAAAATTAGCATGAACAAAGAACCTATGTAACACACACACGTGTAAGTAGCAATACCTATCATTGTAAACCTGTTGTAAATGTCGCTTAATTACCTATAATAATCAAGTGTCGAACATGTATCGCAATGAGAATCGTTTAGTAACGACAATAACAATAAAGTCTAATACCGTTTATACCTACCTTAATATTTTTTGAATGAAACTGGTCCTTAAATTTTAACAAAAAAAAATCAGTGTTGGAGAGGAATATATATAATTTATTATTGCGTTTTTATGTGGAAATATTTACAAAACAGAAGAAAAACAACAATTTAATTCAAATGACTAATAATATTGGCTAATGTTCTATTGCTGTTCCGGTGTTGGTGTTGTGGGTTCGATTGTCAGTCTTCTTCTTCTCGGTCACAATCCTAGGATTGGTCTGCACCAAACACTCGATCTTTCCACTTAACTCTATCGTCCGCCAGTCTCTTCATCTCTTTGTAGCTGCTACAGCGCACGTCACCGATTATCTGGTCTATACATATACTTAGTTGTTTCAGGGGCGGCCTCTACAATTGCCCCCATCAATCATTCCTTCGGCGATGGTAAAAAGCAGCCCTGGAAATATATATATATATATATATATATATATATATATATATATATATATATATATATATATATATATATATATATATATATATATATATATATATATATATATATATATATATATATATATATATATATATATATATATATATATATATATATATATATATATATATATATATATATATATATATATATATATATATATATATATATATATATATATATATATATATATATATATATATATATATATATATATATATATATATATATATATATATATATATATATATATATATATATATATATATATATATATATATATATATATATATATATATATATATATATATATATATATATATATATATATATATATATATTATATATATATATATATATATGTTAAATCTAAGGTTTTCGCGAGTACAAAATATGTTATTATTAAGTATTTTGGGGATAACCCGCGTCAAATTATGATTCCCGAGAGAATCAGTCGTCTGCCGACGTTTCGTCTGAATCTCATCAGACATTTTCTAAAGGCGCCTTGTTAATAAATTTTCGTCTCGAGGGATAGTGCACGCACGTCCGTTCGAGTCGAAAGCTTACTACCAAGTGAAAGTTTGAAAGGAAGCCGCGTCAAGTGTTAGTGGAGGGGTGGGTTTCCCCAATGACGTCATTATTGCGTTTTGTTTGGCTTCTAGTGACTCTAGTACTTAACGGTATATTGTTTACAGGTGGATTATCAGTTTTCGGCTTACTAAGAATTTTACTAATGTTTTTAATGTGACTATTGTTTGAAATATCGGTAGTTTGATTACTATGGTTTTTAAAAATGTTGTTTTCAAGTACACTTGTCCATGCGGTCGGGATTCGAATGCTATCGTCCCTGTTATTCATTATACTGTTGCTTCTTTTATATATTTCGATTGCTTCCCTGTAAATTCTAAATGTTTCATTATTAATATTCGCGACTACTTTTGAATTTTCAAAGTCTATGGAGTGATTTTCGGTCAATGAGTGATTTACAAGAGATGAAGTTAGTTTCCGGTTTTTAACATCTACGCGATGTTCAGAGACGCGCGCCGAGATTCTGCGATTTGTCCTGCCTATGTAAGTTTTTGAGCAATCACCGCATGGGATTTCGTAAATACCGTGTGACTCTAATGGTATTTTATCTTTCGGACTTTTTAAAAAGGATGAAATTTTGTTGTCTGTTCTAAAAATGGTGCGAATATTATGTTTATAAAGTAGGTGACTGATTTTGTCTGTAGTGCCTTTTATGTAAGGCAAAAACGCAATGGAGAGTGGCTTTACTTTAGTTGACGTATCTTTTTTATTATAATTTTTATTAGTTTGATTTTTTACTGCATTATTTATCGTAAAATTAGAAAAACCGTTATTTCGTAGCGCGTTTTTAAGATACTCTAATTCGTTTTGAATGTTTTCGGAGTCGGCTATCCTTAATGATCGTGTTACCAAGGTGTTTGCTACAGAGGCGATTTGTGCTGGATGATGGTTCGACGATGCGTGGAGATATCTGTTGGTATGTGTTGATTTTCTGTACACAGTGTGGCCGAGAGTGCCATCGTCTTTTTTGATTACGAGAACATCAAGAAAAGGTATTTCACCGTTGTTTTCTATCTCCATTGTGAATTTGATGTTATTGTGGAGATCGTTCAGAAAATCAAGAAATTTGTTAAGTTCCTCCAAACCGTGAGGCCATATAACGAAGGTATCGTCCACGTATCTAATCCATAGCTTTGGTTTTAAGCGCGCTCTATCTATAGCTTCCTTTTCTAACTTGGTCATAAATATGTTAGCGACTGGCGGTGAAAGAGATAGACCCATTGGTGCTCCTTTTACTTGTTTGTACATGTCGTTATTATAAGTGAAAAATGTGTTATTGAGGCAATGTTCTATTAAAGTTATTATGTCATTCGGTGGGTCACTCATTTCTTTTATTGCTTGAAGAGCTTCGTCTGTGGGTATATTGGTGAACAAGGATACGACGTCAAAACTGACAAGGATGTCGCCCTTGTTTAATTTTTGATTTTTAATGATTTGTATAAAATGTTCCGAATTTTTGACAAAAGATTCCGCTGATTCTACATCTGGTTGTAAGTAGTTGGCAAGATACTTTGATAACATTTGAAGTGGAGAACCGACAGAACTGACTATGGGTCTAAGAGGAACATCCGTCTTATGAATTTTTGGCAAACCGTATAATTTCGGAAAACGTGACGATTTTTCTCTAGGTATTAACGACTTTTTTAATTCGGGACTTAATTTGGATGACATAATTTTAGTTTTAGTCGTTTTTTCTAAGTATGTTATAGGATTATTAGGATGCAGTTTATAAGCCGGATCGTTGAGCAAATTAGTAATTTTAATGTGATAATCTTCGCTTTTCATGATTACTGTTGCGTTTCCCTTATCTGCCGGAAGAATAATTATATCTTTATTTGCGCGTAATTCTTTAAGAGCTCGTATTTCATCGAGAGATATATTTCTTTTCGGCGGAAGCGATTTTCTAAGTATATGGCAAGTTTCTTGTCGTATAGTTTCGGCTATATTATTTGGTAGTTTACATACGGCTGATTCGATTCCCGTAACAATGTCTTCTTTTGGAATTTTCGGAGGAACAACACCAAAATTAAAACCTTTACTTAGAACCGATATTGTATCGTTATTTAATTTAAGATCGGTGAGATTGTGAATGATTTTATCGGTATTTAAAGACTGTTGGTATTCTACTTTTTTGATATTATTTTCGATACGCGTGAATTTACTTATTTGGCGGTCGGAGTTTATTTTATTATTCGTTTCAATTCTATTATGAATGAGATTATCTAATTCGGACCATATTAATGGATGTAATATATTAGAAAGTTTTAAATGAAGATTTTTAATATCAGTACCAAGTGTATGTAATTGTAAATGAATGTAACCGATTTCGTCGCGTATGAGGGAAAAACTAGTATTATAAAGAATTTTTCTCACCGATTTTCTGCTACCGCGTTGTCTCAGTTGAAAACACTTTGGCACTACTTTTTTATCACGACATCGACACAAAAAGGTTAGGTCACATAGAAGCTTCGCGTGTTTTGACTTTAATTTTTCAAACTTTTTCGTTTCACTGTATATTTCCTCCCCGTAGAGGTTATTTATGTTAAATCTAAGGTTTTCGCGAGTACAAAATATGTTATTATTAAGTATTTTGGGGATAACCCGCGTCAAATTATGATTCCCGAGAGAATCAGTCGTCTGCCGACGTTTCGTCTGAATCTCATCAGACATTTTCTAAAGGCGCCTTGTTAATAAATTTTCGTCTCGAGGGATAGTGCACGCACGTCCGTTCGAGTCGAAAGCTTACTACCAAGTGAAAGTTTGAAAGGAAGCCGCGTCAAGTGTTAGTGGAGGGGTGGGTTTCCCCAATGACGTCATTATTGCGTTTTGTTTGGCTTCTAGTGACTCTAGTACTTAACGGTATATTGTTTACAGGTGGATTATCAGTTTTCGGCTTACTAAGAATTTTACTAATGTTTTTAATGTGACTATTGTTTGAAATATCGGTAGTTTGATTACTATGGTTTTTAAAAATGTTGTTTTCAAGTACACTTGTCCATGCGGTCGGGATTCGAATGCTATCGTCCCTGTTATTCATTATACTGTTGCTTCTTTTATATATTTCGATTGCTTCCCTGTAAATTCTAAATGTTTCATTATTAATATTCGCGACTACTTTTGAATTTTCAAAGTCTATGGAGTGATTTTCGGTCAATGAGTGATTTACAAGAGATGAAGTTAGTTTCCGGTTTTTAACATCTACGCGATGTTCAGAGACGCGCGCCGAGATTCTGCGATTTGTCCTGCCTATGTAAGTTTTTGAGCAATCACCGCATGGGATTTCGTAAATACCGTGTGACTCTAATGGTATTTTATCTTTCGGACTTTTTAAAAAGGATGAAATTTTGTTGTCTGTTCTAAAAATGGTGCGAATATTATGTTTATAAAGTAGGTGACTGATTTTGTCTGTAGTGCCTTTTATGTAAGGCAAAAACGCAATGGAGAGTGGCTTTACTTTAGTTGACGTATCTTTTTTATTATAATTTTTATTAGTTTGATTTTTTACTGCATTATTTATCGTAAAATTAGAAAAACCGTTATTTCGTAGCGCGTTTTTAAGATACTCTAATTCGTTTTGAATGTTTTCGGAGTCGGCTATCCTTAATGATCGTGTTACCAAGGTGTTTGCTACAGAGGCGATTTGTGCTGGATGATGGTTCGACGATGCGTGGAGATATCTGTTGGTATGTGTTGATTTTCTGTACACAGTGTGGCCGAGAGTGCCATCGTCTTTTTTGATTACGAGAACATCAAGAAAAGGTATTTCACCGTTGTTTTCTATCTCCATTGTGAATTTGATGTTATTGTGGAGATCGTTCAGAAAATCAAGAAATTTGTTAAGTTCCTCCAAACCGTGAGGCCATATAACGAAGGTATCGTCCACGTATCTAATCCATAGCTTTGGTTTTAAGCGCGCTCTATCTATAGCTTCCTTTTCTAACTTGGTCATAAATATGTTAGCGACTGGCGGTGAAAGAGATAGACCCATTGGTGCTCCTTTTACTTGTTTGTACATGTCGTTATTATAAGTGAAAAATGTGTTATTGAGGCAATGTTCTATTAAAGTTATTATGTCATTCGGTGGGTCACTCATTTCTTTTATTGCTTGAAGAGCTTCGTCTGTGGGTATATTGGTGAACAAGGATACGACGTCAAAACTGACAAGGATGTCGCCCTTGTTTAATTTTTGATTTTTAATGATTTGTATAAAATGTTCCGAATTTTTGACAAAAGATTCCGCTGATTCTACATCTGGTTGTAAGTAGTTGGCAAGATACTTTGATAACATTTGAAGTGGAGAACCGACAGAACTGACTATGGGTCTAAGAGGAACATCCGTCTTATGAATTTTTGGCAAACCGTATAATTTCGGAAAACGTGACGATTTTTCTCTAGGTATTAACGACTTTTTTAATTCGGGACTTAATTTGGATGACATAATTTTAGTTTTAGTCGTTTTTTCTAAGTATGTTATAGGATTATTAGGATGCAGTTTATAAGCCGGATCGTTGAGCAAATTAGTAATTTTAATGTGATAATCTTCGCTTCTTATAATAACGACATGTACAAACAAGTAAAAGGAGCACCAATGGGTCTATCTCTTTCACCGCCAGTCGCTAACATATTTATGACCAAGTTAGAAAAGGAAGCTATAGATAGAGCGCGCTTAAAACCAAAGCTATGGATTAGATACGTGGACGATACCTTCGTTATATGGCCTCACGGTTTGGAGGAACTTAACAAATTTCTTGATTTTCTGAACGATCTCCACAATAACATCAAATTCACAATGGAGATAGAAAACAACGGTGAAATACCTTTTCTTGATGTTCTCGTAATCAAAAAAGACGATGGCACTCTCGGCCACACTGTGTACAGAAAATCAACACATACCAACAGATATCTCCACGCATCGTCGAACCATCATCCAGCACAAATCGCCTCTGTAGCAAACACCTTGGTAACACGATCATTAAGGATAGCCGACTCCGAAAACATTCAAAACGAATTAGAGTATCTTAAAAACGCGCTACGAAATAACGGTTTTTCTAATTTTACGATAAATAATGCAGTAAAAAATCAAACTAATAAAAATTATAATAAAAAAGATACGTCAACTAAAGTAAAGCCACTCTCCATTGCGTTTTTGCCTTACATAAAAGGCACTACAGACAAAATCAGTCACCTACTTTATAAACATAATATTCGCACCATTTTTAGAACAGACAACAAAATTTCATCCTTTTTAAAAAGTCCGAAAGATAAAATACCATTAGAGTCACACGGTATTTACGAAATCCCATGCGGTGATTGCTCAAAAACTTACATAGGCAGGACAAATCGCAGAATCTCGGCGCGCGTCTCTGAACATCGCGTAGATGTTAAAAACCGGAAACTAACTTCATCTCTTGTAAATCACTCATTGACCGAAAATCACTCCATAGACTTTGAAAATTCAAAAGTAGTCGCGAATATTAATAATGAAACATTTAGAATTTACAGGGAAGCAATCGAAATATATAAAAGAAGCAACAGTATAATGAATAACAGGGACGATAGCATTCGAATCCCGACCGCATGGACAAGTGTACTTGAAAACAACATTTTTAAAAACCATAGTAATCAAACTACCGATATTTCAAACAATAGTCACATTAAAAACATTAGTAAAATTCTTAGTAAGCCGAAAACTGATAATCCACCTGTAAACAATATACCGTTAAGTACTAGAGTCACTAGAAGCCAAACAAAACGCAATAATGACGTCATTGGGGAAACCCACCCCTCCACTAACACTTGACGCGGCTTCCTTTCAAACTTTCACTTGGTAGTAAGCTTTCGACTCGAACGGACGTGCGTGCACTATCCCTCGAGACGAAAATTTATTAACAAGGCGCCTTTAGAAAATGTCTGATGAGATTCAGACGAAACGTCGGCAGACGACTGATTCTCTCGGGAATCATAATTTGACGCGGGTTATCCCCAAAATACTTAATAATAACATATATATATATATATATATATATATATATATATATATATATATATATATATATATATATATATATATATATATATATATATATATATATATATATATATATATATATATATATATATATATATATATATATATATATATATATATATATATATATATATATATATATATATATATATATATATATATATATATATATATATATATATATATATATATATATATATATATATATATATATATATATATATATATATATATATATATATATATATATATATATATATATATATATATATATATATATATATATATATATATATATATATATATATATATATATATATATATATATATATATATATATATATATATATATATATATATATATATATATATATATATATATATATATATATATATATATATATGGATTGCCATTACTATTGCCATTTTATTTAAATTCATTTTTCACACAAATCTTTCTCTGGACTGGAAACACTGGTTAGATAAAAGATTTTGTCATTTGTAAGTGTTATTAATTAAAATTTCAATTAAGAGGACGCCTGCTGCCAGCGCAGCGTACCTATTTTTAAATTTGATGTTAGGTACAACATTATTACTAATCGAATTGTTTTGAAAAAAATATTTTAGATTGTTTGGGTATTTATGAAGAAAAATATTCCTCTACTTCTTAATAATGTTCTGTATAAATTCTTGTAGAAAAATAATGGCATACCTCGATTTTCAACGTTTATCTTATATTTTTAATAAACTATCAGGCTTAGAGCAGTACATTTTTTATAGTTAAAGAAGACAACAATATCTGGAAAAATATGTCTTGATATTTGCATTAATGCTTCAGGTTTAGTAAATAAACCTAAAAAACATTTATTTTCCATTCAGCGCTTTTGCAAAATAAGAGTTTTTTGTGGTTTCTTTACTAAAACCTGAAGCATTAGTGCAAATGTCATGACATATTTTTCTCGATATTTTTGTCTTCTTTAATTTAAAAAATATGTATACCTATTCTTCTACGCCTTATAGTTTTTTAGAAATATAAGATAAATGTCAAAAATTGGAGTATGCTCATTATTTTTCTACAATAATATAATATGCGGAACAGATTTAAAATTTTAAGGAATATTTTTTTTTATTAATATCCAAACTATCTAAGTTTTTTCAAAATGATTTATTTTGTAGTAATGATGCAATATCAAATTGAAAAAAAAACAGGTAGGTACGCTGGCACCAGGCGCCCCCTTGAAATAAGAATATATGTATTGCATCGAATATTTTTACTGTTGCCTACGATTTTTTCCCTGTCGGAAGTTAATGGTGTTTCATCTTATTCCGAAACGAAAAGATTTTCATGATTTACATATAATAGAACTTTCAAAAGATTTGATTGATAGGGATCTGAATAAGAAGACATAATTGATGAACGTTGAGGAAGCGCATGAAGTGATCACGAAAACCAGCCGATGACATAAAAAATATGTTTTATAATAAAATGAATTCCCAGTTGGCAAAAGTTTACCCCAAGAATGCCACTGATACATTTTGTTCTGAAGTTTTAAAGGTTGTTGTACGAATTAATTAATTTGATTTTGCTTATTTTATAAGTTGATTTTGTCTATTAATAAATCAGTTCACGATTTCCGTACATGTTCAATTATATATTATACATTAAAACATGTGTGCATTTTTTTCAAACGGAATGTGCGACCCTGAATGAATCCTTGGGGCACTCCATTCTATCGTAAATTAGATATCGTTTTTTTCTCAATATTACTGCGCGTTCTAGTATCGTTGTTATAAAATATTGTATTTGATATTTTCGGATTAACCTAAATATTTGTCAATAATGTGGGTAATATTTTGATTTTGATTCAATGTAACAGTTAGATTTCCAGAAATGTACATATTTTCCCATTTGAAGTGTTGTACTGAACTTAAACACAACTACCTTCTCAGGGCTGGTGTTAAAATATCAATTTTTACACTTTTGTTAGCTGTCATCTGCCAAAACCACCACTACCTACTCAGGGTTCATAGTAGCCAATCGTTGTTATGTTGCTGTGATGTTCTTACACAGACAAAAACGAGGGGGTTGTGGCCAACGCTAAACTCCTCACTAACAAGTCTTTCTATAAAGTATTCAAATTTTGTATAGAAAATTTTCAGCATTTTCATGAAATGAGTTTGTTAAATTATTTTTTATTTAAATATTTTATTATGAAAACTTGATAACTCTTCAATGCCATTTTATGAAAGTGATGTGCCTTTTTACGAATTTGAAAATAAAAATTTCAAATTTTAATTTTCCCGAGCTTGGGGTCACTTTGAAATATTTGACACTTAAAAAAATTGAGAAGCACTATTCATATATCGTTCAAAATCTAATGGGATCTTATCGAGTATTAAATATACGTATTTGCAAAATTTGAATAGAATCGAATGAGTACTTTATTCTATAATCGATAAAGTAAAATGAACACGCCGTACATAGCTCACTGCACACAGCACATAGCACGCACACACAGATACATTGTGATGAAACTTTCAGAATACAATCTCAGCATGATACTAGTAGATAATCTGCAAAAAAATAGCCTTAAAAATTGCGAAATCATAACTCCTCACTATAACCCTTTGGGTTAGTGAGGAGTAAAAAACTAGGGGTCATGGCGTCTTCAACTAAGTACTATAATATACACATATTCGATATTACTTTACTGCAGTTGTATGATTTAGCTTTGCATTTTTAGGTGGAGCTATTTTGATAGCTGACGTGATATTTTTTTTCATATCAATGATATAATTATAATGGCGGACAGTTCGCTATGAACACCTCGTGGTATAATTAATATATTATGTACTTACATAATAGCCACACATACTTTAATAACAACTTTCACAGTGTCTGTCCGATTAATCAGCTCACCCATGTATCTATCTGTAGTCAGTCAAGAAGGTAGGCAGGTTACATTAGGCAGACATCTTACACACCACACCTCATCCTAATGTGACAACACTCGATACCTTGAGTGACATCCGCAGAGTCGGCTTGAGACACTTCTCCGGGGGCAAAGGCTCCACATTGTAAAAATATTTTTTGCATAATATAATTATTTTCGGACTTCGTGGCTCAGGTGCTCGTTACATGTCTGATACCCAGTTCGATTGCCAATAGACAGCTTGTTTTCAGTATCGATTTGTGACACGATTCACATAATAAATCTCCAAAATGAATCGACTTGTTATTGAGCGCGTGTTAAATTTATATATGACTTAATGTCTGTAAGTTGTCAGTAGAAATGTAAAATTAGATACAAACTATGAAAATATTATAACCACTGCGTGAGATTTTTAAGTCACAATGTTCTTTCATGTCCCATATCCCGTCTTCCTTCTATCTCTCCCTCCATTATGAGCTGTAGAAAGACGTTTAACGCCACGGAATATGTGGCCAAAGTAAACTCTCTTCCTCTATCATATTTAAAACACTTTAATGGAGACTCTTATCAACTCTATTGTTTTAGGTATTGACAAATATCTCGACAAAAGTGTTAGATTTTTGATGTTGATAGTTTATGAGAATCCGGTAAAATCGGAGTCATCTACAGGACTTGCGACCTGTTATCGGTTAGTTTACCGTATAACGGATGTACGTTGCGTAAGCGCATCAAATTGTTTTTTTGTCAGTGGTTCTGCACGCAATAGTTCACATGGAATAGTTAGTTTACAAGTTTTTTGATTTCCCTCAATCATCATCTTTCTGTTGGAGTTTTGTCTTCATTTTGAATTATCGTTATTTTATTATCAATTAGTACCTACACAACATTATATATTATTATAGTCGTGTCCCATATACGCCCGCAAATATTAAAAATATTATTTGTCATGACAAGTTATATAATAATAATTAAATTGTTATTTATATTATTCATTTTAATAGTTTACTCGAGTGATTTATTTTAAAATATCTTAACATGAACTCAATTAAATCAAGTAGTGCCTACTTACATAATTTTATCGAGTGAAACAAATTTAAGTTGGTACCTACTTACTTATACGTAATTTAATTATCTAATATCACAATTAAATCACTTATAACTATACGTAATAAAGTACCTATATATTTATTATAACAATTAAAATATTAGTTCATAGTTCAAGAGTTCTCTTGCTTTAATAACTCTTCATTTATTATCTGACCTCTTCGAACAATCGTCGCCATCCTACCCCGCAACTCGATTTAAATGATCACTTGCAGATATCGCAAATTCTTTTTAACACACTCAAGTCATCTTAATTTCGGTCTATCTATGGTCCTTTTTTTTTGCAAAGAAGAGACGTTTGACAGTGTTTAGAAGAGGACTACATCCAGATATGGCTAAAGGAAGAATAAGAAGTAGAAATGCTCCATCTTCCAGTCGGTTCGTTTCCATAGAGTTTCTTCAGCGTAGGCGTTCGTCCTATCTACATGCCTCAGCCGAAGGAGTCAGCACAAAATAATATGTCGAGTGATTGTATATTCATTTAAAAAATCGGAAATTTCTCCATATTCTTGAAGTCTTATTATCGATATTTTAATCTTTTTCATCTTCTTGTTGCCGGCCACTCGTGAACATAGGACTCCTCTCCGCGCCAACCGGTCTTGAGACATTCTTAATATCCTGATTCAACAATCGGCGATATCATACAACTCATATAGGTAGTGCTGGGTTGTTTCAACAAAAGTATCAGTAATAGTAGGTACCTACAGTTAAAATACTTAAAACTATTCAAAATTGCGTCGTTCAACGGTATCAGATTGAAACAACAAAAAGTATTGAAGAATTTTATGTAATCAAAGTATTTTAACTTTTTTATTTTATATTACTTCTCGGACAACTATGTAACATGTACTACGTCAAATATTAATTTATCACGCACCCAATTACATGTTTCCACATTCTGGAGACTTACGATGCAGTCCTAGGTAATTAAATACTAACTCCTAACCTCACTGGAGTATTTAGTATTCTTAAGTTAGCAATTGCGTTGCAGAGACATAACTAACTAAATACCTTAAGGTCGATGGTGTAGAATTTCACATTATTGTGTATGAAGAAAAGGGATAGATAGCTTTATGTGGGCTTAGAAAGCTATCTATCTCTTTTCGGACATTTGACGTTTAAAATGTTTTTTTCTATAACAACACAAGCATATGTAACCAACTTCAGTCTCCTCACTGACAGCTCGATGTCACGACTTTTTTGAAATTCCACCGAATTTTCGGCATCTCGTATGGATTGCTGAATACTCTGGTATTTGATTTGACAATATTACCAAATACATATTCAACGAAGCCGAAAAAATCTCGTATTTTAGTATTAAACCACTCGTAAGGTTCCTCGCTA
This sequence comes from Molanna angustata, assembly GCA_963576475.1. Lineage (NCBI taxonomy): Eukaryota > Metazoa > Arthropoda > Insecta > Trichoptera > Molannidae > Molanna > Molanna angustata. The sequence goes on along the minus strand of OY754972.1, from coordinate 36,721,727 downwards.
TCAACCTTACTTTTTGACAATTCGCAAATGTTAGTTTACGCCGATGCGCATGCGCTAAGTACTTAGGTATATCTCTGCAATGCAATTCTCATAGAAAAACGTCGGTCGTAGCATCCTCCAGTTAGGAAGCCACGTGATCTCTTAACTTATGTGAGCGACTTTGCAATGAAAACATGGTAAGTATTTAGAATTTAGGTAGGACTCTGCATTCGGACTTGTGTCTCTACCGGTAATCGAACCCGGAACTTTTGGATCATCAGCCGGATAACTAACCAACTGAGCCATTAAGGTCGACACTATACTTTTACTATAATATTTGTTTGAGAAACACGACCTAAGAGTCGTATTTTTGTTTCAGTTTTGCATCAACATGATGTTTGTGATCGTTGAAACATCTGGTTGTGAAACATTTACTTAATTCACCGAGAAAACAAAAATATTTTATTGCGATAAGAGCTATCGCAATTTTAACCTTCATAATATTATCAGCATTCTTTTATGTATGTTTGAACTTTCTTAGCTCTTGTAGCCACACGTTACGTTACGTATGTAGCAACTCTTCGTTATAATTATTGTTTTCAAATATATATATATATATATATATATATATATATATATATATATATATATATATATATATATATATATATATATATATATATATATATATATATATATATATATATATATATATATATATATATATATATATATATATATATATATATATATATATATATATATATATATATATATATATATATATATATATATATATATATATATATATATATATATATATATATATATATATATATATATATATATATATATATATATTTTTTAAAATCTCGAGGTTAATGACTAATAAAATCTTGACAAACATATACTGTCGTATATCTTACTTATCTAATAAGGAAGTTAGAATGTATATATTTATACCTACCACAGTAGATATGCAAATATTTAAATATCATTTATATAATATTATCATATCCTTGTCATCATCCATGACATTTTGATTTTTTCTGCCGACTTTTGCACATACTTTTATATGTAGAACATCCGATACATACATATTCTAACATAAGTTGGAATCAAATCGTATCTGCATAATGTAAATTGTTCAGGAGAGCGTTTTTGGTGTTTTGCCCGTGCATATTTTCATCTCTCCCAGCACACGGTGCAGTGACACACTGTGTAAATATATTTTATTATTCTATTTGTATTCTTATATATATTATAATCGTATTTAGTGTTTTGCCCGTGCATATTTTCATCTCTCCCAGCACACGGTGCAGTGACACGGTGTAAATGTATTTTATTATTCTATTTGTATTCTTATATATATTATAATCGTATTTAGTGTTTTGCCCGTGCATATTTTCATCTCTCCCAGCACACGGTGCAGTGACACACTGTGTAAATATATTTTATTATTCTATTTGTATTCTTATATATATTATAATCGTATTTAGTGTTTTGCCCGTGCATATTTTCATCTCTCCCAGCACACGGTGCAGTGACACACTGTGTAAATATATTTTATTATTCTATTTGTATTCTTATATATATTATAATCGTATTTAGTGTTTTGCCCGTGCATATTTTCATCTCTCCCAGCACACGGTGCAGTGACACACTGTGTAAATATATTTTATTATTCTATTTGTATTCTTATATATATTATAATCGTATTTAGTGTTTTGCCCGTGCATATTTTCATCTCTCCCAGCACACGGTGCAGTGACACACTGTGTAAATATATTTTATTATTCTATTTGTATTCTTATATATATTATAATCGTATTTAGTGTTTTGCCCGTGCATATTTTCATCTCTCCCAGCACACGGTGCAGTGACACACTGTGTAAATATATTTTATTATTCTATTTGTATTCTTATATATATTATAATCGTATTTAGTGTTTTGCCCGTGCATATTTTCATCTCTCCCAGCACACGGTGCAGTGACACACTGTGTAAATATATTTTATTATTCTATTTGTATTCTTATATATATTATAATCGTATTTAGTGTTTTGCCCGTGCATATTTTCATCTCTCCCAGCACACGGTGCAGTGACACACTGTGTAAATATATTTTATTATTCTATTTGTATTCTTATATATATTATAATCGTATTTAGTGTTTTGCCCGTGCATATTTTCATCTCTCCCAGCACACGGTGCAGTGACACACTGTGTAAATATATTTTATTATTCTATTTGTATTCTTATATATATTATAATCGTATTTAGTGTTTTGCCCGTGCATATTTTCATCTCTCCCAGCACACGGTGCAGTGACACACTGTGTAAATATATTTTATTATTCTATTTGTATTCTTATATATATTATAATCGTATTTAGTGTTTTGCCCGTGCATATTTTCATCTCTCCCAGCACACGGTGCAGTGACACACTGTGTAAATATATTTTATTATTCTATTTGTATTCTTATATATATTATAATCGTATTTAGTGTTTTGCCCGTGCATATTTTCATCTCTCCCAGCACACGGTGCAGTGACACACTGTGTAAATATATTTTATTATTCTATTTGTATTCTTATATATATTATAATCGTATTTAGTGTTTTGCCCGTGCATATTTTCATCTCTCCCAGCACACGGTGCAGTGACACACTGTGTAAATATATTTTATTATTCTATTTGTATTCTTATATATATTATAATCGTATTTAGTGTTTTGCCCGTGCATATTTTCATCTCTCCCAGCACACGGTGCAGTGACACACTGTGTAAATATATTTTATTATTCTATTTGTATTCTTATATATATTATAATCGTATTTAGTGTTTTGCCCGTGCATATTTTCATCTCTCCCAGCACACGGTGCAGTGACACACTGTGTAAATATATTTTATTATTCTATTTGTATTCTTATATATATTATAATCGTATTTAGTGTTTTGCCCGTGCATATTTTCATCTCTCCCAGCACACGGTGCAGTGACACACTGTGTAAATATATTTTATTATTCTATTTGTATTCTTATATATATTATAATCGTATTTGCATATAGGTCTATTAGTGATATTTAATTTTCAGTAATTGGTAGACAACAAATCACTAAGCTATTCCAAGTCAACGGGAGGTGATACAGTCGAGATCTTTAGTGAGAACATGCGTACAACATACTATATACATTGGTGGTCCTAACTCGATTTTCCGAAAAATGTCAGATACGACTGATAGTCAGCAGAGGGACGAAATGACTGCAACAAATTCTGCATTATTTAGATGGGTCGGTGGCAGAGCGGTTAGCGCGCTGGGTTAGTAATCCAGTGGTCGCGAGTTCGAATCCTGCCTCGACCGATTTCGTTCACCTATAGCACAAGCATTTATTTGCTTATTTTAGGGAACGTAGGAAGATGTATATGTACTTGTTTAACAAGGACATATTCATTTTTTTGTAAAAAAAAAAAAATTATGAAATTGTTTCATATATTCACCATTTTTATTAAATTCATATTATTTGTGAACAGTATGTGCATATACAGTGGCAGGTTTTAATTTTTTTTTGTCCTGTGAAAAATACTTTAAAACAGGACTTCGAAGTGAAATAAAAGCAATGCCTTGATTAATGTCAATTGAGTATTTAGTATGAGTCTAGTTTTTACGTACACCTGTCGTTGGTTACCCCACTTTGTGAATTTGCCGTGATGGTATGAATGAAAAAATTGTATCGTTACATATAAAACGAAGCGAAATTTCGAAACTTTTTCGGTCGCGTGCATCTGTAGCTATGCGACAATCGTACAAATAAAATTGCACATTTAGAAATACACCATACATCAGACGTGGCACAGTTGGTAAGCCGTTCGGTTCCTGTGCGGGCATCCTGGTTTCGATTCCCAGCAGAAGAGAAATTTTTTTAAATTTATTTCTCACGCAAATATTGCTTCTCTGGGCTGGAGACGCTAGTTAGTTGGAAGAAATCGCCACACGACCACTTGCGCAGGGTGCAAGGAAGTGTTCATTATTATTATTATTATTATCATAGTAGGTATTTGCAATAACTTCTTTGTACTAGACGTTAAAATATGGGTTTTATCTTCGTTCACTATGATATGATGAATTCGTTAATATTTATTTAAAGTACCTACTTAGTTATTATTACATTATAGGATTCGCAGATTCCATCGGAAATTGTTGAGACGGTAGCAATAGTTGGTAGAACTCGCCAAGCGAAAGAATGCGGGTGACGTCACCTGTCCGCAATCAACCAATACAATCAGTTCACGTTCAACGTTGTATCGCGTTTCACTTTTACCCTCACCGTGCTGTATCAAACTGTCACCCACATTCTCTCACTTGTCGGGCTCTACATACTTTATATTGTTTAATTCAACAATTAAAATACAAGGTCTGCAAGGTAGTGGTGGTGTGGTGTGGTGTGTTGTGGTGGTACACAGCTAGTCGAGTCTCGGGAGATTTATTCAAAATATATTATCGCTTCTGGTTCTCAAATGTTTCAAGGCAATATTTTTATTACCTACCTACTCCATAACGGTTGTAAATATTCAACAACAAGAATAATTCTATAATTTAATTATTACAATATGTTTATTTAATATACACAATAATTATCAATAGTTATATTCATTCATTCATACCATCGCGGGATATCCAGCAACGGGCACAGTGTGTATTGCCTTATAAAATAAAGCACGACATGTGCGTGTATCCCACACACCAGTCAACTCACTTAAATAGGCACCATGAAAAAAATCCGAAAACGACGATGGTAAAAAAGTGGAAACACTCTTCTAAACCGTTGTTTCACAGTATTTATTTATATTTTTTATTAAATTATTATTTTTTTTATTACAAATAATTAATTTTGTAAAGTTTTAAAAGATATAAGATTGTATCCATAGAATAATAATAAAACTATAGAATACTCATTCCCATACAATACCTCGCTGAAAAAGTGAAGCCGTTTTATTGGCCGGCTCGTGTCAATATATGTATGACTCTGCTGGTAGACATTGTTCCTATAGTACTACTCGTTATGACTGCGTAAATAATTTTGCAAGCAGTTAAAAAATTCCCTATTTGGAGAACGTATCACGCAGACGGCCAAATGATTACTGAATGCCCGTAGCAAGATGTTGACCAAATTAGTCAACATAAAGCAGTCGCGTTTACTGCAGGCTAAAGAGTATTCTATACTATTATTATTGTATGATTGTATCATAAATGTTCTGCAATCTTAACTCTGAATATGTTAATAAACTTGAATATATAGCATTTCTATGGAGAGAATTGAAGTTTTTCTCTCGCTCTGTCGTATTCCAAATCTCATTCTATTCACACTATTTTCGTACCTATATTATTTATGTACATATTTACCTATGTAGGTATATTATTGTTATTTATTTACAACAAAACCCAGAATAACAATAATAATACTTACAATTTATTATACAACTATAGACAATTTAAAATATGTTGGCAAAATGCTCCACAAGATACCTACTTTATTATAACACGAACAGAATCATATCTTACAAACAACATACATACATATAATATTATGTGGCGTTTCTGATTTATTTATGTTTGTAATGCGTGGAATATTTCGTATGTATTATAACTTCCTATGGACAGGTTTAGAATCATAGTAAATTTTAGATTTATGTGTTTATTAGATATATGTATCATTTGACTGTTCAAGGATTTTCCTATATGATGTATCGGGCACTAGTTTTCATACGTCGTTGCTAAATTCTTGCTATTTGCTAACTTGCGTATTGTCAACCTCTTTTGGAACATAACCTTACAAGGGCTTTGCTATGGCAGGTACCTACGTTGTGGAATGAGGGCCTCAAGGTTGTGTGCGGAAATTATTTTTTTTATATAATAACTTAATATATTATTTGTTTTTTGGCATCAAGGTTTTTTGTTCAAAATTAATATATAACGTAGGTACCTTTATTTATTAAGTTTAACATTTGATCTTAAGCGTTTTTTTATGTTGAAGTAATATTTATCTGAGACATTTATAGTCCCAGAGATTTTAGTTCGGAACTTACATACATTGAATGGTGTGTTAATATCTCACATAATTCAGCAACGAGATTCACCACCCATTCATAATGCATTGCATGTCTTTTGAGACGAAACTAACATGTAGTGATACACGCACGTGTCGTGTTTACTTTTAAGGTAATGCTCACCTGTCGCTGGTTATCTCATATTGTGAGACACGCCGTGATGGAATTGCATAATTAGGACCATTAAACTACAAATCAAAAACTTGTTGCTCGCAAATTGGCCGTCAATATCTCTTAAACCATGCGTTTTTTGAAAAATATTTTTCTAAACTTTTTTAAAGAAAATGAAATTTTTAAGTAAGGTTACCGTTACCGAAGTACGGTTTTTCAAAAAAAAATATTTCCATTTGATGTAAGTGAATGCATTTTTTGTGACATTTGACTGGACTATACTCGTTCTGCTAATTACGTAGAATGTAAACAAATAAATACATAGTTAGCTTCCATTATTGTTGTTTAGGTAACTAAATGTAGAATAACCCGTTTTAATAGTACGTTGTATGAAATTGTTTTGTTTTTCCTAGAAATATATTGGCGATAACATATTATGACGAATTTTCCTCTTTTGTGTTCAATTTAAAAAGTGTCCGGAAAGAACACAAAATTATATTTGACACGAGTTTTTATCCTATAACAAAATTGTGTTGATATAAAAATATTTTCATTGTCAATTATAAAAAAAACATGCTGTACATAACAAATCATAATATGAATTGGCAAAACTACGGATTTTATCAAAAATATTGTGGAAAGAGATTTTAAACGATACAGGAATACTCCAAGGAAAAAAAAAATATCGCATTGTATTCCACAACTTTTGAATAAAAACTTTAATTGTATTTTGTGTCTCATTCAAATAGTTTCAACTTGTTTTTTTTTAGAATTGGGTCCCATTTTGTTCGTTGTTTATTCAATCGAGTTTCTAAATAATATTCATCGCAGTTTTCTGCCCAGTCAGAAGTACTTTAAGGTATATTATAATATTAATTAGTATTTTGTATGTTGTTGCCATGCCTTACGTAATAATTTAGATTTTTTTTATGTATTAAAAAACTAGTTTTGCGAGCCCAATAAGTTGAACGGTGAAAGCGTTTCAAATGTCAGATGTAGCTTCTGTATGTACCTATACCTATTTCAAAATATTTACTTTTTATTCATAACATGCGCAGATAATGAATCTACATAGTTCTTTTTATATGAGTGGCTTACTACGATACAACAGGCGTTTTTAATATTATTAAAAGTCTCAATCCTGTGGATTGGTTTGCAGAAGAAGTCTACATATCTCGCTTTCCACTTCTTTCCTCTTCAGCTCAACATATGTGGCGCAGTTCATGTCCTCGCACACCTGGATCAAATACTCCCGTCGGGGGCGCCCCCTGTGGTTTGTCCCCTCAATCATTCCCTCCATTAGGTCATGTAGGAGACCCTCGTGGCGCAAGATGTGACCAATCCAGCGAGCACGTCTCTCGGAGATGGTTTTTAGTAGGTGCCTCCCTTCTTCAACTCTGTTGAGAACCTCGACATTCGTGATGTGGTCCCTCCAGGAAATTTCCAGTATTCTTCTGTTACTCCACATCTCGAAAGCCTCTAGCCTATTTCTGTCTCTTTTGGTAAGACACCATGTCTCACAGCCATACATATGTTTTTATAAGTCTCTTACGGAACTTCAAGTCTATGTTGTTTGACTCAAGGATCTTCGACTTAAATGATATTTAAAACTGTTTAAACAGGCGTTTAAACAGTTTTAATGATCATTTGTGGATCCAACAATAAACAATAACTCTTTGAAATGAATTGTTTATGTAGTACTTACTTACTTAACGAGTCTGGAACTCGCTTTTATGTAGTAAAAGGCACTTGATGTATTATTTTTTTACCTTTTTATGGTTGATTTAGTATGCTATTATGCATTTTCTGCCATATCTATTTGTTCGTTGTAGTTGTTACAAAGTGTTCTGTTAATATTAAGCATATATTTCCCATTTGACCTACCTCAACTTACAATATTATTATTTATAAGATTTGACTGTGTCGTGTGTATACTGTTGTGTGTGTGCGTCTGCAAAGTGATGTAGAAATTGTTTTCAATTGAGTCACCGGCGTCTACAATTATTGTTTTATTGATAGACAATTTATATTTAATGGAGTATTTTATTTTAAATTGATCAACTCCCCACCATCTTACTTCCTTCCTTCCTCTCTCTTTCTCACTCAGCGACTACGCGAATGGCGCCATGAGATCAATATTATTGACTATTCAAAATGGTAAATTGTATTATTACGCATTACAGATTAAGACCTTGATAATGTCGTTAACAATTATTATTATTTATTTACTGGTACGTGTATAAAACTTTCTTTACCGTTTTTATCGTCAAAATATACCTACCATTAAAATTGTGTTTTTTGCGTCTAGTACGTGTTTTATTAATTATGCATTGAATTTTACGATTTTTACGTAGGGTTACTATTAAATATACCTACATCGAATCAAGTCGACCTTCGTGTCTTTGATAGATATCTGACTCCTGATCCGAAGGTTCCGCGTCTGATCGTCGTCGAAGATCTGGATTATCAAAATAATTAATCTAAAATATCGAAAAAAGCCGAAACACTCAGACCAGATAATTTAATTTTGTATAAAAAATATTAACATTGTATTAGTACATCTCTAACTTTAATAAAATCACATCGTTTCATACAATTTGTAAGGCAGTAAAGACTACACAATATCTCACTCAATAGTTTGATACCTACTAATCTACAAACATACATACATACCATCATACTGTTTTCATATTCTGGATAGGAAAAACAGACTAACCTCCATACTATCCTATCCTGGCGTACATTAGTACCCTACATGTTTTATATAGAAAATAAAATATCTTAAAATATTTATAGTTTGGTAGGTATTCTTCAATTATATATACTATCGTTATCGACAGTTGGATCTCACGTGTTACATGCAACTAGTTATTAATTTAAGAAGGCAGTGTAGTATACTTATGAACACACTAATAAATCGCCTGTGCTCACAACCTGGATCTTAAGATCCGAACAAATATTCTCTTGCGCATATTGCTAACCCTCCCCAACGCTCCGTATTGAGTTTCTTCGAAAGAGCAGAATGGACCGAAATCTATGTTAACTTGGCTGATCGAGGGTGATCATTTTTACAGTTGCACTGTCGTAAACTTGTCTAATTGTTAATATTCTCGTGTCAAATTAGACTAGCATTTTTGCACACTGTTAATATACTCGTATCAAATTAGACTAGCATTTTTGCACACTGCCTTCCTTCATGGGGTTCAATAATATGTACCCATGTAGTATTCGACACGATTCGACCTCGTGTTCCAGTCTCTGTTTGTTCATTGATAACTCTATCAGATCTCTCGTTGATGTATAAAAACCACCTTGGGGATTGGCGGTAACATTTCAAGGACACGAACCAATGTGAGCGAGTGGCCACCATATTATTTGTTAGTTGATATGGATTTATACAAGCATTATATTGATTCGTGTAAAAATTATATTATGTATGTATGGTATGGACCCGTGTTGGGTTCCGTTCAACTCTATCTCCGCTTGAGGTGACATTGTTATCATGTAGGCATGTATCTCGGATCACAGATTCTTAACTCAAAAACTCACGTTCTTCAGGATTTTTTAACCGACTTCAATAAATTCGACGTGATTTTTTAACGAACCTATTTTTTGATTAGAAAGGGGATATCTCAGAGGGTGGTTCTATATAAATTTTGGCAAGATCTGATGATGGAATCCATGAGAAAATCATCAAACTCTTGAATCTGTATGATATCATAATAAGTTGTGCAGATTACCAGGTGAATAATTCTTTACCACGTCAACCGATTTTTTAGCGTCGGGTTTTTTATATGAAATATCTTTAATACACCTACACCACTTGTCTCCTCTGCGGAGTTAAACAGCGATGCAAGATTTTCTTCGACAACATCAAAGTTTTATTCATGGCTGGGCTTGTTTTTTTAAGTTGCCAATGCGCATTTCATAAATCACTCGAAATTTCGGAGTTGCAAAAAAAATGCGCCTGATTCTGCAATCCGTATAGCGGTATTTTTTAATAAAGTAAATTTTTCATTCAAACTGTTTCCCCATAAGTTTCGTTAGTCATACATAATATGTGTTATGTACACTATATACATATTATGTAGCTAAATCATGATTTGTGAAGAGAATTCGTTTCTCTTAATGAATTGACTGTATTTACCCCAGTTCAGTGTGAGAGGATTGTAAAGCGTAGTGGACTTTTTGCATGAGTTTTCAAACTTTGAAGTCAAACAACTTATAGGTTTCGCGGCATATATGGATCAACTAAGAATTCAGAGTAGAACATTAGTGTGTCTGTGCGTGTCCCCCTTATAACTTTTGATCCACTTGATGCACACAGCAAAAAAAAAATCAAAAAATGTAGAAAATTTTATGCCAAAATACTATTATACTAAGGAATTTGAACTTTTGTTCCAATCAGGGGTTATCAACATTCGATTTTTTTTTATATATCCATATACCTATCTTAAAAACCACAAAAGCTAGAACATTGAAAAAAATACAATATATCATACATTTTTTAAGAAAAAGTTCCAACTTTTCCAACTTTTTTTTAAGAATACCATTTTTTATGATAAATTTATGCATTTAGTTGTCTGTATTACCAAATTTACAAAAAAACATGAACGGTATAGCAGTAAATATCTTATATAAAATTGAAATTAGTGACGACATTGTTTCATACAATTTGTATGACAGTATACACTTCACAATATCTACGAGAACTCTCAATAATTTGATTCTTTTGATACATACATAGCATCAAGCTCTTTACATATCCGGGGTAGGAAAAAGTAACTGACTTTCATGCTATCCTATCCTGACATGCATGTTTTGTATAGAAAACAAAATTTCTTAAAGTATTCAATAATTGGGATTTAAGGGTTTATATGTCATGTGTTACATGCAACTAGTCGTAAAAGGATTTCTTAAACTTAATAACTACTTCAGAAAATTATTGTAATTGTCATTTAGAAGTTGTGTTGTAATTATTTTTGGGAAAAATGTGCTAATGATTCTTCCTTGTTTATTTTAAATCACAATGACCTTCTGTTGATATCTTAATGTTTGTTTCTGTTTTTTCAATACTTGGACAACTGCCATGAAAATATTTACCTACTATTGCTATAGCAGAATTATTAAATTTAAATATAATTTTAAGTACCTAACTATTATAGTTAGACACTACTTAAATACTTTAATAAACTTTGGTCATTAATTTTTGTAAATGTATCATGGTAGTTTAAAATATTTGATACATTTTTTTTACATTTCTATCAAAGCATTCATTCACACAAAGTAAATGCATGTAATATCTCAATAATTAACACACCATCTTTGAATAAAGTGAAAGATTACTCATACTGGTTGAATGAAATAGTCAAGGCAGAGTTCCTTGGATTACCAATCTACATACCACTCTTCTATTATATGACTAACCATGATGTTGAAAGTTTTATCAAAATTGATAATTGAGACATTCAATATTTTGTTAAAATATTGAATTTTATTTAGGTTATAACAAGTAAATAATAATGATATATATGGTTTACGCAATAAATTTACATTATTTCAAACAGTAGTTGGTTGATATCACTCTGATAATAGAGGCTTGACCCTGTTAAGATACATTCTATAATATTTGTTGTTTGCAATACTAAATATAGGTATCTTATCATTATGTCAACCCTCCTTGTCTTGTCTTGTCTGGTCTACATTGTATCTTGATTGTACCTAACTATATTTGAACAATCAATTGTTTACTATATTTATCTCTATTTTATTTCATTATATTTATTTCTATTTTTACAGAACCTTTCTCTGAATGGCTGGAAGAGAAAATCGATCTTCCTATCTTTGAAGAGTTCCAGGGGGCCCGAGAACCCGTGCAAGACACCCAGTCCCTACTGTTGGAATTTGAATCGGTCTGTGGAGCTGTGGGCATCGCACAACACCAGCAGCTGAACCATCTCACACCCCCGCAGAGTCCACCGTTCCATCAATCTTCACAATACGCTTACCATCAACCTGCACCGGTCAACTATGCCACTCCGATACCTCATGTCATATCGCATCCCAATTGGCAACCAGAACTACTCCAACTGGACCAACCTTCTCAAACCGACCTAGCCAGGGAGTTGGCTGCAGTCGAAGAACTTGTCCTTCGTCGGGCTCAAGATGCTTCGTGTTTTGAGAAAGATATTAAACCTATTCCTTCACCAGTTTCCATCGAGTCCGACAACTCTGTTTCCGATTGTCATTACTATCCTCAAAACGTTCAATATTCCGAGGAGAAACGTGACGTAAACTGTCAGGTTGTAGCGACACCAGTCGAACATGCCTACGCTAAATCTGCAATCGATGACAGTTTGCAACTTGAACCATTCTCTCCAAATTCTTCTTCCTCCTGCAGCGTTTACGGTAGTTCCGAGAACGATGACGAATGGGCTCCATCATCATCTTCCTCCGGGGCCAGCACCTCCGGAAGACCGAAAGTTTACACCCGTTCTAAGCCTTACTCGAGGAATCCCGATGACAAAAGGTCCCGCAAGAAGGAACAAAACAAAAATGCAGCCACCAGGTACCGCCAGAAAAAGAAGCAGGAGGTGGAAGTACTCACCGGCGAAGAAAAGGTGCTGAGGGACAAGAATGACGTCCTTCAAGGGAAATGTTCTGATTTGCAGCGTGAAGTTAAATATTTGAAGGGTCTGATGCGAGACTTGTGTCGAGCCAAAGGCCTCATCAAATAATATAAGGCATGTCGGGTCCATGACCATTTTGAGGTTTCTATGTTTTCTAATGTGAAATTTTTTGTTGTTGGATTATATATCAAGGCGGAGACTGTTGTCGTGTATCAAGCTATGCTTGTCCTTATTTTCTTGCCTTTTATTATTTGTATTTCTCTTTTGTTTCATTTTATGAAACTTGTCATTCTCCTGTTGGGTGTTGTGTGAAACAGTCTGCTCTGCGGTGTGTCCATTATATGCAGTACACACTCTTCTGTTTCTTTTTGAGAAGAAGAACTACGTCCTGCCTTATGTAATATATAATCTACAAGTACTTATTTCATTTCTAGTGAATGTAGTCCATTTCCTTATCTTTTTGCCTTGGCTTTGCGCCTACGAGTTGCGGATTCACGTAAGATCTGCTGCTGGGTGTTTGAAGTGTGGATGTTTTGCTGAAATGTTTGATCAGTGACTGTAGATAACGTTAGTACCTTAGTTTTCATTTTAGCATGTAATATTTTGAATTAAATATATTGAAATACAAATTATGTTTATTAAGTGTTAATTTGTAAGTTTGATTTTTATATATACTTTTACTCTTTTGTGTTTTTCTGTTTTACACGGAAGAGGCTGGAATTTTTAATACTTTTATTATAAATCTGTGGAATTAACTTTTATCTGTAATTTTAATTAACTAACATTTATTATAGTGATATATTATATTGATAATTCATCAATCAAACATGAAATTTATTAGAGATAATTATTATCTATATTAACTTAGAGTCTCCTCGTGACCGCAGAAATGTTGTCGAAAGTTATTTTATATTAAAATCCAAGTTGTCTAGTAGTTATTTTTAAAATCTAAGCTGTCGTTGTTTTAACCCTTTGAGTTTTATTATTGCATTCCTTCAATGTTCATTTTTAGAATTAATTCATTCATTCATTTCTTCTTTCATTGAATATTTATGCCGTTATGAAATTTGTCAACTGCATGATGTTGAGATAATTTTAACAACATTGTTTGTTTATCTCAAAATATTTTTTAAAGTATCTGTAAATTACAATATTCAATTACATACTATTATTAGAAATATTCTTTTGTACAAAAATTTTGCAAGCAGTTTTGATTTTACATCTTATTTTTATATTATTCATATGATATAAAATCATGATTAATATAGATATTTTCAATGACAAAAGTTTGTTTAATTTTTTTCTCCTTAATTGATGACATCGGTATCGACTGACAGCTCTCCTAGTGGACAGATTCAACTACCAGCATTAAACAAAAATACCTGTATTAAGGAAGTCTTGAATATCAAAGTACATTAAATTGGATTTCGTTGTTCAGAGAATAAAAGGTTACATTTTTTTTACAGAATGAATATGTCCTTGTAGTATAGGTGAATGAGATCGGTCGAGGCAGGATTCGAACTCGCGACCACTGGATTACAAACCCAGCGAACTAAACACTGCCACCACCCATCTGTTTACTTTAAGGAACCTTCAAAAATTTATTTAGATGTGTGCATTTCTTGACATATTGTTATTTAGAGATAAATATGTCTATTCTTGGCATACTCATTCTTCTACTTTGAAGGTGCATACATTCCTTCAAGTGTCAAATAAAGCAGAAGGAGAGATGAGACATAAAATTTTGAATACCTACAAGGTAATAAAAGAGGTATATTTAGAATCTCTCTGTAGAATGTGTGAAAAATACATAACATTTTTTCCCATTGGCTAATAATAATTAGTGACCGACCAAAGGTTCGGTTTCGGCAATAAAATATAGTTTCGGCATCAGTTTCGGTTTCGGCAGAAAATCTCCGGAACCTTCAGAAGCACCGAAACTCTGCGTTTATGAATTATTGCGCTTCGTTCGGCTGACTTCGGGTAAGTTCATGACTCGAGTGTCACCCGCCATCATCAATCAGTTCATCAGTTGAGTTCGCCGGCCAGTCGTAGAAAAAAAATGTAATAAACTGCTTTTTTTGCGTACAATATTAGGCTTTTTAATTAAGATTACCAAAGTGATCTATTAATTAATCAATGATATTTCGTTTTTTTTGTTTAAAAATAAAAAATATTTTTCCACATACTTACTTCTATTACTTCCACTTACTAAGTATTGTTTTTTATTTCATTGAACACGTGTTAACTGTCAATAAGCCAAATTTCATTAAACAATAGATTTTTAATTGTCTAAAAAAGTTTCGGTTTCGGTTTTGGTAGAAAATCCTGTCCCGGTCAGACACTAACAATAATATGAAAAATTAAAATTTTAAGTACTTAGGTATGCACCTAACCATTAAAATATTTCATCCTTTTTATAATTTTTATTAGTTACTAATTAATGGGTAGATTCTGATAAATATTAGTGTCAAAGCTTTCCTCGGGGTGTAGACCTAAGTCAAGAGCTTCTCAAGATATAATAATAACAACGTGGCGGACAACCACCATAGTAAATTCAATCAGTTTCAGGAATAACTAACAAGAGAATACAAATAAAAAAATAATGAGAAATCAAAAATACTCAATAAATATAAAAATAAAAAACAAAATACACAGTGGGAATAGAAAAAATAAGGTAAGGTAACGGGTGATGAGCAAATTAAACTCGCCAGTGTACAAAAGATGTGTACAGTGTACAAGAAGATAAATTAATCATACCCACTCACTATTGGCATATGGAATCGTTGGTTGGGGAGGGTGTGCCAAGACCATCATGGAAAAACTTTGTCTAGCTCAGAGATGCATTTCAAAAATAATACTTAAGAGACCTTTCGACTATCATACAGAAAACCTTTACGAGTTTAAAGTATTTGACCCTAGACAAACATACATCCAATACATTCTGACTTACTTTCATAAAAGTACACTACAATACCCGAGAACACAACAATCTATAAACACACAAACAAGTACAAATCTAAATTACACAATCCCACATATGAAAACATCTTTTGGTTAAAGAAATTTTTCATTTATTGCTCCACGACTCTACAACAGTTTACCTTCCTCTCTTAAAGAAATAACATCACAAAGAATAGGTATTCAAAATGAATATTAAAAAATAAATCATAAATTATGGGAGGACAGAACTAACACAAATACTTAGTATTCAACAATAACTACAAATTAAAAATATTAACAACATTTGTACCTATGCGGTATTGTGTTAGCGATGCTGATTCATATTAATTACACCAACATAGTCAACTATTCTCTTTCTATGGCTCTGAAATAAAAATCGCGTCAGAGATTGTATTTATGACAGGTATTATGGCGGACATTGGGATCCGGTTGATCTGTTTTGTGTGACCCTATATGTTTGTGGAAAAATCACCTAGTTCATAATTGCATATAATTGTCAATAAAAATTGTAAACTGCTAGCCCTAGAACAGGATTTCCTAGTTGGGCAGCAGTAATCTACTTATTGTTGTCATTATAAATATGGTGTGATAAAAGGTAAAATAAAAATAAAATAAAAAAAAGTCACTGATTACTGTTTAGTCCTTAAGTATACAAAATATGCAATTAAGAGAATACAAAATAAATATTAATTTCGAAACCCCAATTCGAGGTAATTGAGCGCAACACATCATCTATAAACAACACTTTAATGTAAAATAACACATTTGGCGTTCAGTCGTATCTGCCTACCACAGTAGGGAAACGGCCTCAAGGTATTTGATGTGTGTATAATTATTGTTTTACGAGTTTTACACGCCTGACTTTTATGCAATCCGCAATACACGCAAGTAATCTACAAAGAATTAACACAGGAGCTGAATATTCACATAAAAAATACAACACAAGAGAATACCTATTAAAATGAATGCATGATGTGGGTAGGTACAACAATGAACAAATACATTAATGTGGTCATAACAATTAGCGAAGAATTGCTTTATTTGACATGGATCCCATCAATATAAATTGGCTTACTATTGACGTTCAAATTGATCGAAATTTCAAATTTTCGCTTAGAAATTATCTACATACCTGTCGTCTGCATACCTTCTAATTATATTCTAAGTAGGTAAAACGATTTAGAGATTCCTAGCTACCGCATTTGCTCCGTTACAAATGTACATAGGTTCTTAGCTAAAATTTTGAAATTAGGATCAGCTTTGAACGTCAAGATTACCTAAGCCAGAATATCTTGACAAAATTAAAATGAAGCTTCCTCTGAAGTTTAAGAACGAGGTTTCATGACAATGTTTTAGCGAGTGTGGCGGGGTATTATGAAAATTTGTGTCCTCTATAATACCTAAACTAATTCAATTGATTTCATGTGAATGCAATTACTATGAGCTGATTAATTTTCCGAAGATATGGGCCCAATTCTTCTCTATGATTTATTTTTATTTTATTTTATTTTGTTTAAGGGACAAATACAGTCTTAAATATACAAAAGGAAATAATATAAAATAAATAAAAAACAGACCAATTACATTTGTCCACAGATGCCAATCATAATATACCTACATGCACACACATTACAACGTTAAATAAGTAAGAATATAATCAAAATAAATAAAAATATTATTAGAATAAATTGAAATGTTTATAAAAAAATATTGCATGTAATAAAGGGAAATAAAGGGAAGAGGAATATAAAAAGGAAAAAGGATGAAAGAAGGATTAAATGTTCTACTGTGATATAATAATAAAAACAAATTAAAAAAAAAAAATAGGTACAAAAATTAAAAAGTTCACGCCGCCGCCATGCCTCTATATACATAAATAGTTTTTGCTAGCAGTGAATATATCAGAATGTGATATGTTGACATTAAAGAAATGATGTTTAATCTGTCAAACACTCTAAATGCTCTCACATCCTGGATTTTTTGAAGAATTTAAAGAAGTTTGAAGGATTTTTGAAGAAGTTAAAGAATTTAATAAAAATGTACCTACCTAATTCATAAAAATGTATTTAGGGATAACAGCATATTTTCATACCACACACACACACACATACACACAAAAACATCGTCACGAAACTCATTATGAGCTCTCTACCTTTAACGTGCTCCGAAAATTGATGTAAAAAATTTGCTTTCACAATAGACGAGCATGTATGCTTGGATGTCGACGAGGCGATGGATATGTTTCAAGATAGAAGAATGTGGTATACGAATCTCTCTGCCTTCCCGATATAGCGTGATGATGATGTAGATGAATACAAAGTGTACCTACCTATAGTAAAAAAATAGATACATGCTATATCAAGTCGATTAGTAAATGTTCCCATAGGTACCAAAATATACAGTTAAAAACATAATACAACAATCTGACTCCTAAGCCAAAGGTCCCGGAATCAATTCCCGGTGGAGACACAGTATTTAATTGTGTTTTCGGTCTGGATTTGTGAGACGATAAATATCGTTAGTCTCCAGAATGTGCATGGTAACCTGTTATTGGGTATGTGTTAAGTAAATATTTAACTTAGTAGGTACCTACCTGTTAGATACCCAAGCAGGAATACAAAAATCAATGTATGGATTTTTTCTTTAATGGTCGACAACCCTTAATGTATTTTTGATGAATATTTTTCTATCGTATCAAAAATTTTAACAAAATAAAAAAATCTTTTGAAATTTTTAACATAATATAAAATCAACGGATATCTATGGAAAATTAATCAGTTCTAAATCTATGCACTTTACACATACAATATGAATATAATGTCAATTGGAATTATAGTTTGGAATGTATAGAGGACTCAAAAAGGATATGCATACCTATGTACACGATGAAATCATAGAAAAGAAATAAATTACGAGCGGCTGCGTCCTTATTGAGATTTCACCACTCTCAGTAAGGACGCGCTCGAGTGTCCTCTGTAATTTCATACAAATCTCAAGTGCTTATTCTACTCGCTCACCGCCCCGCAACACGCATTATTTCGAAATAATGATACTAATTGTAAATAGTTAATGGTATATACTGAACATATGTACATAAAACTATACAACATAATATAACGACTCACAACATCTACAGTTGGATCTCATGTGTTACATGCAACTAGTAATAATGTCTGTCTTTCTGAAGGAGCCAGTTATTAATTATTATTATTTGGAGAAAGTTATTTATAAGTACGTGGGCTTGTATATAATCTATTTAAAACAAGCTAAAATGCCCCGCAGCGGTAAATATGAATGATTAAGCTATTGTTTTTAATAATATTGTCATCGGAGGTAAGTGTGAATGCAAAATTTTCGCAAGATTGGACGACGGGAAATGGTTTTAAATTTGATTGAACATAAGGTTCGTAAATAGTTGAGTGTTACCCACAATCTAGGTACTCATTTTTATAAATTGTTATCATGTGTGTATCGAGCGGTGATAGCCCAGCGGTAAGGTCGTCGCCTTACATGCGTTAGGTCGACGGTTCGAATCCGGGCGGGGCACGCATCTCTAGATTTTCAAAAAATCAATGTGCGGATTTATATCACTAGCTATGTGTAGCCATGATCCAATTTGTCTGGTTCCCCTTTCTATGGGTTACGAAGGTCAGATGGCAGTCGCTTCAATGTAATAACCAGACTCGCCAATTCCAGGATCATGGTCAAAGCGTACCCCGATAGAAACGGGACAAAAGCGCTAATTTATTGCAAGATTTGACTATGGGAATTACCTTTAAATAAATAAATAAGTAAATAAATAAATAAATAAATAAATAAATAAATAAATAAATAAATAAATAAATAAATAAATAAATAAATAAATAAATAAATAAATAAATAAATAAATAAATATATAAATAAATAAATAAATAAATAAATAAATAAATAAATAAATAAATAAATAAATAAATAAATAAATAAATAAATAAATAAATAAATAAATAAATTAATTAATTAATAAATAAATAAATAAATAAATAAATAAATAAATAAATAAATAAATAAAGGTATTCAAAATTTTATGTATACAAAAAAAAATTGTGAATTCGTCGGATGTTTAATCTGTGCTCTGTTTTATTGTGCACATCTTTAACTCTTTAACTTTTCAATTGTGGCCCTTTAACTTTAACTTAATTTTAATTTACTATTCTTCATACATTGAGACACGTGAGGCAAATCAAAATATGAGTTTCTAGTGGTCGATGCTTCCCCCCACTCCCCTCACTACCTCTCTCCTTTCCTATCCTGTCTTCATAATTGTTAATAAATGTTATGTACTTAATACATTTAGAATACTATAATTGGCAACATAAAAATTATCTCTGTATATCTGTAAAAATCTTTATTGTATTGCTGTTGTATTCTATAAAATAAAATAAAAATAATTAAATAAATTAATTAATTAATAAATAAATAAATAAATAAATACATTAAAAAAATTATTACTATATAAATAAATAATAAACTAATTAATTAATTTGTAAATTAATAAGTAGGTAAATAGTGTAGGCCACAACTCTAATCTCTACTGTTGGATACAGAGAGAAGGGAATATTGCACCTACCTGGTGGCGAATTTCTTGCTTCGTCTGAGAGGTCTTCACGGAAGGCACTCACTGTCCTCTGATATCACAACACACACTATATTGGTGAAAGACACTATTTCCAAACACGGTTTGGGTATAAAAAGAGGGCGCACGGCGCGTAGTTTTAGTTGATCAACACGAAATGTATCGAAACTAATTTAATTCAACACGACGACGAGTTGTAGACGATTGTATTTACTGCTGTATTGTACAGATGACTACACATGTAGGTAGCAATATTTTAGGAGAGGAAAAGCTTTGGAGTGTTGCCACATTTATCGAACATCTACAATGTTTGAATCAATTCACGTATTTTCATCTAGTGTGTATTATAACATCAGCAAGATTGAGCTTTGCAAAGTGGTTTGAAATTTATTGAAATAAAAACGTTGTCAAGAGTTTAGTGTTGGTTATTTCCTTCTCGTTTTGATATATTTTCATCAAGTGTGTATAGCTTTTGGCAAACTCCAGCATGTCCTAAAAAACAAAGAAATCCCCATTAATTTGAAACGAAGAGTTTTTGAATTGTGTGTCCTCCCTGTGATGACGTATGGTCTAGAAACGATGACATTGACTACCAACACCACATACAAACTTAAATGCGCACAGCGATCCATGGAGAGGCAAATGTTAGGCATAAGTCTGAGAAATAAAATAAGAAATGAAGAGATCAGACGCCAGACCAAGGTTGTCGACATTATGGACCATGTAGCAAGATTAAAGTGGCAATGGGCAGGTCACGTTGCTAGACAGGGGACAGAGAGATGGGCACCCAGAGTTATGAGGTGGAGACCATGGGGAAATAAACGGGGAATAGGTCGACCGATGAAAAGATGGGCGGACGATATTGTCCCTGTTGCGGGTAGAAACTGGCCGAGACGAGCCATGGACCGAAATAAATGGAAGGATTTTGAAGAGGCCTACATCCAGCAGTGGAGAGACGGCTAAAGAAGAAGAAGAAGAAGAAGTGTATAGTTGTATATCTTTACGTGACACTACTCAATGGTATACAGGTACATGTACGCACATAAATCACATCCTGAATTAATATTGTCATTGCGGGAGGTATGAGACAAACTCACACACAAACAATATGACTGCTTTATTACCTTAGAAGATAACTGCGAAGTATCAATTTTCCCACCATTTTCAGTTCGGTGCGAAAAATTCATTGTGGGTGAATAATAAAAATAGATACTGGAATGTAGTAAGTACGCACTTTTTCCATCAAAATGTATTTGCATACAAATGATTAAACGAACAGATGGGGTACCTTGACTACAGATCTAATATGTAGGTACAGTTTCCATCGCCGCACTTTACACAATTCCCTTTATCTCCCTTTTAAATAATACTTCATTAACAATTCAATGGTTTCCTTTATTAAATTTTGCTTTCAACGAAATTATTTTTATTTTCGTGTTTTCAATATCTAGTTGTGGAATCTGCGTTCCGGATGCGAAACAACAAACCCCAACTTAATATAAAAATAGATTCTTGTTATTATTATAGGTATAGACGATAAAGATGTTAGAATAATCAAGAACCTGTGTTGGTACCCAATGTTTCCTGTAAAATGTCTCCGCACACATGTTTTACCCTCCGGTCAGTCAATATTATATAAGAAAGTTTCCATTGCCAGATTTTAGTTGTCTTTTTTAGTAATAAATACCCTTAAATATACATTTTAATGAAAAATTGTATGTGTGTTCATGGGGGGTGGGGGGGGGGTGTAAAAATTAAAGGGAACGTTGCTGGGACCAAGAGCTATTATTAAAATTGAGAATGGAAACACTTTCCAGGGTATTCCCACTAAGCAAAGAGTCCGAAAGGGGTGTGTTCTCTCACCTACTCTGTTTAATTTGTATTGTGACTTGGTCTTTAAGGAAGCGCTGACTGATACAGATCTCGGTGTGAAGGTCAATGGTGTGGTCATCAATAATATCAGGGGGGCAAGTCTGGTCCGATCGGCGAAATCAAAACCCCCGTGATTACCCATATCATGGATAAAATTATCATATGGAGTTCTATGATGTCTAAAGATATTGTAGGACTCCATATAATAATTATATCCATGATATGGGTTCTATGATGTCTAAAGATATTGTAGAACTCCATATAATAATTATATCCATGATATGGGTACCTAATCGTGGGGGTTTCGATTTCGCTGGTTGGACCAGACTTGCCCCCCAGATATGCAGATGACATTGTATTACTTGTAGACAATATACAAGACCTTCAACAACTACTTAATAAAACCAATTCTATTGGAGAACATTATGGACTTAACATTAAGAAAACCAAATGATGATTTTTTGCCGAGATAGCCATCCAAATACAAATCTCCAACTTAAGGGTGTTAGTATCGAAAGGGTAAAACAATTCAAGTACTTGGGTAGTATATGTAATTGCTGAGAATCTAGACCCTGATACTGAAGTCAAATGCAGAATAGAAGTTCGATCGGTATTTTACAAAATGAAAAATCTTCTTCTCAACGACAATATCAACTTAAAGCTGAGACAAAGAATGGTCAAGTGTTATGTGTGGTCAGTTCTGCTTTATGGGGTGGAGGCGTGGACTATCAAAGTTAATATTATAAACCGCCTTGAAGCATTTGAAATGTGGATCCACATATTCTGAGAGGTGAAAAGTATGCCATTCTTCAGCTCATCACGAAGGGGGAGATTGAGGGTCGTAGAGGGGTCGGAAGAAGGCAGCTCTCCTGGCTGCAGAACATCCGGGAATGAGCCGGTATGAGAACTGAGAACTCTAGAGGAGCTGTTTCGCACCGCACAGGCTATAATTATTTTTTCTATTAGAAGGTACATCAAATATATAATTCTCAATTCTTCCAATCAACCAGAGTTTAAGTTAAATAAATAAACAGTGTGTACCATTACAAACACGTGAGAAGCAGTTTACAAATAAGTAAAGTTTTCAAGGTTTGTAAATTCGCGCTCCATACTAAACGTATTTTTTTTCAACAATAAAATGAAACAGTTACTGACTATGTAGTTATGTTTATTTTGTATTCAGATTCTTGTACTTATTTCAAAATTGTGGAAATTTTAGACACTTTAGACATGCTTATAAAATTTGCATATACTTTAATGGACTTTCATTTGTATATATTTTTTGTTTTATAAAATGATATCAAGAAGTGTAAATGTGTTTGGTTTTGTTTTATAAATTAATAACATACGATTAAAGTTTATTAAGGATGTGTTTCTCGAACAAAGATTAATGTAAAAGTATAGTTTAATTACTTTGATTTCATAAAATTGTTCAAAACTTATAGTGTTTCATTGAAATCTAATGCCGTCAAACGACGCAATTTTGAACAATTTCATGCAATCAAAGTAATTTAACTATACTATTACCGTTACTCATGTTGAAACAACCCTGTTTAAATATACTAAACTTATGTAAGTACTTACCTTCATAAAATAATTTGAATGTAAGTAGGTATGGGTTCGATCCTCAGCAGAGGAGAAATTAATTTAAATTAATTTCTCACGCTAATATTGCTTCTCTGGGCTGGAGACACTGGTTAGTTGGAAGAAATTGCCATATGGCAATAAATTCGCCACTTGCGCAGGGTGCAAGGAAGTGTTTATTATATTATGGCCGTAGATATCGATTTTTTTTCCCTGTGGGGAGTCAATGATATGTTTATAATTCTGGTGCAGTTCAGGGGTGACACCTGTGCAAGAGCATTGTCACCTCATGTTTATGGACTGTTGTTTTCATTGTTTACATAAATCAATACCTCAATAGGTGGCGTTACAAAAAGTTTTCTTCTTTACTTCATAGATGGCGTGGGTGTTTTTCTGCTTATTTTCAAATGATCAGTTTCTCATTATTAAAATATATAGAAATTTCAAAAATTGTTTTGATAAGTGAACTCAATAAGAAGGCATAATGGTGAATCGTGCACAAGCGCGTAAAGTGATCAAGTAAACCAGCCAATGACAGGTCGTGAGCCCTGTAGGCTGTAGGTGTCTTGAGTTCCTGGTTCTCCTATAATATTCTAACTTTGTCTCTAGTCAGATGATAAAATTAAAAAAAAAATGCCATAGATATGTTATTTTTACAGATAAGTCTCCCCATAGTATTATTGACTTCTATAAATCTTTGTTAGTATCTTCTCAAAAAGTGTTCTATAACCAGCGATGCGCAAAATGGGTATTTGAAACCATTTGAAATGCAAAATGGAAATGGGTCAAAAATTTACTATTGAAAATCCAAAATATAAAACGGTTTTAAGAAAAGTATTTCAAATGCATAATAGATATTTTGAAATTTAGATGGGTCGAATAGTGCGCTGGGCTAGTAATCTAGTGGTCGCGAGTTCGAATCCTGCCTCGACCGATTTGGTTCACCAATAATAATATTAATGATATAGCACAAGCATTTATGCTTAATTTAGGGAACGTAGGAAGATGTATATGTACTTGTTGAACAAGGACATATATTTTTTTTATTAAAAAAAATGCATTGAAAGTACGAAATGGTTTTTCATTTCAAACCATAGAATAGTAAAAATAACCGCCCTTTTCAACAATTTTGTCATTTATTTATTTATTTTAATAATTTTATCAGGACTAGTGTACCCAGCTTAATAAATATAAATTAATACCGTAAATCTTAGTGTCTATGAAAAAAGGATAAAATTTCGATTAAACGATGTTTTTATTGCAAGAATGCATTTAAAATGTATAATGCACGGAGAAAAGCATTTCAAATGGAAATAGAATTGAGTGAAAAAAAAAACATTTAAATTACGAAATGTAAAATACCAATTATGCATTTCTAATAGAAATGGATTTATTTGAAATATAGCACACCTCTGTCTGTTATGTTTTTATGTATTCGAGAGTCTAGTTTTGGCCACAATCCAATCTTTTTTAATTTGAAAAGTAGAATAGTATTATTCTTTATATATGAAGGATGCATAGAAAATGGACTTAGAATGAATGCCAGCAAATCGAAGGTAATGGTCTTTGAAAAGAGTGAATGCAGAACAGTGTGTCGAATAAAAGTAGAGAGTGAATGGCTTGAACAAGTCGACGAGTATGTCTATCTGGGTAGTATGTTCCAACGGAATGGACGGCCTGATAAGGATATTGAAAGAAGAGTTATGGCAGGAAACAGAGTGAATGGAGCACTTAGACCAGTTATGAATGATCGCAACATATCAAAAGATGATAAAGTTGCCATTAATAAAGCAATCGTAGTGCCAACCCTAACGTATGCAAGTGAGACCTGGACATGGCAGAAGTCGCACGAAAGCAGAATAAATGCAGTTGAAATGAGATCGCTTAGAAGAATTTGTAACAGAAAGATGTATGACAGAGTTCGAAATGAAGATACAAGGAAAGAATGTAAGATGAAGAAAGATGTAATTAACAGAATGAAAGTTAACATATTGAGATGGTTTGGCCACTTGGAGAGAATGAATGAAGAACGCCTGACGAAGAAAATATAAAAAGCTGACAGGAATGGAATAAGAGGTCGGGGGCGCCCAAGAAAAGGATGGCACGACCATGTAAACGATATTCTGAAAGATGGAAATGTAAGAAGCGTGAACAACAGACGAACGTGTATAAGACGATGTATGAATGATGATGAGGCGATGAATGTGTGTCAAGATAGAAAAATGTGGCGTTCGGTTCTCTCTGCCTACCCCGTGAGGGATATGGCGTGATGGTATGTATGTATGTATGTAATAGTATTATTGCATTGTATACAAAACAAATGATTTACATTTAGAAAGATTGTAAAACAATGACCAACCTATTGATGAACAATCGTCAATTCACTTACTTAAAATGAAATATACCTAAATGTAAACAATATATTTATTATACAATACCTAAAGTATGTAGTAGTACTAAGTTTTAGTGAGTGTACCTAGATACCTACATACATTTATTTATAAATAAAACTCAATTTGTACGCTCTCTTGGTAAAGCCATATAAATTTCTCTCTCAGCATATATAAGTGTAATTATTTCTTGAATTGGTGAAATTGGAAAAGCCTTAGAAACGTTCGCACAAAACTTTCGTTAATAGAAAACTAGTTGCATGTAACACATGAGATCCAACTGTCGATAGCGATAGTATGTATAGTTGAAGAATATGTACCAAACTATAAACCCATAAATACAAATTATTTATTATTTTATGATATTTAGTTTTCTATACAACACATGTACCTAGGTAGTCAAGATAGGATAGTATGGAGGTCAGTCTTTTTTTCCTACCCGGAATATGAAAACAGCATGATGGTATATGTATATTGTATGTTTAGAGATGAAGTATCAAACTATTAAGTCTTCTTTGATATTGTGTATAGGTGACTACCATACAAAATGTATGAAGCGATGTCGTCACTAAATTCAATTTTTAAAAAAATTGTTAAAAAAAAATTGAGATCTTCTACTACAATGTTAATATTTTTTATAGAAAATTAAATTATCTAGTTGGGGTGTTTCGGCTTTTTTCGATAATTGTAAAAGTTTTGGAAATATAGGCAGTTAAACTCATAAATTTATCATAAAAAAAATATTTTTCTTAATAAAAAATGTTTGAGAAACCCTGGAATTTTTTTGAAAAAATTTATTTGAGATTTTGTATTTTTCTATATTTGTACCAATTTTCAGCGTTCTAGCGTTTATGGTTTCTGAGATATATGGAAAAATAAAATAAAAATTCAAAATTGATAACCCCTGACTGAAACAAAAATTCAAAATTCCGAGTATAAAAGTTTTGTAGGCCTGTAACTGTTTATATATTCTGAAATTTTAGGTTCTGTAAATTGAGCGGATCAAAAGTTATAAGGGGGGGACGGACACACACACAGACACACAGACACACAGACACACACACACACACAGACACACACACACACACACACACACAGACACTCGAAATGTTCTACTCCGAATTCTGAGTAAATCCGTGTATGGAACATATATGCTGCGAAGCCTCTAAGTTGGTGTTTTTTGACTTCAAAGTTGGAAAAGCCGTGAAAAAAGTAGACCTCTCCATACAATTCTCGCGTATTCTGGCTTGATACATTGTCGATATGTTAAGAGAACAAAGTTCTCCTGAACAAATCGACACTTGGATAACTAACTAGTTGCATGTAACACATGAGATCCAACTGTCGATAGCGATAGTATGTATAGTTGAAGAATATGTACCAAACTATAAACCCATAGATACAAATTATTGAATATTTTCAGATATTTTGTTTTCTATACAACATATGTAGGTATGTATGTCAAGATAGGATAGTATGGAAGAAGATCCTTTTTCCTACCCAGAATATGCAAATTGCATGATGGTATGTATGTATGTTTGGAGATGAAGTAACAAACTATTAAGTCTTCTTACATATTGTGTATAGGCGACTGCCATACAAAATGTATGAAGCGATGTCGTCACTAAATTCAATTTTTAAAAAAATTGTTAAAAAAAAATTGAGATCTTCTACTACAATGTTAATATTTTTTATAGAAAATTAAATGATCTAGTTGGGGTGTTTCTGCTTTTTTCGATATTTTAAAAAAAAATTACAGTATAAGCAGTTAAACTCATAAATTTATAAAAAAAAAAAATACTTTTCTTAATAAAAATTGTTTGAGAAACCCTGGAATTTTTTTGAAAAAACTAATTTGAGATTTTGTATTTGTCTATGTTTGTACCAATTTTCAGCGTTCTAGCGTTTATGGTTTCTGAGATATATGGAAAAATAAAATAAAAATTCAAAAGTTGATAACCCCTGACTGAAACAAAAATTAAAAATTCCGAGTATAAAAGTTTTGTAGGCCTGTAACTGTTTATATATTCTGAAATTTAAGGCTCTGTAAATTGAGCGGATCAAAAGTTATAAGGGGGGGACGGACACACAGACACACACACAGACACACAGACACACACACACACAGACACACACACAGACACACACACACACAGACACACGAAATGTTCTACTCCGAATTCTGAGTAAATCCGTGTATGGAACATATATGCTGCGAAGCCTCTAAGTTGGTGTTTTTTGACTTCAAAGTTGGAAAAGCCGTGAAAAAAGTAGACCTCTCCATACAATTCTCGCGTATTCTGGCTTGATACATTGTCGATATGTTAAGAGAACAAAGTTCTCCTGAACAAATCGACAGTTGGATTATAGACAACTTCTCTATAACTAGTTGCATGTAACACATGAGATCCAACTGTAGATAGCGATAGTATGTATAATTGAAGAATAAGAATCAAACTATAAACCCATAAATCCAAATTATTGAAAATTTTAACACATGTTGGTATGTTTGTCAAGATAGGACAGTATGGAGGTCAGTCCTGTTTTCCTACCCGGAATATGAAAACAGCATGATGGTTCTGTATGTATGTTTGGAGATTAAGTACCTATCAAACTATTAAGTCTTCTTACATATTGTGTATAGGCGACTGCCCTACAAATTGTACTAGTTGCATGTAACACATGAGATCCAACTGTCGATAGCGATTGTATGTATAGTTGAAGAATATGTACCAAACTATAAACCCATAGATACAAATTATTGAATATTTTTCAGATATTTTGTTTTCTATACAACATATGTAGGTATGTATGTCAAGATAGGATAGTATGGAGGAAGATCCTTTTTCCTACCCAGAATATGCAAATAGCATGATGGTATGTATGTATGTTTAGAGATGAAGTATCAAACTATTAAGTCTTCTTACATATTGTGTATAGGCGACTGCCATACAAAATGTATGAAGCGATGTCGTCACTAAATTCAATTTTTAAAAAAATTGTTAAAAAAAAATTGAGATCTTCTACTACAATGTGGATATTTTTTATAGAAAATTAAATTATCTAGTTGGGGTGTTTCGGCTTTTTTCGATATTTAAAAAAAAAATGGAAATATAGGCAGTTAAACTCATAAATTTATCTTAAAAAAAATAATTTTCTTAATAAAAAATGTTTGAGAAACCCTGGAATTTTTTTGAAAAAAGTAATTTGAGATTTTGTATTTGTCTATGTTTATACCAATTTTTAGCATTCTAGCTTTTATGGTTTCTGAGATATAGGGAAAAATAAAATAAAAATTCAAAAGTTGATAACCCCTGACTGAAACAAAAATTCAAAATTCCGAGTATAAAAGTTTTGTAGGCCTGTAACTGTTTATATATTCTGAAATTTTAGGCTCTGTAAATTGAGCGGATCAAAAGTTATAAGGGGGGGACGGACACACAGACACACACACAGACACACAGACACACACACACACAGACACACACACAGACACACACACACACAGACACACGAAATGTTCTACTCCGAATTCTGAGTAAATCCGTGTATGGAACATATATGCTGCGAAGCCTCTAAGTTGGTGTTTTTTGACTTCAAAGTTGGAAAATCCATGAAAAAAGTAGACCTCTCCATACAATTCTCGCGTATTCTGGCTTGATACATTGTCGATATGTTAAGAGAACAAAGTTCTCCTGAACAAATCGACAGTTGGATGAAGCAATGTCGTCACTACATTCAATTTTTATAAAAATTGTTAAAAAAAGTTTGAGATGTGCTAATACAATGTTTGTATTTTATATAGAAAATTGAATAATCTAGTTGGGGTGTTTCGGCTTTTTTCGATATTTTTGAAAAATTTAGAAATATATGCAGATAAACTCATAAATTTATCATAAAAAAAATATTTTTCTTAATAAAAAATGTTTGAGAAACCCTGGAATTTTTTTGAATAAACCAATTTGAGATTTTGTATTTGTCTATATTTGTACCAATTTTCAGCGTTCTAGCTTTTATGGTTTCTGAGATATATGAAAAAATAAAGTAAAAATTCAAAAGTTTATAACCCCTGACTTAAACAAAAATTCGAAATTCTGAGTATAAAAGTTTTGTAGGCCTATACCTGTGTGTATATTCTGAGTATAAAAGTTTTGTAGGCCTATAACTGTGTGTATATTCTGAAATTTTGGGCTCTGTAAATTGAGCGGATCAAAAGTTATAAGGGGGGGACGGACACACACACAGACACACAGACACACAGACACACACACACACACACACACACAGACACACGAAATGTTCTACTCCGAATTCTGAGTAAATCCGTGTATGGAACATATATGCTGCGAAGCCTCTAAGTTGGTGTTTTTTGACTTCAAAGTTGGAAAAGCCGTGAAAAAAGTAGACCTCTCCATACAATTCTCGCGTATTCTGGCTTGATACATTGTCGATATGTTAAGAGAACAAAGTTCTCCTGAACAAATCGACAGTTGGACTAGATGTCGTAGTTAGCAACTAGTTGCATGTAACACATGAGATCCAACTGTCGATAGCGATAGTATGTATAGTTGAAGAATATGTACCAAACTATAAACCCATAGATACAAATTATTGAATATTTTCAGATATTTTGTTTTCTATACAACATATGTAGTAATGTATGTCAAGATAGGATAGTATGGAGGAAGATCCTTTTTCCTACCCAGAATATGCAAATAGCATGATGGTATGTATGTATGTTTGGAGATGAAGTATCAAACTATTAAGTCTTCTTACATATTGTGTATAGGCGACTGCCATACAAAATGTATGAAGCGATGTCGTCACTAAATTCAATTTTAAAAAAATTGTTAAAAAAAAATTGAGATCTTCTACTACAATTTAATATTTTTTATAGAAAATTAAATTATCTAGTTGGGGTGTTTCGGCTTTTTTCGATAATTGTAAAAGTATTGGAAATATAGGCAGTTAAACTCATAAATTTATCATAAAAAAAATATTTTTCTTAATAAAAAATGTTTGAGAAACCTTGGAATTTTTTTGAATAAACTAATTTGAGATTTTGTATTTGTCTATATTTGTACCAATTTTCAGCGTTCTAGCTTTTATGGTTTCTGAGATATATGGAAAAATAAAGTAAAAATTCAAAAGTTGATAACCCCTGACTCTAACAAAAATTCGAAATTCTGAGTATAAAAGTTTTGTAAGCCTATAACTGTTTATATATTCTGAAATTTTGGGCTCTGTAAATTGAGCGGATCAAAAGTTATAAGGGGGGGACGGACACACACACAGACACACAGACACACAGACACACACACACACACACACAGACACACGAAATGTTCTACTCCGAATTCTGAGTAAATCCGTGTATGGAACATATATGCTGCGAAGCCTCTAAGTTGGTGTTTTTTGACTTCAAAGTTGGAAAAGCCGTGAAAAAAGTAGACCTCTCCATACAATTCTCGCGTATTCTGGCTTGATACATTGTCGATATGTTAAGAGAACATAGTTCTCCTGAACAAATCGACAGTTGGATACTAGTTGCATGTAACACATGAGATCCAACTGTCGATAGCGATAGTATGTATAGTTGAAGAATATGTACCAAACTATAAACCCATAGATACAAATTATTGAATATTTTCAGATATTTTGTTTTCTATACAACATATGTAGGTATGTATGTCAAGATAGGATAGTATGGAGGAAGATCCTTTTTCCTACCCAGAATATGCAAATAGCATGATGGTATGTATGTATGTTTGGAGTCGAAGTATCAAACTATTAAGTCTTCTTACATATTGTGTATAGGCGACTGCCATACAAAATGTATGAAGCGATGTCGTCACTAAATTCAATTTTTATAAAAATTGTTAAAAAAAAATTGAGATCTTCTACTACATTGCTGATATTTTTTATAGAAAATTAAATCATCTAGTTGGGGTGTTTCGGCTTTTTTCGATAATTGTAAAAGTTTTGGAAATATAGGCAGTTAAACTCATAAATTTATCATAAAAAAAATATTTTTCTTAATAAAAAATGTTTGAGAAACACTGGAATTTTTTTGAAAAAACTAATTTGAGATTTTGTATTTGTCTATGTTTGTACCAATTTTCAGCGTTCTAGCGTTTATGGTTTCTGAGATATATGGAAAAATAAAATAAAAATTCAAAAGTTGATAACCCCTGACTGAAACAAAAATTCAAAATTCCGAGTATAAAAGTTTTGTAGGCCTGTAACTGTTTATATATTCTGAAATTTTAGGCTCTGTTTATTGAGCGGATCAAAAGTTATAAGGGGGGGACGGACACACAGACACACAGACACACACACACACACACACACAGACACACACACACACAGACACACGAAATGTTCTACTCCGAATTCTGAGTAAATCCGTGTATGGAACATATATGCTGCGAAGCCTCTAAGTTGGTGTTTTTTGCTTGATACATTGTCGATATGTTAAGAGAACAAAGTTCTCCTGAACAAATCGACAGTTGGAATATATTTATTTAATCAAAGTATGTACCATTGCTATCTATGCACTTTTGCCATCTCATGGGTATTTCATCGATCTCTTTACTACTAGTTGCATGTAACACATGAGATCCAACTGTCGACAGCGATAGTATGTATAGTTGAAGAATAAGTACCAAACCCATAAATACAAATTATTTATTATTTTATGATATTTAGTTTTCTATACAACACATGTACCTAGGTAGTCAAGATAGGATAGTATGGAGGTCAGTCTTTTTTTCCTACCCGGAATATGAAAACAGCATGATGGTATAGGTATGTATATTGTATGTTTAGAGATGAAGTATCAAACTATTAAGTCTTCTTTGATATTGTGTATAGGTGACTACCATACAAATTGTATGAAGCGATGTCGTCACTAAATTCAATTTTTATAAAAATTGTTAAAAAAAATTTGAGATGTACTGCTACAATGTTAATATTTTTTATATAAAATTAAATTATCTAGTTGGGGTGTTTCGGCTTTTTTCGATATTTAAAAAAAAAATGGAAATATAGGCAGTTAAACTCATAAATTTATCATAAAAAAAATACTTTTCTTAATAAAAAATGTTTGAGAAACCCTGGAATTTTTTTGAAAAAACTTATTTGAGATTTTGTATTTGTCTATGTTTATACCAATTTTCAGCGTTCTAGCTTTTATGGTTTCTGAGATATAGGGAAAAATAAAATAAAAATTCAAAAGTTGATAACCCCTGACTGAAACAAAAATTCAAAATTCCGAGTATAAAAGTTTTGTAGGCCTGTAACTGTTTATATATTCTGAAATTTTAGGTTCTGTAAATTGAGCGGATCAAAAGTTATAAGGGACGGACGGACACACACACACAGACATACACACACACACAGACACACACAGACACACACACAGAAACACGAAATGTTCTACTCCGAATTCTAAGTAAATCCGTGTATGGAACATATATGCTGCGAAGCCTCTAAGTTGGTGTTTTTTGACTTCAAAGTTGGAAAAGCCGTGAAAAAAGTAGACCTCTCCATACAATTCTCGCGTATTCTGGCTTGATACATTGTCGATATGTTAAGAGAACAAAGTTCTCCTGAACAAATCGACAGTTGGAAAAAAAACATTCGGACGGGAATCAATAAAACCTTTGAAGGCGGTTTGGACTGCCTCATCAGAGTTGAATTTTTTCTCTTGCAAGAAGTTATCCAAATTTAGAAAAAAATGGCAATTTGTTGGGGCAAGGTCCGGAGAGAACGGTGGATGTCTTATACATTCCAGTTGAAGCTCCTCTAATTTGATAGCCGTCTGTTGTGCAGTGTGTGGTCTAGCGGTATCATGAAGCAGCAGTGGCCTAGAGCGATTAACCAGCCTCGGTTGTTTAGCAGCTGGCTTTTCCATCATGGTTTGCAGTTGCTGACAATAGACATCTGCCGTAATCGTCTGGCCAGATTTAAGAAAGCTGTATTGAACGACACCAGCACTAGTCCACCAAACGCTCACAAGTAACTTTTTTGGGAGTCAATTTTCGCTTGGGGCATGGTTTGGCTGGTTCGGCAGGGTTCAGCCATTGCGATGAGCGCTTCCGATCCACTTTTCGTCACAGGTAATGATTCGATTTAAAATCCCTTCATTATTGTGCCGGTTGAGTAATGCAACGCAGCAGTCAACGCGCGTTTGTTGATTCGCTTCACTCAATTCGTGAGGTACCCACCTTTCAAGCTTTTTCACCTTCCCAATTTGCTTCAAGTGGATTAAAACAGTTTTATCACTAACACCGCAGCCTGAAGCTAACTCGGACGTGGTTTGCGATGGATCCGCTTCCACAATAGCCTTCAATTCTTCATTATCAACTTTGGTCTCCGGCCATCCACGGGGCTTGTTCTGCAGGTCAAAATTTCCAGAACGAAAACGTTAGAACCAAAAACGCACTGTGTTTTCTTTTGCGGCACCGTCGCCATACATATCATTAATCCTTCGAGCCGTTTCTGCAGCACTGGTGCCACGGTGGAACTTGTATTCGTAAATAACGCGATATTTTAAGTTTTCCATTTTGTAAACTGAGTGACGTAAAGGTAAAAAACAATTGAGGAAAAAACAAATGAATTATAATTTTCGAAACACAAATATATGAGTAAATAGCTGTATAAATTTGAATTCCTAACCAAAGAGAAGATATTTGAGATCAAAGTTGCCAGTACGGCAAAACACCAATTTCATATGTAAGGACCTAATATTCTGATTACTTATGCAGTTAAAGAATCTACGTATCCGTTTGTTTATATAAACCTAATTATTTAGATAGCTTACACTTATATGAGGCACCGGCATGTAATAGTGCTTCCACACTTTTCTAGTCATCGTTTTCGAGTTTCGTGTCTAGTACAGTGGGGGCTCAAAAAATTAGAGCCACCCATAATTTATCACAAAAATTGTGTTTCAGGTTCATAATCAGTATTAAAAACTTTAGATATGCTATTTATTGTTGTTTCAGTTTATCACGCCATTCCTTGTGAATATTTTTTTAGAATAACAACACTGTTTTACTGTTTGTTATGAAGTTAGCTGCGTTACAATGAGAAATGTCACAGTTTTACACCACGTGTGATATTGAACAATAGCAATTTATTCTGAAGTTTTATGGTTTATAAATTTTATTTTACAAGAATATTTGTACTTCTTTCTTTTTTTATATGCAAGTAAGTTATTTTTACCATATTCCATTATTTATTTCATTTATCAAGGCTTTTTTATATACTTTTTTTACACTTTTTGATAACCTCATTTTTTTCAAGTTTTTCAAAAATGGGTAGACAGCAGGACATCTCTTCATCCAAACTTGGTCAGATCCAAGGCTTCATATTGAGTGGAAACCATTCAAATAGACAGATTGCCAAGTCTCTTAAGGTTTCCAGAGCAACTGTTGATAGAATTAAGAGAAAAATGGACAATAATGAGCCCATACAATCAGTTAAGAGGAAAATTTGTGAGCGAAAGCGTATTACAACACCACGAACTGAAAGAAAAATAAGGGATATTGTTCTTGAAAATAGAAGAAAGTCAAGAAAAACGCTTAAAGAAATAATAAATGAAGAAGGAATTGCAATATCTCTTGGTACGCTTCGCAGAAGACTGGCAGAACAGGGATTCAAAGCTTGTAGACCAGCAAGAAAACCGAGACTTACGCAAGCAATGAGGGAAAAACGTCTCCAATGGGCCAAAGATCATCGCCATTTTACTATTGAGGATTGGAAAAATGTAAGTTGATGATGTAGTCATCATACCATTACAATTTGAAAGGATAAAGGCTCATTTTTCAGTATATTAGAATGTTTTACCAACTCTATGTGAATATTTTCTCTATTTCTAGGTTTGTTTCTCCGATGAGTCCTGTATTGAAATTTTGATGGATAAATCAAATTTTGTACGACGAAGAGAGGGTGAAAAATTTAAGGAAGAATGTATCGTGCAAAGGGTGAAGCACCCATTAAAGATTATGGTCTGGTCTGTCATCAGTGGTCAGGGTACTGGAAGACTGTACATTGTTAAAAATACCATGCGTCAGGACCAATACATTGATGTCCTCAAAGATAAACTGATTCCTCAGGCAATGGAATGGTTTCCAAATGGAAAATTTATATTCCAACATGACTCTGCACCATGCCATAAGGCAAAAAGAGTCACATTGTTTTTACAGGCACAAAAAATAGATGTCCTACCCTGGCCAGGAAACTCTCCAGACCTAAATCCCATTGAAAATTTATGGGAACTACTAAAACGAGGGATTTCGACCATATTGGTCACAAATAAAAGGGATTTGATAGAGAGATTAATAAATATTTGGCATCATAATGATAATTTAAAAAAACAGTGTGAAAATTTAATAAACAGCATGCCTAGAAGAGTAGAAGCAGTGATTGCTGCAAAAGGTGGACATACAAAATATTGACACGCATTTGGTTTTCATATGTTTTTTTCAATTCTAATAAATAAATTCCTTTTTTATATACATTTTTCAATTCTATATACCCATATTTTTAAAATACAATTGATATATAATGGTCCGTAAAAATGAAATTAGAGAATTATACCAAAAAAGTCTAAAAATAGTAAAAATGTTGGGTGGCTCTAATTTTTTGAGCCCCCACTGTAAGTGTCGGGTAGTCGAAAATACAACAGGCAACAATAACATCTCACATAGTTTATTAACCAGGTTCGCACCATCTATTCTGAGTATAATACTTTTTTAGGTGAGACGAGACAGTTTTTTGGGGTTACGCGCATGCGTAGTACCTACTTCCATTTATAAGGTAATGCACACCCCACATTTCCCTGGCTACTCCACATTGTGGGATAATATGCCATGATGGTATGAATGAATGAATATACAATATATAAAT
Source organism: Molanna angustata (assembly GCA_963576475.1). NCBI lineage: Eukaryota > Metazoa > Arthropoda > Insecta > Trichoptera > Molannidae > Molanna > Molanna angustata. Next base: position 36,684,562 of record OY754972.1, on the reverse strand, counting down.
CGTTCGCTCGAAAAGTAGTTTGTCGAATGATGTTTATAAATATATTTGTATTATTTACTAACATAAATAAAGAAAATAAAATCTTTGTAATAAATTTTTATTCCTGTTTTTTGCAATGTGTATTACACATATGTCTTCTTCCTCATAATAAATATGGCCGGGTCTTTACAATAAATTTATAAAAGTTATATCTCTACTCTCATTATGTTACCAAAATACAAAATAAAAATCTCACGGTGCTTGATTACACATATTATATTAAATTATCATATTTGATTGTCTTTTCCATTAGGTTAACAAGAGTTAGCAACAGCAACGCGTGGACGGGAACAGCTAGTTCTTTTTTTGTCTTGTCCTACTTTAGCTTGGGCTCCTAGTCGTTCGGAGCCAGGACGATCTGTCCTATATTTTTGAGGCTGGTATTTGGGGGGTATATCCTTGAGCTTACTCATATTATCCCACCACGTGGATTGTGGACGTCCTTGTCTTTTCCTGTTTTCTGGGAGTGCTAGAGCAGAGCAGCACCACATGATCTTTTTGCCTTCTCATGTCCAAACCATCTGTTAGATTTTTTGATTTGGTTTGGTAATATCTTTGCATTTCGAATTTCATCAAGCTTCATCACCACGCCTGCCAATCTCAGCATTTTGCAACAGCAAGTTATTTGTGAAAATTTCCGTTCTTGAATTAATTTATTGGTAATACTACATAAAATGTAAATTGAATAAGTAATTTACTAACCTCTCTGTTGAGTGAGTAATATGCGCGATAATATAAGTATGAAATATTGAGTATTATATATTCTTGTCATTTAATCAATTGTATCACACAATAAACTCATAGATTCTACTCCCAAAGGTACCTAATACTCTCATTCATTTGAACTATAAAAGGTTTGGTTTCCTTCATAACACTTGGTGAATAATCCATTTCACGAATATTGGCCCAACTTGCAAGTTACACCAAATCGAATACCAAATTTTATTGACATGAATACATAAACACATTGAGTCGTCGTTAGTTGGACCATTATAATGTTGCGAGTTTATTCAAGTTATATTTGGTTATGATAGATTTGTTTATTTTTATAATTGTGAGATAGTTGCAATATCATTTGAGATTAATAGGCACCATGCAACGTTCCCTCTAATTTTTCTATTATGTGAGCGGATCTTCGACGCATCTGTGCAGTGGCGGTGCGATAAATTTACACACCCCCCCCATAAACATACATACAATTTTTCATTAAAATGTAGGTATATTTTTAGGGTATTTATTAATCACAGTGATTTTATATAATAACAACACTAACAAGGATAAATTTTGAAATAAATAAAAAAGATAACTAAAATCTGGCAATGGAAACTTTCTTATTATAATATTGACTGTGCGGAGGGTAAAACATGACGTGTGCGGAGACATTTTAGTAAGTGTGCGCGCGCACACGCGCACACGCGCACACCTTACAGGAAACATTGGCACCATGTATACGTTTTTCTTACTTATCTACAAAAAAGTTTAATATCATGTTCATGGACTGATTCAATTGTTCACGGAACAACTAATTAATCAAATTTGATGTGCGCGATTATAAATTACAGATAACAATATATAGATGTTTTGTTTTATTTTATTGTATGAATACTGTTCAATGTAATTTGCTCTCCCTCTTTTAGTTATCCTCTGATATTCCCGTCACTTTCCTATCCCACTATCCTTAACCATCTCCTAATAATTATTTCTTTAATTTTTTTTCTTTTCTGTGTGTTAAATATTATACCTTACAGTGGATATACATAATTTGATGACAGGCCTAACTATAGATTGTACCACTTAGCATATATATTTTAATGAATGTACATCGGTGTAAACCCCCAATAAAATAAAATAAATAAAATAAAAATAAAATAAAATAACACGCTTATGCGAGTCACGTTGATTTCATTATACTAATCTAACCTTACTCAAAACTACTTGCATGTTTCACCAGAAAATACCTTCCACAGGTAAATATTCGCAATGCTAAGTTTATGGTAGACAGTCACACTGCAGTAGTCGTCATACTTACGTGTGCCCTCTATACTTTGTGGCATCTACATATATATTGTGGTATGTTTTTTTTTTTAAATTAAAATGAATATGTCTTTGTTAAACAAGTACATATACATCTTCCTACGTTCCCTAAAATAAGCAAATAAATGAAATAAATGCTTGTACTATAGGTGAACGAAATCGGTCGAGGCAGGATTCGAACTAGCGACCACTGGATTACTAGCCCAGCGCGCTAACCGCTCTGCCATCGACCCATCTAACATCGACCCATGTGAGTTTATACATTTGAAACGCTGGGTAACTTTCAAATAATGCATATTCAACATACATATGATATACGCGGACGACCGCTCTGGCCACACTAGGTAAATGAAGACAATAATAAAAACTTCATACAGACACTACATTATATTATATGTAGTTACATATAATTCGGAATACTATCACCTATGATTGTGTTTCATTGTACGACTAACTGATAAAGATATAGCTGTTGAAAATATCGGTTGTATTGGCAAGTATTGGCAAATATATCTCGATGTGAATATATTTGTGAAATGGGTAGGCACCTTTATTTGACGTGGGAGTGCCAATGTGGAACCATAGCATACACCGATAGAAACGGTACTATAATACATACATGTGTAGGTACAAATTATGGTAGGTAAAGGGTGCCATTTGTGATATTGTGTGTTATAAAACTATAACATATACCTAACACACTTATGATTCCCCGATAACTCTATAAATTATGTAACTTAGATAATTTCCTATGTATGTTTGTCCGCGTTTTCTTCTCTGATTTTAATCCTGGAATTGGTTTGTAGCAATTTCTTCAATTATTATACTCTTCCCTGTCTTGTGCGGCTCTTTTAAAATCAACATAATATGATGAGTAGAGCACATCTACCAGCAGGTTCTCCAGGTCTTAAAATATAAATATAAACATAGAAAATATAAAAATAAGTATAAAATATACATAAATACTTTCGGCAAGGGCGTCCGCTAGCGCTTGTCCCCTCTATCATACCCTCCATAACGTCCCCTAGCGCTTGTCCCCTCTATCATACCCTCCATAACGTCCTCTAGCGCTTGTCCCCTCTATCATACCCTCCATAACGTCCCCTAGCGCTTGTCCCCTCTATCATACCCTCCATAACGTCCCCTAGCGCTTGTCCCCTCTATCATACCCTCCATAACGTCCCCTAGCGCTTGTCCCCTCTATCATACCCTCCATAACGTCCTCTAGCGCTTGTCCCCTCTATCATACCCTCCATAACGTCCTCTAGCGCTTGTCCCCTCTATCATACCCTCCATAACGTCCTCTAGCGCTTGTCCCCTCTATCATACCCTCCATAACGTCCCCTAGCGCTTGTCCCCTCTATCATACCCTCCATAACGTCCCCTAGCGCTTGTCCCCTCTATCATACCCTCCATAACGTCCCCTAGCGCTTGTCCCCTCTATCATACCCTCCATAACGTCCCCTAGCGCTTGTCCCCTCTATCATACCCTCCATAACGTCCCCTAGCGCTTGTCCCCTCTATCATACCCTCCATAACGTCCCCTAGCGCTTGTCCCCTCTATCATACCCTCCATAACGTCCCCTAGCGCTTGTCCCCTCTATCATACCCTCCATAACGTCCCCTAGCGCTTGTCCCCTCTATCATACCCTCCATAACGTCCCCTAGCGCTTGTCCCCTCTATCATACCCTCCATAACGTCCCCTAGCGCTTGTCCCCTCTATCATACCCTCCATAACGTCCCCTAGCGCTTGTCCCCTCTATCATACCCTCCATAACGTCCCCTAGCGCTTGTCCCCTCTATCATACCCTCCATAACGTCCCCTAGCGCTTGTCCCCTCTATCATACCCTCCATAACGTCCCCTAGCGCTTGTCCCCTCTATCATACCCTCCATAACGTCCCCAAGCGCTTGTCTCCTCAATCATACCCTCCATAACGTAACGTAACGCTGATTTACGTTGATTTTTGCACGCGTAAAATCAACTATTAACGTATCAGGCATACCTACATAGAGTACCGAGAGGTAGAATTGAATGATATAAATATTAATAATGTAATGTATGATATGAGTATCAGTATTCGAAACATAATCACTAACAAATATTGAAAACTAATATATTTTGCATTAGCTTTATCAATTATTACATACTGGCTTTAATGTCCCGCTTTTGGCCAAGAATGTAAATACCTACATACCTATTATACTTTAGAATAATTCTGCATTATCGACTATTAGACTTAAAAACGGACGCTAAAGTCCCAGAGCAGGTAATACTTAGTGGGGCGTGTTGATCGTTTTATACGTATGAAAAATAAATAAATAAATAATACCGTATATGGAAAATCAACAATAAGACCTGAATGCACAGTCCTAGGTACCTAAATACTAACTCCTAACTTCACTGGAGTAAATAGTTTTCTTAAGTTAGCAATTGCGTTGCAGAGACATCTCTAACTAAATATTAAATACTACGCCAAATTTAAGGTCGATGGCGTAGAATTTCACATTATTGTGTATGAAGAAAAGAGATAGATAGCTTTCTATGGGCTTTTCTGACATTTGACGTTTAAAATGTTTTTTGCTATAACAACACAAGCATATGTAACCAACTTCACACTTCTCACTGACAGCTCAATGTCACGATTTTTTTGAAATTCCACCGAATTTTCGGCATCTCGTATGGATCGCTGAATACTCTGTTTGGAATTTGATTTGACAAAATTACCAAATACATATTCAACCAAGCCGATAAAATCACCATCCACCGAAAAAAATCTCGTATTTTAGTATTAAACCACTCCTAAGGTTCCTATCAACCTTAGTTTTTGACAATTCGCGAATGTTAGTTTTCGCCGATGCGCATGCGGTAAGTATTTAGATATGTCTCTGCAATGCAATTCTCATAGAAAAACGTCGTAGCATCCTCCAGTTAGGAAGCCACATGATCTCCTAACTTAAGTGAGCGACTGTGCAATGAAAACATGGTTAGTATATTTAGAATTTAGTATTTAGGTAGGACTCTACATTCGGACCTTAGTCAGACATTTGAAACATTTAAGTAGGTATTTGGTAGGTAGGTACCTATGTACATACATCAAAGTTCTCTAAATATTCGAATTTGATTCATTACAAATTCCTTTTGAATTTGGTTTAAGTGGGAGTTGTGAGATAATCACACTGATACACACAAACATTTTCATAATTTTACTATTTTTAATATTTTTTTTATTATTCATGTCTGTTAAAAAATTATACCTTATAAGGTAAGGATATAATTCACGTAGTACCTACTGCTGATAGCGCATCGATATCAAAATTCAAATATATGGAGAACAAAGACTAAAAAATGTGTTTCTTTTAATTGAATAATGCGAGATCCGCGGTCTAATAAATACGGTTCAAATATCGGAGCTTATGTAATAAGGCGGGAAATGTCAGAAAAACGTACCTACTATTTACAAAATAATCAGATCGCGCTTACATAAGATTTCGTCATTTTTGACGGGTTATAACTAGTAGGTACCTACCAATACATAATGTTGACCGAATATACGTTAAAATAAAGTGCTCATCACTAAAACAATTTTCGTACGTGCGAATGTGAAATTTTTCGTACGTTTAAACTTGATTTAAATATTTAATACTTACTCGAGGACATGACTTGCGTTTTTTTTATATTTAAGAACGATGTTCATGACAAGGCACCGGTTTAAAATAGGTTGTCTTTGTAAGTGAGACAAGATTTGTGTACAGATATACCGATAAACGTACGTGTCATGCTTATTTTTCATATTTGATATTATTTTTTTTTTTTAAATGAATATGTCCTAGTTAAACAAGTATATATACATCTTCCTACGTTCCCTAAAATAAGCAAATAAATGCTTGTACTATAGATTTGATTTGGGAACCATGTGATTCATATTAATTACACCAATATATTTAACTTTCTATGGCTCTGAAATAGAATCGCGTCAGAGATTGGATTTATGACAGGTATTTATTCTTTAAAAAAATGACATACATAGAAAAAAAATGAGATAAAAAGGTAAGTGTGATTATAGAATTATAATATAATTAATTTTAGATTACAGTTTGGTTTCAATTTAAGTAGCATGTAACCCATGAAATATACTCGATGGCGATAATATGTAATAGAATAATACGTAGGTACCAAATTATCAACTCTTAAATTCAAATTATTGAATATTATATTTTGTTTTCTATTCAAAATATTTATGTCAGGATTTGATAGTGTGTAGGTACACAGGTCGGTTTCTACCCCGAATGTATAAACTGCTTGATGCTATGTACCTATATACATAATTATGTTTGCCGACCGCCGCTGCACAGATGGTAAGCCGTTTGGTTTCTAAGCGACGTCCTGGGTTCGATCCTTAGCAGAGGAGAAATTTATTTATATTAATTTCTCACTCTTATAATGCTTCTCTGGGTCGTGGTAATAAATGGCAAGAAACTCGTTAATATTAATAATTTTCATGTACCTATGTATGGAAATTTAGTTTCAAACTATTTAGATAACCAGTGTTATTATTCGAGCTATTTTCGAAAAAGGGGTATTATTTTTGTAAAAAAGAGGAGCAATAATTTCCGTTATTTTTTTAAAAAGGGCTGAAATCTTTGTAGAAAACCAGTGTGATTATTCGAGTTATTTTTTGGAAAAGGGGCATTATTTTTGTAAAAAAGCTGACTTATTATTTGCGTTATTTTTTAGGAATAGGGCTGATATTTTTGTTGAAAATCAGTGTTATTATTCGAGATATTTTTTGGAAACGGGGTATTATTTTTGTGAAAAACGGAGTAATTATTTGCGTAATTTTTTGGAAAAGGGCTGATATTTTTGTAGAAAAACAGTGATATTATTCGAGTCATTTTTTTGGAAAAGGGGTATTATTTTTGTGAAAAACGGAGTTATTATTCGAGTTATTTTTCGAAAAGGTGTATAATTTTTGTAAAAAAGCTGACTTATTATTTGCAATATTCTTTTGGAAAAGGGTTATAATATTTGTTGAAAATCAGTGTTATTATTCGAGTTATTTTTTGGAAAAGGGGTATTACTTTTGTGAAAAACGTTATTATTTGCGTTATTTTTTTGGAAAAGGGCTGATATTTTTGTAAAACCAGTGTTATTATTCGAGTTATTTTTTAGAAAACGTGTATAATTTTTGTAAAAAAGCGGGGTTATAATTTCCAATATTTTTTTGGAAAAGGGCTGTTATTTTTGTAGAAAAACAGTGTTATTATTCAGGTAATTTTTTGGAAAAGGGGTATTATTTTTGTAGTAAACCAGTGATATTATTCGAGATATTTTTCGGAAAAAGGGGTATTATTTGTGTAAAAAAGCGGAGTTATAATTATTTGCAATATTCTTTTGAAAAAGGGCTGTAATATTTTTTGAAAATCAGTGTTATTATTCGAGGTATTTTTTGGAAAAGGGGTATTATTTTTGTGAGACATGGAGTTATTATTTGCGTTATTTTTTTTGAAAAGGGCTGATATTTTTGTAGAAAATCAGTGTTATTTATGGGTATTATTTATGTAGAAAAACGGTGTTTTCAATCGAGTTTTTTTTTCGGAAAAGGAGTATTATTTTTGTAAAAAAAGCTGACTTATTATTTTCGACAATTTTTTGGAAAGGGCTATAATATTTGTAGAAAATCAGTGTTTTAATTCGAGATATTTTTCGGAAAAGGGGTATTATTTTTGTAAAAAGGCGGAGTTATAATTTCCGTTATTTTTTTATAAAAGGGCTGATATTTTTTTAGATAACCAGTGTTTTTATTCGAGTTATTTTATGGAAAAGGGGGTTTTATTTTTGTATAAAAGCTGACTAATTTTTTGCCTTTTTTTTGGAAAAGGGCTGATATTTTTGAAGAATATCAATTTTATTATTCGAGTTATTTATTGGAAAAGAAGTATTATTTTTTTGAAAAACGGAGTTATTATTTGCGTTTTTTTTTTGGAAAAGGGCTGATATTTTTGTAGAAAACCAATGTTATAATTCGAGTTATTTAATGGGAAAGGGGTATTATTTTTGTGAAGAACGGAGTTATTCTTTGAGTTATTTTTTTGGAAAAAGACTGATATTTTTGTAGAAAACCAGTGTTATTATTCGAGTTATTTTATGGTAAAGCGCTGAAATTTTTGTAGCAAATCAGTGTTATTATTCGAGTTATTTTTTGGAAAAGGGGTATTATTTTTGTGAAAAACGGAGTTATTTTTTGCGTTATTTTTTTGGAAAATAGCTGATATTTTTGTAGTAAACCAGTGTTATTATTCTAGTTAGTTTTTGGAATAGGGGTATTATTTTGTGAGTAATTATTTGGGTTATTTAATGGGAAAGTGGAATTATTATTGTGAAGAACAGAGTTATTCTTTGCGTTATTTTTTGGTAAAGGACTGATATTTTTGTAGTTAACCAGTGTTATTATTCGAGTTATTTTGTGGAAAAGCGCTGAAATTTTTGTTGAAAATCAGTGTAATTATTCGAGTTATTTTTTGGAAAAATGGTATTATTTTTGTGAAAAACATGGTTATTAATTGCGTCATTTTCTTGGAAAAAGGCTGCAAATTATCTAGAAAACCAGTGTTATGATTCGGATTTATTTTCGGTAAAGGGGTATTATTTTGTGAGTAATTATTTGGGTTATTTAATGGTAAAGGGGTATTATTTTTGTGAAGAACGGAGTTATTCTTTGCGTTATTTTTTTTGAAAAGGACTGATATTTTTGTAGAAAACCAGTGTTATTATTCGAGTTATTTTGTGGAAAAGCGCTTAAATTTTTGTAGAAAATCAGTGATATTTTTCAAGTTATTTTTTGGAAAAATGGTATTATTTTTGTGAAAATCGGAGTTATTATTTGCGTTATTTTTTTGGAAAAGAGCTGATATTTTTGTAGATAATCAGTGTTATTTTTTGGAAAAGGGTTATTATTTTTGTGAAAAACGGAGTTATTATTTGCGTCATTTTTTTGAAAAGGGCTGATGTTATTGTAAAACCAGTGTGATTGTTCGAGTTATTTTTTGGAAAAGGTGTATAATTTTTCTAAAAAAGCTGACTTATTATTTGCGTTGTATTTTGGGAAATGGGCTGATATTTTTGTAGAAAATCTGTGTTATTATTCGAGTTATTTTTCGCGAAAGTGTATAATTTTTGTAAAAAAGCTGACTTATTATTTGCAATATTTTTTTGGAAAAGGGCTGTAATATTTGTTGAAAATCAGTGTTATTATTCGAGTTATGTTTTGGAAAAGGGTATAATTTTGTGAGTAATTATTTGGGTTATTTAATGGGAAAGGGGTATTATTATTGTGAAGAACGGAGTTATTCTTTGCGTTATTTTTTTGGAAAAGGACTGATTTTTTTAAAGAAAACCAGTGTTATTATTCAAGTTATTTTGTGGAAAAGCGCTGAAAGTTTTGTAGAAAATCAGTGTTATTATTCGAGTTATTTTTTGTAAAAGGGGTATTATTTTTGTGAAATACGGAGTTATTATTTGCGTTATTTTTTTTGAAAAATAGCTGATTTTTTTGCAGTAAACCAGTGTTATTATTCGAGTTATTTTTTGGAAAAGGGGTATTATTTTTGAAAAAAGCTGACATATTATTTGCGTTATTTTTTTGGAAAAGGGCTGATATTTTTGTAGATAATCAGTGTTATTTTTTGGAAAAGGGTTATTATTTTTGTGAAAAACGGAGTTATTATTTGCGCCACTTTTTTGGAAAAGGGCTGATGTTTTTGTAAAACCAGCGTGATTATTCGAGTTATTTTTTGGAAAAGGTGTATAATTTTTGTAAGAAAGCTGACTTATAATTTGCATTATTTTTTGGAAAAAGGCTGATATTTTTTGTAGAAAATCAGTGTTAAACTTCGAGACATTTTTTAGAAAAGGTGTATTATTTTTTTAAAAAGGTGACATTATTTTCGTTATTTTTTGGGAAAAGGGCTGATATTTTTGTAGATAATCTTTGTTATTATTCGAGTTATTTTTTGGAAAAGGGGTATAATTTTTCTGAAAAACGGAGTTATTATTTGCAGTATCTTTTGGAAATGGGCTGTAATATTTGTAAAAAACCAGTGTTATCATTCGAGTTAATTTTTGGAAAAAGGGTGTTATTTATGAAGAAAACCAGTGTTATTTTTCGAGATATTTTTCGAAAAAGGGGTATTATTTTTGTAGAAAAGAGAAGTTATAATTTGCGTTATTTTTTAGAAAATGGCTGATTTTTTGTAGAAAACCAGTGTGATTACTCTTGTTATTATTTGGAAAAGGTGTATTATTTTAGTAAAAAGCTGACTTATTATTTGCGTTAGTTTTTGGGAAAAGGGCTGATATTTTTGTAGAAAACCAATGTTATTATTCGAGTTTTTTTTTCGGAAAAGGGATATTATTTTTTTTAAAAAACGGAGTAATTATTTGCGTTGTTTTTTTGGAAAAGGGCTGATTTTTTGTAGAAAACCAGTGTTATTATTCGAGTTATTTTTTGGAAAAGGTGTCCTTTTTTTGAAAAAAAGTGTAGTTATAATTTGGATTATTTTTTTGGAAAATGGATATATTTTTTGTAGTAAATCAGTGTTATTATTCGAGTTATTTTGTGGAAAAGCGCTAAATTTTTGTAGAATATTAGTGTTATTTTTCGAGTTATTTTTTGGAAATGGGGTATTTGTTTTGTGAATAACGAAGTAATTATATGCGTTATTTTTTTGGAAAAGTCCTGATATTTTTATAGAAAACCAGTGTTATTTTTGGAAAAGGTGTATTATTTTTGTAAAAAAGCTGACTTATTATTTACAATATTCTTTTGGTGTTATTATCCGAGTTATTTTTTTGAAAAGGGGTTTTACTTTTGTAAAAAACGTAGTTATTATATACGTTATTTTTTTGGAAAAGGGCTGATATTTTTGTAGAAAAACAGTGTTATTTTTCGAGTTATTATTTGGAAATGGGTATTATTTATGTAGAAAAACAGTGTTTTTAGTCGAGTTTTTTTTTTCGTAAAAGGGGTATTATTTTTGTTAAAAAGCTGACTTATTATTTGCAATGTTTTTTTGGAAAAGGCCTATAATATTTGTAGAAAATCAGTGTTTTTATACGAGATAGTTTTCGGAAAAGAGCTGTAATTTTTGTAGAAACCCAGTGATATTATTCGAAATATTTTTCGGAAAAGGGGTATTATTTTTGTAAAGAAGCGGGGTTATAATTTCTAATATTTTTTTGGAAAAGGGCTGTTATTTTTGTAGAAAAACAGTGTTATTATTCAGGTTATTTTTTGGAAAAGGGGTATTATTTTTGTAGAAAACCAGTGTTAATATTCGAGATATTTTTCGGAAAAGGGGTATTATTTTTGTAAAAATGCGGAGTTATAATTTTGGTTATGTATTTGGAAAAGGGCTTTACTTTTTGTAGAAAACCAGTGTTGTTATTAGTCATTTTTTGGAAAAGGGGTGTTATTTATGTAGAAAACCAGTGTTTTTATTCGATTTTCTTTCGGAAAGAGGTATAATTTTTAAAAAAGCTGACTTATTATTTGTAATATTTTTCGTAAATGGACTGAAATTTTTGTAAAATAACATAATTTTAATGTTTTTTTGTAAATGGCCTGAAAGTTTTGTAGTTATTCTTTGGAAAAGAGGTATTATTTTTATAGAAAACCAGTGTTATTATTATTCGAGATTTTTCGGAAAAGGTGTATTATTTTTGTGAAAAAGCGGAGTTATTATTTTCAATATTTTTTTGGAAATGGGCTGTAACTTTTGTAGAAAAAAAGTGTTATTATTCGAGTTATTTTTTGGAAAAGGGGTATTATTTTTGTTGAAAACAAGTGTTATTTTTCGAGATATTTTTCTGAAAAGCTGTATTAAAAGCTGTATTGAAAAGAGTTATTATTTGCCACATTTTTTGGAAAAGGGCTGTAATTTTTGTAGAAAAACAGTGTTATTATTCGATTTAATTTTCGGAAAAGCGGTGTTATTTTTGTGAATAACTGAGTAATTATTTGCGTTATTCTATGGAAAAAGGGCTGATATTTTTGTAGAAAACCAGTGTTATTTTTCGAAAAGGGGTATTATTTTTGTAAAAAAGCGGATTTATTATTTGCGTTTTATTTTTTTGGGAAAAGGGGTGATATTTTTGTATCAATCATTTTGGAAAAAGGGGTATAATTTTTGTTTAAAACATATATTATTATTATTCGCTTTATATTTTTGGAAAAAGATTTTATTTTGATAGAATAGAGGTGTTTTTACTCGCTTATGTTTTTTGGATAAACGGCATTATTTTTGTATAAAAGCAGTGTTATTTTTCCAGCTATTTTATGAAAAACATGTATTATTATTATAAAAAAGGTGTTCTTATTCTCGTTATAAAAAGTGTAATATTCATGTAGAAAAGCCTGTTGTTTTCCGGTTATTTTTTGGTAAAGAGGTATTATAATTATAATTATTTTTGTAGAAAAGTGCTGTTATTTTTCGAGTTATTTTATGGAAAAGGTGATTATTATTTTTAAATAGCTGACTTATTATTTGCAACATTTCTTTGGAAAAGGGTTGTAAATTTCGTAGAAAATCAGTGTTATTATTCGAGTTAGTTTTTGGAAAAGAGTTATTATTTTTGTGAAAAACGGAGTTATTGTTTGCGTTATTTTTTCGGAAAAGGGCTGCAATTTTAATAGAAAACCAGTGTAATTATTCCAGTTATTTTTGAAAAAGGGTTATTATTTTTGTAAATAAGCGGCGTTATATTTTGGGTTATTTTTTGGAAAAGGGCTGAAATTTTTGTAGAAAATCAGTGTTATTATTCGAGTTATTTTTCGGAAAAGGGGTATTATTTATGTAGAAAACCAGTGTTATCATTCGGGATAATTTAGGGACTAGGGGTATTATTTTTGTAAAAAAATAGTGTTATTATTCGAATTATTTTTCGGAAAAGAGGTATTATTTTCGTGATAAACCTTGTTATTATTTGCGTTATTTTTTTGGAAAAGGGCTGATATTTTTATAGAAAATCAGTTGTATTATTCGAGTTATATTTTTGGAAAAGGGGTATTATTTTGGTAAAAAAAAGGGGTTATCATTCTCGTTATTTTTATGGGAAAAGAGTATGTATTATTCTTGTAGAAAAAAGCAGTGTTACTGTACCAGTTATTTTTTGGAAGTGAGGTTTAATTTAGGTAGAAAAGAGATGTTATTATACCAGTTATTTTTTGGAAGTTTGTTTATATTAGCGTTATTTTTTGGAAAAAAGAGTAATATTCTTGTAGAGAAGATGGTGTTATTATTCCAGTTTTTTTATGAAAAGAGGTATTATTATTGTAAAAAAGTGGTGTTTTTACTCTCGTTATTTTTTGGAAAAGGAGTGTAATTTTGGTAGAGAAGATGCGATTTAATTCGCGTTTTTTTTTTTTTTTTGAAAAGGTGCATTCTTTTTTTTAAAAAGTGCTGATATTATTTGAGTTATTTTGTTGTAAAGGGATGATGTTTTTTAAGAAAAGCGATGTTATTATTAGCGTTTTTTTTTTTTTTTTGAAAAGGTGCATTCTTTTTTTTAAAAAGTGCTGATATTATTTGAGTTATTTTGTTGTAAAGGGATGATGTTTTTTAAGAAAAGCGATGTTATTATTAGCGTTTTTTTTTTTTTTTTGAAAAGGTGCATTCTTTTTTTTAAAAAGTGCTGATATTATTTGAGTTATTTTGTTGTAAAGGGATGATGTTTTTTAAGAAAAGCGATGTTATTATTAGCGTTTTTTTTTTTTTTTGAAAAGGTGCATTCTTTTTTTTAAAAAGTGCTGATATTATTTGAGTTATTTTGTTGTAAAGGGATGATGTTTTTTAAGAAAAGCGATGTTATTATTAGCGTTTTTTTTTTTTTTTTTGGAAAAGTAGAATTATTTTTATAATTTTTTAGATAAGCGGTGTTATTATTCGCTTCGCGTTAGTTTTTGGTAAACAGTTATTATTTTTGTGGAAAAGTGGTGTTAAATTCGCTTTAGTTTTTTGAAAAGAAGTATAATTTTTGTTAAAAGTGTTGTTATTATTCGCGTAATTTTTGGAAAAACGGGTAATATTTTTATAGAAGAGTAAAGATATTCATATTTTGAGATAAGTTTATTTTAATTACTTGTTTGGCGTTTCTGCTGGTATTTGGAATAATTATATTTTAATATATTATATATTTTCTTTTTAAAATTTTCAAGGATTTTATTTTTAATTAAATCAAAGAAAAAACAATATTTTATACAATTTGATAATTTTTTTATAGTTATTGAGTTCTTAATTCTGTTGAAACGAGCTTATTTTACACAAAGGCGTCAAATAAAACATGATATTATAATTATAACTTTGTGTCTGAAATTTGTAAGTATTGTATAAAAGATGAAAAAGATAAATTAAGATGATAGCTGTACCTAGATATTTTACATTAAAACAATTTTCCAAGGGATTCAAAAATTAATTTTTCAAGAGATGATTATTCCAATATTTCTCAGAACAGATCATGGTGGAGATTATAAAAAGATGGATACAAGGAAAACAAATAAGTACTTAACCATTCTTTTAGAACAACATTTTAATGGGATATGATGAAAGATAATTAATGTTTAATTGCAGGTATTGGTATAGTGAAACCAAAACAATATCGAAAATAATCGAATGATCAATATACCTACCAACTTACTATACCTACACAAGAAAATGGATGTATATACAAAACATCTTGTTTTTACACTAGCAAAAAATGGTAGGTATGTATGTCTAAACGACTATGTAAAATTATCCAATTATATGAGTGAAAATTCGAAGCAAAATAATAGGTAATACACATGTAAATAAGTAAGTAGCTACCTACAACTGTCGGGATAGGAATGTGTGGTGTTTGTCTCTCTTTTCTTACCTTATAAGCGTAGTATGTATATTTAAGATGCAATGAGAATATGACATAAACATATTAATTCAGAGATCTGTCAAATTAGGTAGGCACCTAATTTGACAGTAATGCAATGATGATTAGAGAAATACATAATATATTGAATATATATAGGGTATTGGAGGCAGGAAAAAGAGTGAATTGTGCATTGAAATTTGTTTTGGATGTCTCAATTTACAACTATTTTGTAGCTTAAAATTTAAAATAAAATACATTCAGAAAAAAAGTTAGTATTAGATCAGATGAAAGACGCATTAAGATGTGTTGGTCAAAAAGAAGGATCGAAAAACGCGTAAAAAAAAACAAGTTCCTATACAAGGCTGACAATAGTGGAATTAAATAATAAACTGGGGGGCAAGTCAAGTCCAACCGGCAAAACCAAAACTCTCACGATTAGCCATATTGTGGATATAATTATTGTATGGAGTTCTATAATATCTTTAGATGTCATAGAACTCCATATGATAATTATATCCATGCCGGTTGGACCAGGCTGGTTGGGTCTATCAAGATACAATAATCTGATTGAGATATTAAGTGTTACAAACTCAATGTAGATAATAGAATAATCTTGTACCTATGTACATCAAAATACATGGACGCGAATGTAATATAAAAGACTTTGCCAAGAACGAAAAGAACCTCTAGAGACCAGAGTATTATTTTCTTAGTAGTGGGGAGCGATCTGTATGTATATTACACATAATACCAACCAGGCAAAAAAACACAATAATTATACAATAATTATGCTGAAACAAAAAATATATAATATCTACAAATATACTTTCAAACAAAGCAAAACTTAAAAATACATTGATTATTCAATGGAGAGTTTTGCGTTGATCACAACACATTCATTTGTTGTAGGTACAAGGATTATATTACATACCATTTAGTTATAACCCGTCAAAAATGACAAAATTTAATGATATATTTACATAATATTATGTGAGTAAAATTTTGAATTTGTGTTAACTATTATTTTATATTTTGTACTGTTTATGTTCATATATGGCGAAAATTCTTTGTTATGTAACTTTTTCTCAGATGGTCGAGTGGAGAAATTGCCTGCACATAATAAGTTCGCCATTATTTGTACAATGTTATATATAAATAATGGCGAACTTCTGCACACTAGTTTTACCTGATAGACGGAACTCATTTTGTATATATAAAAAAAATACTTAGTTGCACCCTGCGCAAGTGGCGAGTTTATTGCAATATGGCATAGGTATTCTTCCAACTAACCAGTGTTTCCAGCCTAGAGAAGCAATAATTGCTTGAGATATGAATTTAAATATTTTTCTCCTCTGATGGGGATCGAACCTACGACGCCCGCACAAAAGCAAAACGGCAACCTTATTTATTAGACCGCGTTCACGCATTATTAAATTTAAAGAAACACATTTCTTAGTCTATGCTCTCCTGATATTTGAATTACGCGATCTATGTATTAAATTTAATTTTATTTATTTATTTACAAAAATACATAAAAATATATAATAACCGACCTCACTGTTATCCTGTGTCGAGGTCGACAATTTGACATAGATAAAGACATTTAATTATTATTAGTATTTTTTTTTAATAAAAATAATCTATTTTATGACTCATCAATTCCAACTCAGATAAACCAGTCATTTACTGTCTACTTCAGCTAAATCAATTCCATATCGTTCCATGGTTTAGGTAGCATATTAAACATTTTTGGATCAAAAAAAGTAATATTGCGTTGCGGTAATGTACCTAGTTTTGGTCTTTTTCTTTATAATGATCGACTTATGAGGTCCGAGTGTGCTGCCCTGTGGCACTCCAAATTCCAGTTCTTCAGAATCACTGAAAGGATCATCATGTCTTTCCCATTGTGTTAAACCTGTCAGATAGCTTTCCATCCATTTTAATATATTTTATTTAATACCGATACAAGAAAACATTTTGATTAGAATTTTGTCTGTCAATTTGTTGCGAGATGATATCCGTAAGATAGGAATTGGCGTCTTCAACACTCTGTTGATTTTGTGAGATTATATTGCGGGCGTCATTTATAAAAATTTATTTCTCACGCAAATATTGCTTCTATGGGCTGGAACCACTGTTTTTTTGGAAGAAATCGCCATACGGCAATAAACTCGCCACTTGCGCAGGGTGCAAGAAGTGTTCATTAATACTAGTGTTCATCACTCCACAGATACAGGTCCCTTCGATTACTTTCAGATATAATCCTTGCAATAGAAACAGAAAAACTAGTTCTTCTTTCATTTCTGGATATGAGCGCGGCTTTTGACACAATCGTCCATCAATTTCTTTTAAACAGACTGAAGATATCCTACAGCATTCACGGAACAGCCCACTCGTGGCTGCAATCTTATTTATATAACCGTTCTCAAAGCATAATAATAAATAAAGAAAAATCTTTCCCTAATATAGTGACGACAGGAGTTCCCCAGGGTTCTGTGCTTGGCCCGTTACTGTTCACACTTTACACAAAGGACATTTTTAATATAGTAAAATCTCATGGTCTACTTGCACACTGTTACGCCGATGACTGGCAGCTGTACTTTTATTCAACTCCGAGTGAATCATGCCTTCTAAAAGACAACATTCGTCTGTGCATCGAAGAGATAGAGCGGTGGATGTCTTCAATAAACTAAAATTAAATCCAACTAAGACCGAATTTCTCTGGACGGCCACACACCGCCGGCAGCATTACATAGACAACAACTCTGTCTCTGTCGCAGACACCGACATTATTCCCAAGTCCGCCTTTAACCTTCTGGGAGTCCATATTTTTTTGATTCTCAAAAAAATAAATAAACAGCACAACATCCTCTGCTTTCTACCACTTACGACGAATAAAATCTATCAGACGAAATATACCCATGGAACCAATGAAATCTCTAGTAAACGCATTCGTTATTTCCCGCCTGGACTACTGTAATGGTATCTACGCAAACCTCCCAAAGCTTGAGCTAAACAAACTTCAATCCGTCTTCAACGCTGCTGCTAGGCTAATCACCGGAGCCGCGAAATTCTCACATATATCCAAGCATATATGAAATCTTCACTGGCTAAAAGTGCCAGAGAGAATCAAGTACAAATTATGTTTGTTGACTTTCAAAGCGATCCATGGCATGGCTCCCACGTATCTTTCAGACTTCTGCATTCTTCTCACCGTAAACGAGTGACAACAAACACTTCGGTCAGCCACCACATCCATACAGGAATAGAGTGAGAGGTCGGGGCCGCCCAAGGAAAAGATGGCACGTCCATGTGAACGGTATTTTGAAAGACGGAAATGTCAGAAGCATGAATAACAGACGAACATGTATAAGACGATGTATGAATGTCGACGGGGCGATGAATGTGTGTCTAGATAGACATAAGTGGCGTTCGGTTCTCTCTGCCTATCCCGCGAGTGACATGGCGTGATGGTATATATGTATGTTTGTTATAATATTTTACCTCTTGGTACTCTTTATGAGTGTGATACGTTAATTAAACATACAAACAGATAGGAAATTATGTTAATTGATATTTCAAACAAAAGTTATTTCTGATTTTTTTTTTTTATTTATATAAATTATTTTTTTGCTGATGTAAACATTGAATTAAGTATTTATCAATATTTAGACGTTATGTAGGCACATTGAAAAATAAACATTAATTAGGCTGATGGTGGGAGGGTGGTTTGTGGGTGGTGCAGGGGGGAGGGGGGTGGTAATCCCAAGACATAATTACACTGAGGGTATTGTTGCTTGAAAAATTGCTGTAGAGAAGTTGAGATAGCTTTGGTACTTATGTAACGAAAGCTAATCTCACCCCCACACACTCTTCTTCTCTCTTTCTAGAGCATATAAATATTCTTGAGAATATCCAAGACATACATAATAAGCGCAGTACTATAATCTGAGAAAGACCAGGTAGGTAAATAAATAACTATAGTTAGATACACAGACACATATTTGATATACAAAGGTGACCGTTAGCATAAGAAAGATCAAACACATGTTTTAGTTTCATGGTTTATACAAAATATAATACTCACCGATATTCATAATACCTAAACTTATTAAATACAGTCAACATTGTAATAGTCAATATTACAATATTGACTGTTCACACTTTCTGAAAATTATTAACTTCAACATACCTACCAAATAGACGAACAAGACACACTTCAACGTTCTTTTTATATTACTGGTTGCATGTAACACATGAGATCCAACTGTCGATAGCGATAGTATGTATAGTTGAAGAATAAGCAGGTACCAAACTATTAACCCATAAATACAAATTATTTAATATTTTCAGATATTTGGTTTTCTATACAACACATGTACCTAGGTATGTTTGTCAAGATAGGATAGTATGGAGGTCAGTCCTTTGATCCTATCCAGAATATGAAAACAGCATGATGGTATGTATGTATGTTTGGAGATTAGTATCAAACTATTAAGTCTTCTTACATATTGTGTTTAGGCGACTGCCCTACAAATTGTATGAAGCAATGTCGTCACTACATTCAATTTTTATAAAAATTGTTAAAAAAAGTTTGAGATGTGCTAATACCATGTTTATATTTTTTATAGCAAATTAAATTATCTAGTTGGGGTGTTTCGGCTTTTTTCGATATTTAAAAAAAAAATGAAAATATAGGCAGTTTAACTCAAAAATTTATCATAAAAAAAATATTTTTCTTAATAAAAAATGTTTGAGAAACCCTGGAATTTTTTTGAATAAATTATTTGAGATTTTGTATATTTCTATGCTTATACCAATTTTTAGCGTTTTAGCTTTTATGGTTTCTGAGATATATGGAAAAATAAATTAAAAATTCAAAAGTTGATAACCCCTGACTGAAACAAAAATTCAAAATTCTGAGTATAAAAGTTTTGTAGGCCTATAACTGTTTATATATTCTGAAATTTTGGGCTTTGTAAATTGAGCGGATCAAAAGTTATAAGGGGGGGGGGACACACACACAGACACACACAGACACACACACACACAGACACACACACAGACACACGAAATGTTCTACTCCGAATTCTGAGTAAATCCGTGTAAGGAACATATATGCTGCGAAGCCTCTGAGTTGGTGTTTTTTGACTTCAAAGTTGGAAAAGCTGTGAAAAAAGTAGACCTCTGCATACAATTCTCGCGTATCCTGGCTTGAAAGATTGTCGATATGTTAAGAGAACAAAGTTCTCCTGAACAAATCGACAGTTGGAAAAGAACGTTGAAGTGTGAACGTATAATAATATGGAAAAGATCAGGTCCGTGGACTTATTCTGTATGTCCACGACCCTTTTCAGGAGCCACATTAGACAGGAATAATTAATTGTTTTGTTACCAGCAGTGAGTACAATCATGAGTCCATTTATGAGCATTATCACAATTATTATATAATAAAATAATTGATGCTGTTGAAGAATACGTATACCATGGATGTAAGATAAAATTAGGAATGGATAACCTGACAGCAGAAATACCCAGAAGGATCGGACTAGGTTGGGCAGCCTTTGGGAAACTTAAACATATCCTAAAAAAAAAGAGATATTCCCACATGTCTGAAAAGAAAAGTGTTTGAAACATGTATCCTGTCTGTGCTTACGTATGGTCTGGAAACTATCACGCTAATTGCGAGGACCATACATAAGCTAAAATGCACTCAGAGATCCATGGAAAGACAAATGATAGGCGTAAGTCTAAGAGACAAAATTAGAAATGAAGAAATCAGACGCCTGACAAAAGTTGTTGATGTCATGGATCGGATTGCAAAACTTAAATGGCAATGAGCAGGTCATGTTGCCAGACAAGGTACGGACAGATGGGCACCCAGAATTCTAAATTGGAAATCATGGGATATGAAATGTAAAAAAAAACAACATTATTTATTTCTTTAAACTTTAATGAAATTCCAAATTAAGAATCACCATCGTAGCCAGGTCATTTTTTTTAAGGTTTATTTTTCTGTCTACCAAAACAGTATTATAGGAGGATATATATATATATATATATATATATATATATATATATATGTTATAATATTTTTATCTCGGTTTTCCCGTGTCAGTAGGTCTTGACTAAGACCATTTGTCTTCCGACGTTTCGCCTGAATATCACCAGGCATTTTCAAGGACTTAACGAAAAGCACGCGCGCGACACACGTCTACTCACACTGAAAGCTCACCGTCAAGTGACTCGTAGCGTACAAGATGGCCGCTTATGTCAAATATTGTTAGCGCGACGTGATTGGCTCCTTGTGACACGCCCACCTGCTGTCGTGTTCGTTGGTAATAATATTTTATCATTATTTTTGTGTTGTGATTTATTGTTAATTTTAGTTGTGACATTAATATTATTATTGTTGTGTTTCGGGGTTATTTTCGCTATGGTATTATTAATATTATTATTGTATTGTTTGTCATATAAAATGTTCTTCCAGGTACTAGGCAAACGAACTCCGTCGTCCCGATTGTTCATTATATCCCTTCTCTTATATATTTCTATAGCTTCCCTGTAAATTCTGAGAGGTTCACTGTTTAAACTTGCTATTATTTTTGAATGGTCAAAATCTATTGTATGTCCTTCTGTGAGCGAGTGTTGTACAAGTGAGGATGTAAGTTTTTTGTTTCTCATGTCGACTCTGTGCTCCGCTATTCGTGCTTCAACTTTTCGATTGGTTCTTCCTACATAAGTCTTATTGCACGATCCGCACGGTATTTCATATACTCCATGAGCTTCAAGTGGAATGATGTCTTTCGGGTTTCTTAGAAAGGTTGATATTTTATTTGTTGTGCTGAAAACGGTACGTATGTTATTTTTGTTTAATAGACGGCTGATTTTATCGGTGACGCCTTTGATATATGGTAGTCGGGCTGTTGATAATGGTGTTTCATTGGATTTTTCTTTCACTGTTTTTGGACTCTTTAATGCTTTGTTTATTATATAGTCTGAGAAACCATTACAACGTAGAGCATTTTTCGTGTATTCTAATTCTTGTTTTTTATGCTCGTGGTCTGAAATTCTTTTTGATCTTGTTATTAGTGTTTTTGCGACTGAGCATATTTGTGCGGGGTGATGATTGGACGTTGCGTGTAGGTATCTATCGGTGTGTGTGGGCTTTCTATATACTGTGTGCCCCAGTTTACCGTTTGCTTTTTTTAACACTAAAACGTCTAAGAAAGGTATTTGTCTGTTATTTTCCTTCTCCATTGTAAACTTTATATCTTTATGAATGCTGTTAATAGTGTTCAAAAAATTATTTAATTCTTCTTCTCCGTGAGACCATACTACGAATGTGTCATCCACATATCTTAGCCATTTCTTTGGTTTGAGTATTACTTTCTTTAAGACTTCTTCTTCAAACCTCGTCATAAATAAGTTGGCGACTGCTGGTGACAATGACAAACCCATAGGTGCTCCTTTTATTTGTTTGTATGTCTTATTGTTGTAATAAAAAAATGTGTTATTTAAACAGTGATAAAATAAATTTAAAATATCGTCTGTGGTATTGAGTGTTTCTTTGATTATGTCTAGTGTCTCGTTAATTGGAATATTTGTAAATAAAGAAACAACGTCAAAACTCACAAGAATATCTGTACTTTCCAGTTCTAAGTCAGTGATGAGTGATATGAAATGTTCTGAGTTTTTGACATAGGAGTCTGCGGATTCTACATAGGGCTGCAACATATTCGCGAGGAATTTAGAAAGCATTTGTAACGGCGAACCAATGGAACTAACAATTGGTCTGAGAGGAATATCTTTCTTATGAATTTTTGGAAGACCATATAATTTTGGAAAGCGTGACGACTTCTCTCGTGGAATAAGTGACTTCTTGATATCATCACTAAGTTTTGTTTCCATTATTTTAGTTTTCGTGGTTTTCTCAAGATACGTGATTGGGTTGCTTGCATGTATTTTGTATGCTGGGTCTTCAAGGATATCGGTCATTTTCGATTTATAATCTTCACTGTTCATCACTACTGTGGCATTGCCTTTATCAGCTGGAAGGATTATCAAATCTTTGTTGTTGCGTAATTCTTTGAGGGCTATTATTTCTAGTTTTGATAAATTGCATTTTGGTGGTGTATTTTTTCTTAAAATCGAGCATGTTTCTTGTCTAATTGTTTCGGCAGTATTATTGGTGCATTTGTGAATGGCTGATTCAACCGCTGTAATTATTTCTTCTTTAGGAATAGTTTTATATGATACACCATAGTTAAAACCTTTTGAGAGGACGGAAATAGCATTATTATTCAGTTGAAAATTTGATAAATTGTGAATGACCTTGTTTGTATCCAGAGCGGCTTGGTGACAATATTTATTTTTCTGTAGGTTGGTAAATTTCTTTATTTGGCGTTCCGTGGTGTATGTTGTATTGGTGTCAACACGATATTGCACAATATTATTTAGTTGATCCCATATCACTGGATGTAATGTGTTTGCGAGGTTTAAATGAAGTACACGTAGTTGAGAACTCACTTGATCTAGTTTGTATCGTATGTATTTAATTTCTTCACGAATTAGAGTCAAACCGGTATTTTTTAATATTTTGGATGTTTTTACTGATTTTCTATTTGTTTTTAAAGTAAAAGACACTGGTATTGTTTCTGTATCACGACATCGGCGTAAGAAAGTTAAATCACATAGAAGTTTTGCTCTTTTCGTATTTAACTTTTCAAATCGTTTTGTTGAACGATACACTTCCTCACCGTAGAGGTTATTTATGTTATATTTGATGTTTTCACGGGTGAAATATGTTATAATATTTTTATCTCGGTTTTCCCGTGTCAGTAGGTCTTGACTAAGACCATTTGTCTTCCGACGTTTCGCCTGAATATCACCAGGCATTTTCAAGGACTTAACGAAAAGCACGCGCGCCAATAATACTGCCGAAACAATTAGACAAGAAACATGCTCGATTTTAAGAAAAAATACACCACCAAAATGCAATTTATCAAAACTAGAAATAATAGCCCTCAAAGAATTACGCAACAACAAAGATTTGATAATCCTTCCAGCTGATAAAGGCAATGCCACAGTAGTGATGAACAGTGAAGATTATAAATCGAAAATGACCGATATCCTTGAAGACCCAGCATACAAAATACATGCAAGCAACCCAATCACGTATCTTGAGAAAACCACGAAAACTAAAATAATGGAAACAAAACTTAGTGATGATATCAAGAAGTCACTTATTCCACGAGAGAAGTCGTCACGCTTTCCAAAATTATATGGTCTTCCAAAAATTCATAAGAAAGATATTCCTCTCAGACCAATTGTTAGTTCCATTGGTTCGCCGTTACAAATGCTTTCTAAATTCCTCGCGAATATGTTGCAGCCCTATGTAGAATCCGCAGACTCCTATGTCAAAAACTCAGAACATTTCATATCACTCATCACTGACTTAGAACTGGAAAGTACAGATATTCTTGTGAGTTTTGACGTTGTTTCTTTATTTACAAATATTCCAATTAACGAGACACTAGACATAATCAAAGAAACACTCAATACCACAGACGATATTTTAAATTTATTTTATCACTGTTTAAATAACACATTTTTTTATTACAACAATAAGACATACAAACAAATAAAAGGAGCACCTATGGGTTTGTCATTGTCACCAGCAGTCGCCAACTTATTTATGACGAGGTTTGAAGAAGAAGTCTTAAAGAAAGTAATACTCAAACCAAAGAAATGGCTAAGATATGTGGATGACACATTCGTAGTATGGTCTCACGGAGAAGAAGAATTAAATAATTTTTTGAACACTATTAACAGCATTCATAAAGATATAAAGTTTACAATGGAGAAGGAAAATAACAGACAAATACCTTTCTTAGACGTTTTAGTGTTAAAAAAAGCAAACGGTAAACTGGGGCACACAGTATATAGAAAGCCCACACACACCGATAGATACCTACACGCAACGTCCAATCATCACCCCGCACAAATATGCTCAGTCGCAAAAACACTAATAACAAGATCAAAAAGAATTTCAGACCACGAGCATAAAAAACAAGAATTAGAATACACGAAAAATGCTCTACGTTGTAATGGTTTCTCAGACTATATAATAAACAAAGCATTAAAGAGTCCAAAAACAGTGAAAGAAAAATCCAATGAAACACCATTATCAACAGCCCGACTACCATATATCAAAGGCGTCACCGATAAAATCAGCCGTCTATTAAACAAAAATAACATACGTACCGTTTTCAGCACAACAAATAAAATATCAACCTTTCTAAGAAACCCGAAAGACATCATTCCACTTGAAGCTCATGGAGTATATGAAATACCGTGCGGATCGTGCAATAAGACTTATGTAGGAAGAACCAATCGAAAAGTTGAAGCACGAATAGCGGAGCACAGAGTCGACATGAGAAACAAAAAACTTACATCCTCACTTGTACAACACTCGCTCACAGAAGGACATACAATAGATTTTGACCATTCAAAAATAATAGCAAGTTTAAACAGTGAACCTCTCAGAATTTACAGGGAAGCTATAGAAATATATAAGAGAAGGGATATAATGAACAATCGGGACGACGGAGTTCGTTTGCCTAGTACCTGGAAGAACATTTTATATGACAAACAATACAATAATAATATTAATAATACCATAGCGAAAATAACCCCGAAACACAACAATAATAATATTAATGTCACAACTAAAATTAACAATAAATCACAACACAAAAATAATGATAAAATATTATTACCAACGAACACGACAGCAGGTGGGCGTGTCACAAGGAGCCAATCACGTCGCGCTAACAATATTTGACATAAGCGGCCATCTTGTACGCTACGAGTCACTTGACGGTGAGCTTTCAGTGTGAGTAGACGTGTGTCGCGCGCGTGCTTTTCGTTAAGTCCTTGAAAATGCCTGGTGATATTCAGGCGAAACGTCGGAAGACAAATGGTCTTAGTCAAGACCTACTGACACGGGAAAACCGAGATAAAAATATTATAACATATTTCACCCGTGAAAACATCAAATATAACATATATATATATATATATATATATATATATATATATATATATATATATATATATATATATATATATATATATATATATATATATATATATATATATATATATATATATATATATATATATATATATATATATATATATATATATATATATATATATATATATATATATATATATATATATATATATATATATATATATATATATATATATATATATATATATATATATATATATATATATATATATATATATATATATATATATATATATATATATATATATATATATATGTTATAATATTTTTATCTCGATATTCCCGTGTCAGTAGGTCTTGACTAAGACCATTTGTCTTCCGACGTTTCGCCTGAATATCACCAGGCATTTTCAAGGACTTAACGAAAAGCACGCGCGCGACACACGTCTACTCACACTGAAAGCTCGTCGCTCTTGACGGTTAACATCAAATATAACATATATATATATATATATATATATATATATATATATATATATATATATATATATATATATATATATATATATATATATATATATATATATATATATATATATATATATATATATATATATATATATATATATATATATATATATATATATATATATATATATATATATATATATATATATATATATATATATATATATATATATATATATATATATATATATATATATATATATATATATATATATATATATATATATATATATATATATATATATATATATATATATATATATATATATATATATATATATATATATATATATATATATATATATATATATATATATCGACATTAGCGTAAGGCATCCATATTATATATGTAGCTTATTTACTTTGTTAACAAATTCTTATTGTCATGTTGTCTTATTTTAATTTAAATAAATTCAATGCATTGATGCTCTAACCATTTTACGGAATGTGTGTCAAATCAAAAGAGTTATGTTTCTAAGATAAAATTATATGAAAAGACAGTAAAAAACAGTTATTTGGTAAAAAAAAAGTTATTCATACGGCTGTTGGTAAGTTAAGGGAATACGGGGATAAGATGGCAGGTTTTGAAACAAAAAATATTAATTATAAATAAATTTGAAATCATAGGTACCTAGATTTTGAAACAGAATGATGTGACATTAAATACTTTATTTAACTTAAAAAATCAAAGTGCAAAGGTCAATTCAATGAATTTACTCACGTGGTGCAGTGTTACGATGAGATCTTAACATATGTATTACAATATTTAGTTACGAAATCTAAGTTTAAATAAGTAGAGATTGAGCTCAAAACATTGGTAAATAGCATAAGTTAATTAGTTATATTAAATACGAATAAAAAATAAATTTTGTACTGTCGCTAGAGTTTGAATATTCTCCCATATCATGATCATTGATCATGTAGGCAATTTGTCTTGGTTATGAATATTATCATGATTATGTATTTATTTGTTTAACTTTTTGTACATAATATAAACAAATATAATGTTTGTTTGTTTTTGTTTTGTTTGTTTTCAATAAATAAATAAATAAATAAATAAATAAATAAATAAATAAATAAATAAATAAATAAATAAATAAATAAATAAATAAATAAATAAATAAATAAATAAATAAATAAATAAATAAATAAATAAATAAATAAATAAATAAATAAATAAATAAATAAATAAATAAATAAATAAATAAATAAATAAATAAATAAATAAATAAATAAGTAAATAAATAAATAAATAAATAAATAAATAAACAAATAAATAACGCATACTGGCGGGGTTATTGCCATTAGGAAATTTCTTCCAACAAACCAGATTACAGAGAAACGGAATTAAATATGTACATGAACAAAAAATGAAAGCTAAAAAAGAACAAAGAAAATATACATAACACCAAGATAAATAAAACAAAAAAAACATCATAACAAGAAAAAAGGATTGGGAAGGAACAAGAAGAGGAAATAGAGATCTGCCCCCCTAGACAACATGCCATTAAAGCTAAGCGTTATATCGCTAAGCGATAGTAAATGTATGGAATTGGTGCAAGGCCTTACTATATCAAGAATTGGTGGCTATGACATCACGTGACAGCCACCAATTTCATACATTTCTATCGCTTAGCGATATAACGCTTAGCTTTAATGACATGTTGTCTAGGGGGGCAGGTGTTTGAGGATAAATATTCCTTTAGTAAATATTACGTATTAGCAAAGGGAAGGAAGGAAAAGGAGAGGAATCAGGTAATTTCGGAGAGAAATCTCCGCTTTATGTAGAATGGAAATGGAAATTTAGAATTTAAAATGGAAAGCGAGTTTGACGAAATTATATCAGGAATTATTCCAGAGTCTTGCTATAAGTACTTACTTCAAAGGAAGAGCTGAAAAATTCAGTGTTGTGAATGGGGGTAGTTAATGTAGTACCTACTTTCAGCAGATCGAAGTGATTAGATAAATACATAGGTGAATTTGGTTTTAAGGTACTGCGGTGAATTAGGATTAAAGAGCGTATTATATAGAAGTGACAAAATATGTATATTTTGACATTGTAGTATCTTAGGCCAATGGAGAAGATTACAGTAAGAGGAGATGTAATCAATTTTTTTAAGTCCATAGATGAAGCGGATACAAACATTCTGGAGGCGCTCGAGTTTGTTGATATGATCCCGTTCGCATCCAAATAACAAACGTCAGCATAGTCAAGTGTAAGATGGAGAAGCGATCATGATTATATAATTTGTCTTGGTTATGAATATTATCCAATATCATGATTATGAGATTTATGAGAAAATCATTATACTTTTCAATTTGCAGTTAGCGGATATTCTTGTCTACGCTATTCGATATAAATTATATAGCAACATATTTTAGTACTTTTTACTAAAACATGAACAGCAAAAAAACTAACCTAACCAACAGAGCCACGAAGGTCGACAATACCATACCAGACCATTTATATATGGTCGACCATAGTGTAAAAGGAACACCGGACAAATGTAAATAGAAGATTTTCACTGACTTCAAATCTTTTATCATGTAGAGTGTCAGAGGTGTGACCAAGATCGATGGAAATAATAAAGTTAATGGGAATCTTCCAGTAGTAAGGCACCAAGTATAATAGAAGTTCAGAAAGTTTTTATTCATATGTATGAAAGATTATGGGAAGCATCTTGTATGCTCTTGGATATCATTTTTCGTAGTTTCAGGGTTCGTTCGGCCACAAGTGTACAAGTTTTTATATTGGATTGAATGTATTTCCTTGTATTTTTCCGGTGGCGTCGGTTGTTAATGGGCAATTATATGATAAGTATCCCCCGCCGGGCATCAAGCCGCAATAACGAGTCAATTAGCTTCAGGGGCGTCCATGACGTAGTACTGGCTGTGGGGTGAGGTTGTAGGAAGGGAGGACACAGGCGCCATCGTGATACTGACGCACTGCAATTTATGCAACCTTAAAACATATTATATCCACCCACCCATCCATTTACAGATATTCTTTACTCTGTATTTATTTCAAACTGTAACCCTTCTTCTTCTTCTTCTTCAGCCAGTTTTCATCCATTCTTGGACATAGGCCTCCCCTTTGATCCTCCACAACTCCCTGTCTTGGGCACACTGCATCCATCTCCCTCCGGCACATTTCTTGATGTCATCAGACCACCTTGCCTGGGGTCTGCCAACACCTCTTCGGCTTGTTCTCGGTCGCCATTCTAAGATCTTTTTGGTCCATCGTGAATCCTGGCATCTGGAAATATGCCCAGCCCAGCTCCACTTAAGGCCAGCGACCCTTTCGGCTACATCGGCTACTTTGGTTCTTTGTCTTATCATGACATTCTGAATTCTGTCCCTTATTGAAATATCCAGCAACTTTCTCTCCATAGCTCTCTGTGTCACTAACAGCTTGTGCATTATTCTTTTTGTTAGGACCGATGTTTCCATTCCATAAGTAAGCACTGGGAGAATACATGCATCAAATAGCTTCTTTTTCAAATAATGGGAGTATTTACGGGATTTCAGAATGTATGATAATTTTCCAAAAGCTGCCCAGGCAAGGCCACGTCTTCTCTCTATTTCTGCCTCTTGATTTTCTTTGGCAAGCATCACGGTATGGCCTAGATATATGTATCTGTCTACTCTTTCAATTTGCACTCCATCTATTATGATGGGGAAGGACTCTTCTGCGTTACTCATCATTTTGGTCTTGGAGATGTTCATCTTCAATCCAATGTTCACACAGGCTGAATTTATTTCTGTCAGTATAGTTTTCAATTCCTCCTCATCCTTGGCAAATATGACAATATCATCTGCGAACCGTAGATTGCTGAGATACTCGCCGTTTATATTTATACCTTTCTTAGACCAATCCAGAGTTTTGAAGACATCTTCGAGGGCCAATGTAAATAGTTTGGGAGAAATAGTGTCACCCTGTCGGACACCTCTTCTAATGTAAAATTTCTTGGATGGTTCATGAAGTTGTATATTGGATGTGGCCTTCTCATAAATATTATTCAAAATTTGGGAATATCTATAGTCAATTCTGCAATTATCTAGACCCTTCATCACCGCCCATGTCTCGACTGAGTCAAAGGCTTTTTCAAAATCTATAAATGCCAATGCTATGGGGATATTATACTCATTATATTTCTG
The DNA here is from genome assembly GCA_963576475.1 of Molanna angustata. Taxonomy (NCBI): domain Eukaryota; kingdom Metazoa; phylum Arthropoda; class Insecta; order Trichoptera; family Molannidae; genus Molanna; species Molanna angustata. The sequence continues at coordinate 36,653,861 of OY754972.1, read as the reverse complement.
GATTACATTCTTTAGAGTTTGTAGATGGTCATTTGTTCCGAAGCCTTTTCTGAATCCTGCCTGTTCTACTGGTTGGTATGAATCTAGTTTGTTTGAAAGTCTGCTGGTGAGGATTTTTGTAAATAGTTTATATAGGTGTGATAATAAGCTGATGGGTCTATAGTTCTCGAGGCGTTTTTGATTTCCTTTTTTATGTAATAATGTAATATTCGCATTGTTCCATTCCTCTGGAATATTACATTCTTCCAGACATCTATTTAGAAGTTGCAGTACCACTCTCTGAAGTTCATCTCCTCCATACTTAATGGTCTCTATTATAATATTATCAGGACCAGGGGCTTTTGAGTTTTTCATCTGTTTAATAGCATGCTTCATTTCTTCCATAGATATGTCAGGAATGTCCTCTGAGCCGACATTAATTATTCTGCGATTATTTTCTATGGTTTTATCATGTGTAGGTTTTACTCGTGAGCTGTACAATGATTCATAGAATTTTTTTGCTATATCTAATATTTCGTCTTTGTTATTGCTCTCGGTGCCATCTTCTTTGTACAAAGTTAAGATTTGTTTTTTGCCATTTGATAATTTCTTTTGCAAAATTTTTGTTCCTCCGTTTTCGGAGATAATTTGGTTGACTATTGTTTCTTTGTACCTTGCATTGTCTTTCCTGATAGCTTTGCGAACCTGTTTGTTTAGTGCCTTGTACTCTGGTGTGTTCCATTCTTTCTTCTCTCTCATTCGATTTCTCTTATTCATTAGGTCTTTAGTGTTAGTAGTAAGTTTATCTTGTTTAGTTCTGTTAGAGGGGATAATTTGCTTTAAGGCATTATTGACTGTATCATGAATAAACTGATTTATCTGTGCAGAGGTACAAGTGTTTGGTAATGGTTTTTTCGTGAGTTCCGATGATATTGTTGATTGGTATTCTGGAATTTTATTTAGAAGAATTTGTGATATGTTTGTTTTGGGTTTTTTAATGAGTTTTAGCCTCTCCAGTTTGGTGTTTACAGTTATAGTAGCTCTAACCAATCTGTGATCACTATCTACCGCAAATTTATTTAAAACTGTAACATCTTTCACTATACATTTATGTGTAACCCTACTAATGATATAAAAGCTACATCGATACACCCCAAAAAACATCTTTATCCCCACCATAATATTTATATGTATTTATGTGGGTATTTTTTTAGACAGCTTTTCAATCAAAAAATAGAAAACTTTAAAGGTTAAATATTCTACATATTGGGCAAATAAAAATTAGTAGATTAAAAATGATATAATCAATATGTATGTAAGTATATATAATCTTAGCGTCGTGAATTCAAGCTTTTGTTGATTTGTGGGCAGAGTAGATTCTCTGTTCTGTGAGTTGTGGGTAAATCAAAATGAATAGGGTTGATTAGATTTTGTTTCAGAAAATATAATGAAGAAACCCCCTTGTTAATTTCACTTAAAACCATAGAGACAAGAACAGTATTTTAAACCACAGAGATAAAAGTAGTACTTTTAAAATCATAGAGATTTTTCTACAGTAAATTTTAGAAGATATTGTTTCTTTTGTGTCTCCTTCGCCCGAGTCTACCTCCCACAACATTCTTCTGATGGTGGAGTGATACGTTGTCAGCTATAACAATAATATAACACTCGATAAATTAAGAGATGTTCGCGATGTTGAGGTCGGCATGAATTTTACGCGTTTCGTTAAAAGCTGGACACTGCGGTGGTTCTGTCGGCTGACGAGCGAATGGCGATCGACGTTGGGTATTCGCTTAAGAAAGCGATGTCCTTCGGCCATCTTCGGCAATCTGAGTGAGATGCGAGATTGTGTGGTAGGTACAACTTCACCACACGATTTTTTAATTATACTTATGAATTTTGTTTCGTGGTTCACATACTTATGTACTTTTTAATTTTATAAATAGGTATGTAAAAGTCTATTGAGGGCGTTTATAATAAAGTCAATTTAGTTTATTTTACTCCCGACGACCGACCAGTTGATTATGGCCTTATAAGCCGAAACGGTCGTCGGGAGTAAATTAAAATAAATTGTGGAATTATATATGTGTTCATATTAATCATTATCACGAATTGTATAGTTATAATTTCAACTATAAATACATAAATAAAGAAACACTTCGCAGAGATGATTATTTTCACATATACATATGAAGTAGGCACAAACATCTTGATACTTTGTGGCTTATTTTGACTAATAAATTAAAATCACAACTTTTTTGTTTACACACTTTTGAATATTTAATGTTAACCGGTTTCAGAGCTGACCTACTCCCTCATCCGAACAAACTTGGAGTAGGTCAGCTATGAATATGCGTAAATAAAAAAGTTATAATTTTAATTTATTAGGTACAAACATTTTATCATATCATACAGCACATATTATGTTATTAAGTATCTAATATATGATGTACGCAAATTGAAATACATATTTCCTTAAATAACAATTTGTATGGTATTCATATGAGATATTTTTATATATCTTAATTCCCAAACATCAAAACGCGTTGAAATATACAAGTCATTTTAATTAAGCGTTTTCTCTTGATGAGTTTTCATGTTATTGAAATGTATTTTAGGTAAAATTCAGTTGAGTTGTGTGATATGCAAAGTATGAACTATATTTAACTCCTCACTAAGAGGAAGTGATATAAATAGCAAGGAGATTCGAAGTTTTCAAGAGATTTTTTTACTCCTCACTAACCCAAGGGGATATAGTGGGGAGTGATGATTTCGCAATTTTTAAGGCTATTTTTTTTGTTTCAGATTATCAACTAGTATCATGCTGAGATTGTATTCCGAAAGTTTCATCACAATGTATCTGTGTGTGTATGTGCTATGTCAGGCGTGTTCATTTTACTTTATCAATTATAGACTAAAGTACCTACTCATTCGATTCTTTTCAAATTTTGCAAATATATGTATATCTTATTCTCGCTTTGACCCCATTAAATTTTGAAGAATATCTGAATCTTCTCATTTTTTTAATTATCAAATATTTCAAAGTGACCCCTAGCTCACATTCATAAAATGGCATTGAAGAATAGGCGTGATGACAGTAAGAAAAAATCCTAAAAATTATGATTTTATAAAATAAAATATGTTATAAAGATTTGAAAAAATATATTGATTTTCATTTTAAAAGAGCGAATAATATTAATATTATTAAAATAAAAATACAAAATATGTTAGTCCGCCATTTTATGTGAAACACCAATCAGAGCGCATGACGTCACCATATTGCTACTGTCATATTGTGTTGTTCGAAATGGCTATTTTTTTCATAACAAGCTATATGGAATATGCTGCTTATTTTTAACATACTATTTTTATTTATTGATATATTTGGTTTATTTGGGACAATAAACCAAATAATATCGCTATCCGCTCTATTGAATCGTTGACGCATCTGTTATAACACGCACCGAGTATTGTAACGTGGTGGAGAATATTTAACGTTTCAGAAATAAATAACTTGGTGGCTTTCATTGCTTGATTATAAAATAAAATTATGTTATTATATTGTTTCTTTGATTTTGTTATGTACAGTAATGATGATGTTTGTGGGAGTTGTACAGTGTTATATGAGGTTGAAATAGAAATACACAATGTATTTATTATGATGAATCTAGTAGATCAGAATATAAAAAGATATACATATGGGATAAATGTTATGATTCATATACATATAATGATTAATATATTAAAAAAAATATAATGTAATGTAATAGGTGTGATGACTGTAAGAAAAAAATCATTGAAATTATGATTTTAAAAAATAAAATAGGTTATAAAGATTTAAAAAATGTACTTATTTTCATTTTAAAGGAGTGAATAATAATAATATTATAAATATAAAACTACAAAATGTGTTAGTCCGCCATTTTATGAGAAAAAACAATCAGAGCGCACGACGTCATAGTATGGTCGCGTCAATTCTTCTGATAGTCTTCAATACAATATACGCATTAATTGTCGGTCTGGACTATGTTTATTTTGGTGTAATGGATATATTAATATTTTAATTAGATACTTAAAACTAAAACAAATCAAATATAAATGGAACAAGGATTCATCAAAGCAAATAGTTTCAATTTACCTAGATACTCGCCTACCTATCGGGGGACACTATGGGCCGGTATTACAGTGTCAGTTTAAGAGCTAAACTCAAGTTTTACAAAAATATAGCGTATTACAGTGTCCGTTTAGACCTAATCTTCCCTCAAATACGCCACTAAAACGACAAATATTTAACTCAACGTTTCTGGCAGATTAAGTACTTAACTGTGAGTCAACTGTCATTTGCTAGGCAACTCGTGTAGTTTCAGTTTCTATCACTAGAGGCGTTAGGCAACGTGTGTAGATTCAGTGTTGTATCACTAAAGGCGTGTTGTATTATTTCGAAGGTGGCGCCACACAACAAAACACACTGACAGCCGTATTGAAACGAACACGGGCATTTAAAAGCATTATTTTGGTGAAAAAAATTAAATTTACCATGTTGGATAGTAAAACAATGGTATTTAAAGTCGTAGCGTCCCGTTTTGTATTTCGTATTATTTGAGGTTATTTAAATTTGACAGATAATAACCACAGAAAAAGTGAAATATGTCTATAATTGAAGATTTAGTAACTGACATGTCATATTGCACTGTAATACGGAAATGGATTCAATCTCCCCTTAACATTAATCTTGAGTTTGGCAAACTCAATGAGTTGAGGGCCGACTGTAATATCGGGCCTATGTTAATTGTATTTTGTATGTAACTTAGTTTTTATTGAATAAATAAATAAATAATGAACGCTCGCAACGTATGGTAAACTAATTTAGTTTTAGTATTCTACAATTTTGTCACGCGATGGTGAGCTGACGAACGTTCGACATGTTATGATGCTGGTCACTGCCAAACTAAACTAGCAAGCTATATTTTTTTCATGCAATGAAGCAATTTGCGAAACGATGGCGATTACGCGAAGCATGCGTTTTAAAACATCGTTACAATTTTAGCAGCATACGAATTATTACATAGCGCTCGTTATTTGTATTGTGTTCATAACAAGCTTTATTTATCTGCTATCGTTATTTTTAGCAATAGCAGCCATAGTAGTTATTTTTCTGCCTGTCTTAACTACTCTTAACTAGAATGGAACTTTTGATGGTCGGATATTTCTTTGCGACGAACAAAGACTTTTGTTCATCAGAATTTCGAAACGTAAAAACTTAATAATAAGTACATATAAGTACTTTATTTATCTGTAATTTAAATACAACTTATATCTCGAAAATCGATAAAATATGCTCCTTCTTCTCTCTACATTATGTGTTCATAAGCTAAAAACATACGCGGGAAACGTATGATGGCCTATTTTGACGTTTGGACATTAATGAAGTTCTTTATATGCTTATTGTCTAAATAATGGTAAATATTATATTATTGAGAGCTAAAAGTGGGGGAACAAATACTGTACTTCATTGTAAACGCGTACTTAATAAAATACACTTTTGTCTCGCCGTGCGAAATTTAAACACTTATTTCTCTTTTTTTTCGCGTGGGACGAAAACATATACCTCAGTAGGTGTTTTTTTCGTCGTGTTTGTACATTTAGGGACCGCACAACACTTATGCACTTTTGAATTGATTATAAATACACAAATCGTCCTAGAATACATATATTACATATAGTAGTGATATGCAGTTTACAATATCGTGACGTCACCGTCAGGGTCGGCAGGCGCCATGATACTACAAGCGTTTTTTGGCGTAAATGTCAAATTTGATTTTAAAATGGCGATTTTTGCTACTAAACCTTTATTTTATGTAGAAATGTATATATATTTGAAAACAATGAATGCGTAAAAACATCGTGAGATAGTTTTTCAAAATTAGTCATCATGCCCATTATCAAGTTTTCATAATAAAATATTTAAATAAAAAAATAATCAAACAAACTCATTTCATGAAAATGCTGAAAATTTTCCATACAAAATATGATTAATTTGTGGAGTGACTTGTTAATGATGAGTTTAGCGGTGGTCACAACACACTCGTTTTATCATACCCCAATGAACATTTCAATTTTTAAATATGAAGAACTAAACAATGAAGATATTTTTAGAATTAATATAACATCTCTCAGTCAAACAGTATTGTTCTAAATACAAAAGCTAGAAAATATGAAAAAAAATAAGTATTGATATATTCAGTACCTATGTACATACTTTAGTCAGATTAAGTATTATTTTGAAAATCGAAACAACTGAGAATAACTGATCAGGGGGTCTGAGGGGGTCAAGTCTGGTTCGACCGGCGAAATCAAAACCCTAGTGATTACCCATATCATGGATATAATTATCGTATGGAGTTCTATGATATTCAAAGATATTATAGAACTCCATATAATAATTATAGGTATCCATGATATGGGTAATCGCGATGAGGGTTTTGATTTCGCCGATTGAACCAGACATGCCCCCCAGATTTACAAGATTGTATTGGCACAAACTCATTTCGAGCCAAACTTTTTTCAAAATTTTAAAACAATCTTATCTGAGGGCAAGTCTGGTCAATCGGCGGAATCAAAACCATCCATGTTTACCCATATCATGGATATAATTTTACCCACATTAAGATATTATAGAACTTCGTAGTTTTGATTTCGCCGTCTGACTGGAATTGCCCCCTGGGCAAACGGTGAAATTCGAACCCTCATGATTTGGGTAATCATGAGGGTTTTGATTTCACCATTGGACCAGACTTGCCCCCCTTGACGGAGTACTTCATTGGTTTAGCCATACTACATACATACACACAGATACATTGTGACGAAACTTTCAGAAACACTTACCATGATACTAGTCGTAAGCCTTGTAGGTGCTCGATTTCCCAGTCCTCTCTGCCTACCCCGTGAGGGACATGGCGTGATGGTATATGTATGTAAAGCATCTGCATTCTTGCGATGATAAATCATATATTATGTCGTTTGCATAAATAGGGTTCTGAACCAAGTTTCCATACATCTATGTATCACACAATTCCACAACCCTGACACGTGAATAGGTATCACAATTCCGTCTACATCCTTGACCTAGCCTACGGCACATAACCAGGTTGGCCTGTATTGAACCACACGTCAAATAACTTATGTATGTATGTACTAAATATATCCACGTTGTTCCTACTTTCCAACAATACGCTAAATATTATCGCTTACAATGCAAGTTCTATATAGCGCTTTACAAAACCAAGAGATTTATCGTAGATTATTAAAACAATGCAAACATCCCCAGTTTTATCGTTCAAGGACCATTTCATGCTATCAATCGATGTATAGATATACCTATCCACCTTATATAGTCCGATGGATAGCAACGTTTTCGATTAATCATAATGATTGTTTTTTTATAGTTACTTTTTTATTGTAGGTATTAAAAGATGGGTCGATGGCAGAGCGTCTAGCGCTTGTGGTTAGTAATCCAGTGGTCGCGAGTTCGAATCCTGCTTCGACCGATTTCGTTCACCTACAGCACAGGCATTTATGCTTATTTTAGGGAACGTAGGAAGATGTATATGAACTTGTTTATGAAGGACCTATTCATTTTATCAATTAAAAAAAAGGTAAGTCTTGCACCTGGAAGTGGTTGCGTTTACAGATGAAAATTGCATTTTTTTACTTTATTTCAATATAAATTATACTTGTATGTATTTTGTACCTATAAAATACATCAGTTTGTGAAATCTGTACTTACTGTTAATGAAATTTGTAAAAAAATATTGAAAAAAATGATAAAATAAAAAAAGTTTTCTAAGCCAATCACCATATTTCATTGTAAGATAGATGGTATAAGAGCACAAAAAGAATTAACAAAGATACAAATTACACTAAAATATGCGATTTTCATCTATAAAAAGGGGATGCGCACTGGTAAACGCAACCCCTCCCTGGTGCCATACTTACCGTTTTCATACCTATGTTCAATAAGGAAAGAAACATAAAAAAATATATATCTCAAGGACCATAAAAGCTAGAACGCTGAACATTGGTATAAATATAGACAAATACAAAATCTCAAATTTATTATTTCAGGAAAGTATCAGAAATTCTCAAAAGAAACATTTTTTTATGATAAATTTATGTGTTTAATTGCTTATATTTCCAAAGTTTTTAAAATTATCGAAAAAAGTCGAAACACCACAATTAGATAATTTAATTTTCTATAAAAAATACCACATTGTAGAAGCACATCTCAAATTTATTTAACGATTTTTATAAAAATTGAATTTGTGACGACATCGTTTCATACAATTTGTAAGGCAACATAATATTACTCAATATCTACGGGGACTCAATAGTTGGATACTTAATCTCCAACATACATCATTCTGGGTAGGAAAAAAAAACTGACCTCCATACTATCCTATCCTAACATACATACCTCCATGTTTTATATAGAAAACAAAATGTTTATTAATTTGTGTTTAATTGTTTATATTTTGGTACGTATTCTTCAATATTACCTATACATAATATCGCCATTGCCATTTGGATCTCATGTGTTACATGCAACTAGTTGATATTACATACACGTGGTTTTCACTAACGGAGTAATTAAAATTACAAAGGTGTTGAATAACATCAAGGGCAGGATCGTTTTCAGGCTTACGAGCGCCTCTTTTTTTTTCCTCTGTGCCAACTTTTTGTGTATGTTTATGTTATAAATGTGTTTTAAGCATTTATTCTATCTATGCTACGTATCAATATGTATATGTTATTGATGTGTTTACACTTATTGTCGTGCCTAACATATTATTATTTATACCTACCTAATCAATATGCTTATTCGCTACTTCCACCACCACCCGCTCCGTATATGGGGACTGTCAACGGCCCCTTCGCAGAACGCTTGAATGAACAACAAAAAAAAACAATGCCTGGCACGAAGAGTAGCTCATGGAGCCCTCTAGAAATGCAATCTCGGCACCATGGTGCAAAAAGAACAATCAGCAAGTGCGAATAGAGATTCACACCGGCGAACTGTCAGCGAATTCAGATCCATATATATAGGGCATCAGAGAAGTAACCAAGATCTCTGGAAACAGACAAGTCAGTGAGAATCTTAAGATAATAAGGCACCGTATCTATGGCAAAATCGTTTGAAGGCTTTATAATTTATTGTTCTTCGAGCTCACTCCGCATGTCCAATATAGGACCTTGAAGAGGCCCACGGACAGCAACGAGGAGCACTGATCTGTAAGAGGACACAATTAGGTGGGAACACTCCTTAAGGATGTGATCTGTAGTTTGGTCCGGACATTGACAAAACTGACATGAGGTAGAGGGAGCAATGTTGAAGCGATGGATATGCTTATGTTTTTATTGTGTTTACACTTTTTTTGTTCTTTTCGTGCCTACACTGTTTTTATTTATACCAACCTATCAATATGTGTAAATGCCTCATTTAAGGCGTACATATGTATATGCAAAACTTAACAAAATACGAAAACCTAAAGTTTTATTTAATTTTGTTTTCGCGCACGCACGAGGGCGCGTGAGATCTCGATATTAAATAAATAAATAAATAAACATATTAATATCTACGGAGACTCGTACCGTTTGATACTTTATCTTCATACATACATTACAGGGACGTGCCTAGAACCTTCGGACTAGGCAAACTCTGAAAGGAAATTGGTAAATGTCGAAAATGTTATGTTCTTTTGGCACCGTTGTTCATTTGAGTGGCCATGAAAATATTTTAAAATCACGTGCCAAAATGATATTTACATTTGTGGCCCTGTCAAACATCGTATCTACAAAGTGTTCAATTTTTTTTCAATCTTGTAGTATGGTTTCATAAAACACAAAAAATATTAGGTCTTGATATGATTTTGTTAAATTATTTTTTGATAATATATTTTATTTTGAAAACGTAATAACTCAATCAATGCCACTTTATGTAGGTACATAAGTGGTGTGCCTTTTTACCAATTTGAAAATAAAAATTTCAAATTTCAAGTTTCTTGAGCTTGGAGTCACTTTAAAATATTTGACGTTTAAAAATTGAGAAGCACTATTCAGATATCCTTCAAAATCTAATGGGTTCTAAGCAAGTATTAGATATACATATTTGCAAAATTTGAAAAGTATCAAATGAATACCTACCTTAGTCTATAATTATTGAAGTAAAACACGCCGTACATAGCACATAGCACATAGCACACACACAGATACATTGTGATGAAACTTTCAGAATACAATCTCAGCATGATACTAGTTGATAATCTGCAATAAAAAAACCTTAAAAATTGCGGAATCATATGTAACTTCCCACTATATCTCCTTGGGTTAGTGAGGAGTAATAATATTATATTTAATTCAACCTTCACCTCCTTTAGATTTCGAAAACTTCTTTGGATAAAAAAAAATACACTTAATATCATCGCCATCGCCTGAAGACGAATCAGTGATTTTCACAACTTTACACATTTCTTTGTGCATATTATTGGAAGAGTATGTGGAGTAGAGCAACATGCTATTTTTTGTGATTCATTAAATAATGGACGTTTGCCTCATATTTTGTATTTGTCTCTATATCAGTTTTATTTATTCTGACTCACTGTTTTATATTTTTATTTAATTCAATTATTATCTTTCACATATTTTACATACGTGTCCTAACAAATATATAAAAGTTTCCTGACATCAACGCAGCCACTTCCATCTCACCTTGAGCAGGAAAGACTCCGTCTATGACAGCAAGAAGCCCCCGATAACTTCGGCTGCCCTGAGGAGAGTCTTCCCCCGGGCCACAGCGTGGAGTGGTGTACATGGAAGTCACTAAACAGAGGACGGGCGTTGGAAGAACGTTGGATAACCTGTCTGCATGGGGCTTCCTGCAACAGGGAATACCAACATGTGACTGTGGAGAGCAGCAGACCACCGCACATCTGTGCAGCTACCCCTCAAGTCCAGTCAACTGCACCATGCACGATCTTATGGTGGGCAATGACTGTGCTATTGTCGTTGCTAGGCACTGGCAGAAAATTATTTAAATGAAATTCTTACACGATGGAAGAAGAAGAAAAACAAATATAATACTGCTGCCCAACTAGGAATACCTGTTCTAGGGCTAGCAGTGAATGTACATATTATTATATTTTTTTACAGGAGAAAGAGACAAACAGGTTGTACATACATTTTAACTCAACTATTTATGATGTAACTTTTTTAAAATCTTGAATATTAGTCGCCATCGCCTCTTCCCTTCAACTTGCCGGTTTGTCTTTCTAACGTTACAGCAAGCATCTGTCAAAATGAATAAATAATGTTTAAATAATCATATGGTGTAAAATGATCTAGGGATCGTTTTATAAAATGGAGTAGGATTCGTTTTGGACAAAATGTATACATCAACTTAATAACTGCTAACACCAAAACAATAAAAAACACCAAAATCTTTATATGCGGTAAACGAAGCGACAGATAGTCGTTTTAATATAATAATAGGTACATTATTATACACCATATCGAACAAACGTTTTTTTTGATAATTTACAAAATTAAAATCCCTAATATTATGTTTGACATATAATATGTATGTTACTTCTGCCACACGATGCAACGACAGATAGGAAAATATTTGCACACTTTTCTATTTAGTTTCATACGAAGTTTCTATGGAATCACAGGGTATCATTTAGGGCAGGTTTTCCCTAAATTTCATACTCGTAGATTGATATTTTGTTTTTATTTTAAAAATAAAATTCACGATTAATTCAGACCCTTATTATTTTAATAACTTATAGTACCTTACGACAAACAAAAAAAAAATATTAAAATCATCTTGTGTTACTAAAGACTGGTAAAAATGTTATAAAAATAAATAGATACCTCTTACTTCTGAAATATTATTTCATTATTAAGAGTGGAGACATAAGCGTAGTGAGATACTTAACATGAAGATGAATGGCATTTGTAAGACTCTTATTGTACGCTATATGGCTAAGGAAAATTCTCATTCTTCTGTCGTGTTTGATATTTCGTATCAACAGGTATTTAGAGTTTGGACGTATACATATATATATATATATTATATTATATAAATATATATCCGATCTACGCCACCCACGTTTCCCCCTCTACGATGCTACGCCATTTCATACCGATGCGATGCTAACTAGGGTAGGTAAGAGGGGACATGAGGATGAGGTAAGGGAACCCTGTTGCTCTGATAAACCGACGGTTATTTCAGTCAGCGTCCCGACGTCTTCCCGTTACGACGAACCGCGACGCCCTCTAACTATAAACATAAACGCACACGCGATAACATTCATATATTACATATATTGTAATCAAACTCATATTAATTATTTCGCTTATCGCGACGAGAGATAATATCAATTTGTTTGCTCTGAACTACAAGATAGACTCTAACTAACTAACTAATATTGATTGATTTATATTGTATCCGCGTATGACAAGGATATATATTTGGTATTAAATTTATTTTAAAAATATAGACGTTAACAACGACAGTCGTTGGCGGGTTCGTAAAGATTGTTGATGTTTCATAAACATTGTGACTTTGTGTACATGGTCTTATCTGTCAATTTTTTCGATTAATATTACTTTCACGTCTTCTAAACACATATCCGGGCTTTCAATAGCGATAAGGTAAGTTACTTTTTAAATATATTATAAATATTTTTAAATCAACTTTTATCTATTAATATATTCATTCTATGATTTTTTGTTTAAATTAAAAACTATTTTTTTGCGTACTTAGGTTCTCGAAGTATGTATTAAAAAATATCATGATGTCGGTAAAATAATACTTTAGAATAATTCATTGTAATAAATTTACTTAAATTTATAATTTAAAAAAAACAAAGTGTATTTCTAAAATATATAAAATTTATCTAATAGATTTTCTACCTAGATATAACTAGCTGAACACATTATTTTCTTTCTCTTATAGGTACGTATTTTTTCTACATAAAACTTCTATCGCATAGTATTATTATTATTAAAAATCAAACATCGTTAAAGCCTGTGGTGTAGTGGTTAATCGATAAACTCCGATTTCCGCATCCTTAGTTCGATTTCCACCAAAGTAGAATTTTATTAAAAATAATTTTTCACGCATTTTTTTCTTCTCTGGTCTCCAACTTAAATACCTACTTCAAAAAAACTAGACGTGAAATAATTTACATAATACTATCCACCAAAAATAATGATATTCTAAATATTTACCACTTTTTAAATCGTTGAAAGTCATTCGCTTTTTTAAATGCTTACATATTTTTTTAAATTAAAAAAAAGATGTTTCAAAATACGTATGTACGATCTAACTTTTCCTATGACAATCAACTTTTCTTGGATTGTAGGTACTTAAATAGTACCTACAACTAAAGCTTTTTGATTGATTTCAATTGCTTTATCAAAAAAGCCCTCAATCGTATAGTTTTTGTATACTTGTAAATAAAGAAATAATGAAAATTTGATTTGAAAATGTTTACTAATATAGCAAAATTTTAAAATCATGAAACTCCTGTGTAATTTGTAGAAACTATACTTTAGGTATGCTTAGTCTATCATAATAGGAAAAAGCATATTTTTAAATAAATGTTTTTGAATATTTAAATATATATTTCCCATTATGGCAAAATAACGAATATTCATTTTATGAAAATAAATGATCATGTTTTGCTAATGTTTTCTAAAATGATATTTTGTGAAAGGTTTAAAAGCCTGTATCAACACAAGAATCGTTATTATAGGCATTTATCTATTATCTACACAAATACTTCATTATAACGATGTAGGTACACTTACTCTATATAAATATACATATGTAATGTATTTCCTAAAATCTAGTGATAAAAATACTCTACTCACACTAATACATATTCTATATACTATATACACTTGCACAGGGTGCAAGAAAGTGATTATTATTGTTGTTATTAATATTATATACCAACATAACTAAAATAAAGTATTTTTGCATCTTGAATAAATTTTTTTACTACAAATTACTTTAAACTAAAAAAAATGAGTTCGAATTCTGCCACAACCAGTTTGGTTCACCTATAACACAAGCGTTTATGCTTAATTTAGAGATTATATGAGGATGCTTATGTACTTGTCACAAAGACATATTTATTTTTTTAACTAAAAATAAAACTAGTGGGTTGTGGCCAACACTAAACTGTCCACACGATAGTAAGCGTTCATTTTTTCTTCTTGAAATGTTGACAATCTCAAAATGAATTTTTATGAAGAACATTTATATTAGATTCCCAGAGGACAAAAGTATTCACAATACTCCAAACACACAAAAACGTTGTCACAAAACTCATAGTATGCACTTTCTACATGATACCTGTTGAGAAATTTTAAGTAAAATTCCATTACTAATAAAATGAGCACGTATGAGACAGTATGTTGATGATGCGATGTATAATATGTGTCAAGATAGAAGAATGCGGTGTTAGGTTCTCACTGCCTACCCCTTGAGGAAGATAGAAGTGGTGTGTAAATAAATACACTTGTCTATAGAGACACATACAATATCAATATGAAGTTGATCACTCAACTTTCCAATACAGAAGGTATTTTATTTTTGTTATATACATTTTTCATACAAATATGAAATTTATTTTACATTGATATGGCAGACCATAGATTTTCTTCTTTAAATTTTGACAATCCTTAAATGCATTTTCGATAAGTGTATTTTTATTGTATCAAAATTTTAAACAGTATGAAAAAAACTCGATTTTCCAGACAAAATTTGGACAGAGGAAATCATAGAGAAGAAATTAACGGATATCTATGGAAAACTAATCAGCTCTAAGTTTATAGACTTTACATATATGATATCAATATGAAGTCAATCGGACTTATAGTTTGGGCTCTAGAGAGGACACAAAAAAACCAATAAAACTAAAATTGTAGAGTCATATTCATCCGTCAGTGGCGCTACAGTCCGTTGTGTAGGTACCCTGACCTCCTCCATGAATCGTCTCCATCCCACCCTATATCTTAAGTTCTTCGTCTTCCTTCAGTACATGTGTCAAATACTTTTTTCGAAGTAAGGTCATCATACATCCGGCAGACATATTCAAGCCAACATAGTCACTGACCTTATATGAATCGTACTACATTAGATTCATTAGGTATACATTGCCTCTATTTAGCTCATTATTATACGGTATTCTCTGTGCGCTTCTCTCGTTATTCGTTCTTTCAAACGCCAATAGAATGTTTCGTCCTTTTTACTTAGAGTCATATCATAGCACGTAAACATAATACCTATGATACATTCTATATTCATTTTCCCCAAATTAAAGTATCTACGTACATACTAAAACAGGGAAGGTTGGTAAAGTTTTTCGCTTGAGTTACGTGTTTCATACGTTGGCCTAATTATCAGTAAATACACGTACTAACACATACCTTTGGTTACCTCAAACAGTATAAAGTTCACTTTTCAAAAATAGACTGTGAGATACTTACATATAATATTATACCGGCAGTGTATTTTGATCTTTCTTCAACAGCTATGTGATACAGGTTCTTGGAAACCTTGATATTTTTCGCTCGGTTTTGATACAATATTCCTAATCTTCATAAGTGAGACTGGAGTATTTCAACAAACTAATCTGCATATAAATAAAGTAGATATCGTAAAATTGTCGTTCTGGATTTACACATGTTTATGCACAGCTATTTTCATGGCAGTCAGCCTTTCCTCGCATTAGTTTTAAAACCGCCTATATCGATATCGGCAATTTTCTATAGGAGCAGAATACTTATTATATGACATTCTTTTATATTCCATTAAAAAAAACTCATTGTATGGCCGTGACACACAAAGCAAAGATGCAGGTCGATAAATTGTAGCATCCAGAGTAATGTTTCATCCACCGCATTCACGGTTGAGGTCAGGCGGTCGTCCTTCCTCGCGGGTGCTGCAGGTTGATGGGGCCATGTCTTCATGGACTTAGTATGGCGTATTCTTCTCGAGGTAAATGGCAGAAGGATTGTCGTCGAGGCAGCCGCGAAAAAAAGTGCACTGGTAACGGACTGCAAGCCCGCCCTTTGTGGCGTCCACCGGACATTGTGACTTCCACAAGGTGTTGAGGAAAAGTTTTGCCGACAAACACTGCACTTATTATTTTTTTAAGAACCTACCTTAAAAGCTTCGCTTCATTTAGATAAAGAATTCACCAACAGTCATAAATCGCTGGAGGCGGTCATTTATCGCGCGGCGGTAAAAGCTGGCTGCAAGCCCTAGCTTAGAAACTGAGCGTAGCGATGCTTCTCAGCTAATATTATGAAAAACGTTGAAAGACTTTTATTATAAAAACGTGCAATGAAACTGATTATTCACATGGATGTAGGTATATTCAGTGTTGTTATTTAAAATGTTATTTTTCTGTTTTTATATGTGTTTATATATACCTACCTATTTATAAAAAGTCTTTTTATGTACAAGACTGATCTCGCACATCCCTAAATGTAATAATACAAAATATAATGTAAATACCTGACTAATTAAAATTCAAATTTTATGGTATAAGACGTTAAATTATAGAATAAAATTGATGTATGTATATTCTTAGTACCAAGTTAGATATACATAGGGTTCATATTAAGTATAAGTTAACTACCAACTCTAGGTTTTATTTGGTTATCTAATATTAAGATAAAGAATAAATTAATTTATATGACATTAGGACCCGAATGCAGAGTTCTATGTAACTAAATACTAACTCCTATCCTCATTGGAGTATTTAGTATTCTTAAGTTAGCAATTGCATTGCAGAGACACCACAAACTAAATACTTAATACTACGCCAAACTAAAGGTCGATGGCGTAGCATTTTACATTATTGCGTATGAAGAAAAGAGACGTTTAAAATGTTTTTTGTCATAACAATACAAACACATGTAACCAAGCTCACACTGACACTTCGATGTCACAATTTTTTTGAAATTCAAACGAATTTTTGGCATCTCATATAGATCGCTGAATATTGGTAGGTAGGTATTTAATTTGACAAAATTACGAAGACGAAAATATTAAATTTTGTGAATAAATTCACCTGTCGAATATCATTTTTATTTCGCTCCAATCAGAATACCGCGTTACGAACGGCGAACGGAGGTTTTCTCGATATAATGCGCGGAAGTATACGCGGGCTAGTGTTTGCGGAAAACAATAACGATCTACTATAAGAAACGTATGTAGCGTATAAACTTGTGTATATTGCCGCGATAAAAGAACCGGATTAGGCCTGCTGGTAGGTGCAATATTCCCTTTTCTCCGTATCCATCAATATATCCAAATGAATGTAATGAGAAAAGTTGTACAAAAATATTCAAAATGAAATACTGTCGAAGAAAACTGTTTGAAAATCAGAGAGTAGGTATAAATTTATCAATATTCACACGAATAGATATTCGTTTACAGATTATGCATAATATTATGCAGTTGGATGCAGCCTGGTTGTGGAATAAATTATTTGCCCGATATTGTCAGATGCACTCTTCGTTTTTCATACTCTCAACATAGCCAAACCATCGTTTTTTTTATGATTTTCATCTGCATACATGTAGGTAGGTACGTATATTGTTTGATCTTTTTTCTTTTAGGATACAGTTAACATTTACCGAGCCATCTTTTTTTTGAACTACCTCAATGTATCATTTCATTTCTGTTTGCTTTGAATATTTGCTATGAAGAATCGTTAATATTATTATTTTATTTTTTATTTTTTTTAATAACGGCGCTGGCCGATTTACTAATGATAATAATAACAATTAAGCACTACAAATAATAACACTCAATTATTATTATTACCATTATACACTTCCTCAAAAGAATTAGCAGATCAATGCGTAAATTGTAAATTATTTAAAAGAGCAAAATAAAATGCAACAAACGCATCATCAAGCTTTCAATTGGGAATAGTTCACCCATCCAGATACTTAACATATCAAAGGATTAGGCTCTGAGGAGGTCTCTATACTACCTAACAACCCTACTGATTCCCGAATATTAATGTTTAAAAAATCTTTAACGATTCTACATGTATTCATAATTCCCGTTTTTTGCATTTTTATTATTAAATTTTTCGATAAATCTATAATTTCTAAATTACGGATTAACGATTTTGGAATAATGCCAGTGGCTGAAATAATGCCAAAGTCTTTTAATCTCATTACCTAAAGCGGTGTATTTTCTAATTTTTTCATCAAAAGTTTTTATAATATTACTAGAATTTGGAATAGCCACGTCGCAAATATATGTTATTTTTTTAATTTTATCATGTATTATTAAATCGGGTCTGTTATGTTGAATTGACCGGTCAGTTAATATTGTTTTATCGTAATAAAGCGAAATATTATTATTTTATAAAAATGAAATCGGATCATATTCATAATATGGTTTTATGTTTATCGCGTCAATTAATTTATATTTAATAGCTAAATTTTGATGTATTATTTTTGCTACTTGGTTATGTCTAAATGTATATTCTGATTGCGCGAGAAAAGAACAGCCCGATATTATATGATCGATTGTTTCCGGAAAAGCCAAACATTTCCTACAACTATCATCAACTACATTTATGTCTTTTATTATATATTTTTGATAATTTTTAGTTTTTATTACTCTATCCTGAATTGCTATTATAAAACCTTCTAAATCCGCGTCCGAATCACCAATACTCAACCATTTGTTTGACCAAATTTTGTCAACATAAAGTTGGTTGAGAAATTTTGGATGTATAGAATGAATTATTTTATTTAGCCACGAATTTAGAAGGTCGTCATTTATATTTATATTATTGTTATTGGCATTCTCGTAATTTAAATTTAATGTTATTAAATTTTTGTCCGCCTCACAGATTACTTTATGCATTAAAGAACTATCAGATTTTTTGTGAAAGAAAGTTTTTAGCGATACAATTTGATTATTATGTAACGATGTTATTTTTATTATACCCCTACCTCCTAAATTCCTAGGCAAATTGATTCGTTCAATCGCGGAATTAGGATGATGACAACGAAAATTATTTAAACGCGTTCTAATTGTTCTTTCTAAACTATCTAAATCTGTTTTTGACCATTTAATAATTCCAAAAGAATATGTCAATATCGGTATTGCCCAAGTATTAATAGCTTTAGTTAAGTTTTTAGCTGACAGATTGCATTTTCATATTTTCGTAATTCTATCTTTAAATTTTATATTAATATCAAATTTTATTTTAGTGTGGTCTAATTTGTTAGACTGCGGATAACCTAGATATTTATAAACCTCCAACCCTTTCAAACTATCTATTTGAAAATTTCTTTGAATATCACCACCCATTTCTAGTATTTTACCGTTTTCGACATGTAAAGTTTTACATTTATCTAAACCGAAAGACATTCTAATATCATCTGAAAATGCTTTTTTTTTTTTGATTAGTATGTTTATTTTATATTAAATTAATAGTTTACTAAACGCGCAACTAGATAAGCACGACTAAAAAAGTTAAGATCGGTAGTTAAAAATCTTACTTATAAACGTATACTAAGATATAACTAACAAGTTCGCAAAATTGTTTACGAAAACCCTCATTTATTTTTTTCATATGGCAACATGTCGGCCTTCATGGCTCAGTTGGTTGAATATCTGACTTCTGATCCAAAGGTCCCGTGTTCGATTCCCGGTAGAGACACATTTTTTAATTGTGTTTTCAGTCTGGATCTGTGTGTTAATTTAATATTTGATATAGTACTTGTTAGTTGAATAATAATAAATAAACAATGGCTTCACAGATGTCAAAAAAAAGATAAATGCATGTAATTTCTGGATAATTGATATCGAAAAATGAAAGCAAACACATCGTTATGATGCGTTGAGTCAATTTAAACACGGTTGCGATGAATAATAACAAGGAAAAACATTATAAGGATTAAATTATTCTGTCAATCTCAAATATGTGTCCGATCATATGTGAAAGATCCGCCATTTTGATATATTTGGTATGACGCGTTAGTCAAACGTTAGACAACTAACCTCTCGACCTGTCCTTACTTGACGTCTACTAAATAAGGTGTAATAAAGATAGTCACGGTTTATAAGTAAACTTTTTCGTTAATCACGCTCTATTACCAGATACTATAGATAGTTTACCTACGTTTACAAGTAAGACGGGTGTATAAATAAAACGGATGATCATAGAAAACAAATATAAAACTTGTAAATACAAACAGTCATGAATTAAACGAGTTTCCGAAAATAATATCCGAAGTATAAACAAGTAGGTATACCTAAATAAATATGTACCTACATACATACATAGTTGCTGTCCCTAATTTCTATTGTGATTTCATAATCTATGAATAGATAAAACTAACATGGACGGGTCTCAGCAAATTTACCAAATATGGTTTAAGGACCTTTGTGTGTAGCATATGTGGAGCACAAATAACCCTATTTCAGGACCAACTCATAAATAACTATACCTAAAGGTTTTACCTTCGACTTATCGAATTTATTCAAGAATCAACATGGTATTCGTTCATCACGGCATATATCCAACAATGTGGGGTAACTAGCGACAGGTATGCGGGTATGAATTACCTTATAAATGGGCGCACAATACATGCGTTTCTCTACAGTGCATTCTAAATTAGTTGCATGTAACACATGAGATCCAACTGTCTCCTCCTTCCTTAGCGCTTTTTGTCCTGTTTCTATCGGGGTACGCTTTGACCATGATCCTGGAATTTGGCGAGTCTGGTTATTACGTTGAAGCGACTGCCATATGACCTTCTTAACCCTTAGAAAGGGGAACCAGACAAATTAAATCATGACTACACATAGCTAGTGATATAAATCCGCACATAGATTTTTTAAAAATCCAGAGGTGCGTGCCCCGCCCGGATTCGAACCGTCGACCTCAAGCATGTGAGGCGACGATATTACCGCTGGGCTATCACCGCTCTTATATGATGAGATCCAACTGTCGATGGCGATAATATATATAGTTGAAGAATAAATACTAAACTATAAACCCATAAATCCAAATTATTGAATATTTTAATATATTTTTTTTCTATACAACACATGTAGGTATGTATGTCAAGATAGGACAGGATTTCATATTTGTCTATATTTATACCAATTTTCAGCGTTCTAGCTTTTATGGTTTCTGAGATAAATGGGAAAATAAAGTAAAAATTCAAAAGTTGAAAACCCCTGACTGAAACAAAAATTAAAAATTCTGAGTACAAAACTTTTGTAGGCCTATAACTATTTATATATTCTGAAATTTTGGGCTCTGTAAATTGAGCGGATCAAAAGTTATAAGGGCCGGACGGACACATACACACACCACACACATACACACTACATAAATGTTGTACTCCGAATTTTGAATAAATCCGTATATAGAACATATATGCTGCGAAGCCTCTAAGTTGATGTTTTTTTACTTCAAAGTTGGAAAAACCGTGAAGACCCTGGATACAATCTCGCGTATCTTGGGTTGAAACTTTGTCGATATGTTAAGAGAACAAAGTTCTCCTGAACAAATCGACAGTTGGATTATTTTGGATATACAGTGAAACCTCTATCTATCGTTCCCCATACAATCGTTTTCCCGGGTGTATCGATTTTTTTACAGGTCCGAATAAATTTCATAAAAAAAAATGATAACATTGATCGTTCTCTGTTCATCATTTTGAATTTATAGTATAGGTACTAAATAGTAAATTATGTAAATCTATTACGCAGTACCCTCAAAATAGATTGGATTTTTAGATTGGAGTCTAGTAAGAATATAAGGTACTAAGATTCTAAAACAGTCTAAAACGAGTGGGTTGTGGCCAACGCTATACTACTCACTACCGAGTCACTCCACAAATTATTTATTCAAATTTGTATTGAAAAACTTCTAGTTTATTTCGCCATCAAGAAAGATGGTTTTTGATTAAATTATATTCTATAAATTATAATCAATATTCATATTTGAACGATTCATGAAAACGGTTTTATATCTTTCATAGGGCTGGTATTACAGTCTCAGTTTAAGAGCTAAACTCAAGTTTTACAAAAATATAGCGTATTACAGTGTCAGTTTAGGCCTTATCTTCCCTCAAATCCGTCACTAAAACGACAAATATTTAACTCAACGTTTCTGGCGGATTAAGTACTTAACGGTGAGTCAATTGTTTTTTGCTAGGCAACGCGTGTAGTTTCAGTGTTCTATCACTAGAGGCGTTAGTTCTATCGACGGTGGCGCCACACAACAAAACAAACTGACAGCCATATTGAAACGAACATGGGCATTTAAAAGCATTATACTGGTGAAAAAAATTAAATTTACCATGTTGGATAATAGAACAATAGTATTTCAAGTCGTAGCGTCCGGTTTTGTAGTTCGTATTATTTGAGGTTATTTAAAATTTCACAGAATAACCACAGAAAAAGTAAAATATGTCTATAATTGAAGATT
This sequence comes from Molanna angustata, assembly GCA_963576475.1. Lineage (NCBI taxonomy): Eukaryota > Metazoa > Arthropoda > Insecta > Trichoptera > Molannidae > Molanna > Molanna angustata. Next base: position 36,631,326 of record OY754972.1, on the reverse strand, counting down.
TAGTAACTGACATGTCATATTGCACTGTAATACGGAAATGGATTCAATCTCCCCATAACATTAATCTTGAGTTAAACAAACTCAATGAGTTGAAGGGCCGACTGTAATACCGGGCCTTATTATATTAAATATATAGGTAGGTACCTACAAATTATTATTTTCTTGGTATCGAGCAATAAAGAAAAGATCATTTATTCAAATTAATTTATTTATTTAGAAATACCGCTAATTTACAAACACAATGGAAAATAATCAGTTGGAAAGACAATTAAAGCCTATTTTGATTATACTGAAAATTTCAAATTGCTTTTTCACGACAGTAAATCAAATCGTAAACTTAAAACAATTTATTGAAATGAAACAATTCGGTCAATTCCTAACTTTGAATGTATGAGTATTAAATATACATATATGTGGGCTGTATGATAAATACCTTACCAGTCGTCGTCCTCAATGCTGAGGGTCGTGGCCATCATGTACTCTGTTGCGGACCATTGCTCTCCAGGTCGTCCTGTCTGTTGCCATATGTACGGCTCTATGGAGTGTCGAGGCAGGGATATTTTGTTTTATTTGGTCGGACCAGCGCATCGGCGATCTACCTCTCGGTCTTGTTCCTGGCGCTTTTCCGACCACAATCAGCTTTTCAAGGCTGTCTTCAACTGCTTTACAACGAAAGAACTCGATCAAACATTTTTGACAGTTATTGTTTAAAATATGACGCCATTTTGCGTCGATGGCACCACCTGTCGCAAAACACGGGTACTAATCATACAGCCTAGGAATATTGATGATTAACATAACATTCAAAAATTGTATTTTTTTTCTAACAGAATAAATATGTCCTCGTAACAAATACATAATATGCATCCTCATACAGTCCCTAAATTAAGCATATACTTATGCTAAAGGTGAACGAAATCGGACGTGGAAGTATAAGAACTCGCTACTACTGGATACTATAACCATGCGCGCTAATCGCTTTTCCATCTCCCATCTATTTATTAACATCAACATTGCACGAATTTTTTAATCAAAATAAAAAATATATATAAAAATCTTGATAATATTTTATTAAATTTAATGTTTTTATTATGATTGCGTTTCGCGAAAGGCACGCGTCGTAGAATAATTATTGTACCAAGAATTTTTATCGATATTTTGGTTATTTTTATATTTGTTTCGTGGCTAAGTTATAATTTTTTTTTTGATTGAATATACGTTGAAGTGATGAAGTTTTTTTTAGGATTGAATTTACATACCTACCTACGGACTTTTGACAACTCTACAATCTTTTGCGGAACACAAAAATGATTCAATTAGTATGTAGGTACATAGAACAATAGCTCGTGACTACCAGACTTAGGTATGTCATATTATAAAGGTTAAGGTCAGCCTCAGCCTTTTAACTATGACGTAAGTCAGCGGCCATGGTCCCTTGGACAAATAGGTATATTATTAGGAGTCCAAAGGAATCTAAAACTTACGGTTTTGAAAAGTCTAATTAGAAAAAAATACAGCGGAACTTTAGAACTGAAAGAACAATTGCACTCGCTGTGTTTTAATTATTCCTGGACATAATTAAACAAATATAAATCAGTTAAGTTGACCATATTCCCCGCAAACTGAAAGCTAAAATAAGTAAAAAGTATGTTTGACAGAACTTTCTGTCGAGCTTCGAGATGCTCTTCGAGGCCACACGATGCGCATGTTCAATAACTCTTCCTCAAATATTATTACGTAGGGTTTACGTCGAAATGCTGACACTATGTAAGAAGATACAATGTGCATTCCTATTGGATATTTTAGGTATACCTGCGGCCTTAATCTTGAAATAAGATTCCAAATACAATTTCAATCAAAGCTTTGAACCTACCTTCCTGCCGCATTATTCTCAGTACATTCTAATTTTATGACGATTAGAACATACATACATATGGCAAAAATCTCTATTAAAAAGGTAGGTTATTAGCGAAATTTTAAATTAGGATTGGATTGAAATTCAAGAGTTAGACCGCTGGTAAATTTGTCACCTTCTGTGTTATCCTTTAACTGAAAAAAAAATAGCTTTTATACCATGACGCAAATTTGGTAGTCGCTGGCTCTTTGCCTAATATGTAGTAACAAAGGTGAAGTTTTACTTTGGATATCTAGAACACAAGGAAAATATATGTTTTAAATTATTTAGCGTTAAATTACAAATCAGAATTGCATAATCGCTTCGATATTCGCCTTCCTGGCTGCTCAGTTAGTTAAATATCTGCTGAGCTAAAGGTCCCGGGTTCGATTCCTGATTGGGACACAGTTTTCAATTGATTTTCAGCCTGGATCTGTGACGCAATAAACATCGTGAGTCACCAGAATGAGGAAACTTATTATTAGGCGTGTGTTAAACCAATATTTGATATTCGTAGTATATAGTATATTAGTTGCCCGAGAAGCGACACAAAATAAAAAGGAGTGGGATGTAGCCAACACTAAACTCTCCACACCATAGTAAGTGTTCATTTTTTCTTCTTGAAAGATTGACAATCTCATTTATGTATTTTTATAAGTACAGTTCTATTAGATTCTTAAACAAATATAAGATTCCCAGAGGACAAAAAAAAGTGCATACTCACAGTATAGAGACACAAACTATATGAATATGAAGTTGATCACTCAATTTTCCCACGAAGAAGTTATTTTACTTCTGTTATATAAATATACATTTTTCATAGAAATATGAAATTTATTACACATTGATATGACAGACCATAGATTTTTTCCATTAAGTTTTGACAATCCTTGAATTTATTTTTGATGAGTGTATTTCTTTTGTATCAAAATTTCAACAGTAAGTATAAAGATACCTCGTTTTTCCAGACCGTGAGAGCATTTTGAAAACTTGGACAGATGAAATCATAGAGAAGTAATTAAAACTTGTCTATGGATAACTAATCAGCTCTAGGTTTTAATAGCGGAATTGCTTATAGAAGCCGAAAATCTTGGCTTGCCTATGAATATTATGTAAAGAAATTCAAGATATTTATTTATTATTATTATTGCAACCATACTGCAAGATTAAAAGTTAAACCGTTTGTTCATAGATACGATGCTTTACAGGGCCACAAATGAAATATTATTTTGGAATGTGATTTTAATTTTTTTTCATGGCCACTGAAATAAACAAGGATGCTAAAAAAAAACATTAAATTTTTTTCTTTTTTTTCCAATTTTCTTCCAGGGTTTGCCTAGTCCGAAGGTTCTAGGTTCGTCCCTGCTAGGTCTATGCCCTTTACATTTTACATGTATGATGTAAATATAAAGTCGATCGGACTTATAGTTTGGGTTGTAGAGAGGATACAAAAAGGATAATCCGTACGGCGTACGCCATACATACAAACACATCACGACGAAACTCACAGTGCGCACTCTCTACATGATACCCGTTGAGAAATTGATGTAAAAAATTCGATTAAAAATAGTGAAATCATGACTCTCCACTATTCCATAGTGTGGAGAGTAAAACAAGTAGGTTTACTGCATTAAATTTATTCTTTTAGAAATGTTTTCGAGCTGAATACCAAATAATCGTTCTATATAACATCGAGAATATTTATTATGGAGGTATATTGAAATGAGAAAATAGCAAGCGTTTGCTTTTCTTATATAACTTTAGATTATTAAAAAATAGAAAAATAGTGAAAAGATCTCTGTAGGATTTCGAAAAAGTTATTTATCTTTTTGAAACAAAATATGAGAATATATCCACAAGCTCTTTTGAAACTTTTCTCCGCTGAAAATATCGGAAAAGGTATACGCCAATATTTATATAAAATAAATCGGAGCTCTTCGGTATGCGATAGTTTAAACAAGTCGGCTCTGCCCGCTACTACATCTTATTATGAAAGTGCCCGGCACTTGAACGATATTAATGACATATTTTTAATACTATTAACATTGAATTATATGTACTGTACGTAGTACCTACATATAAATCAATGACTATTAATCACATATACCTACATATTTGGATTGAAATAAAAATAAGTTGTTTTTAAGTTTTGAGTCTACACATTCGAATTCGAATGCACAGTCATTTGATTTTTTTAACATTTTCTTACCTTAATTTATATAGGTATGAACTAATTAATATCAATGCTTTTTAAAAATCAGTTATCTCTGCTTATAATGTAATATCGTTTAAAATGAAATATTTTTAATTTTTACTGTATAATATAGATCTTTTCTTTTTTTTTAATTTAAAATAAATTTTTATTGTACCTACCTACTTTAAATGCATATACTTTTTTGTCTTTTGTAATTTTTCTTGATTATTTTCTATCTTTTATATAATTTGTTTTTAGACAGTAAACCTTGATTTCTATAAAAGGAAATTTTTTAATCTCATTTCTTTTTATGTTCAAATTAAATTTTTTGTAAATGTTTTTATTTTAACCGTAAAATAAATAAATAGTTTTTAGTTTTATAACTAGGTATTGTACAGTCTTTGGAATCCTTAAGTTCTAGGGACATTTATTCATCTCTATTATTTTTTTTTAAATAAATATACATTCATTCATTCATACCATCATGGCATATTCAGAAATGTGGGTAAACCTTCAACAGGTGTGTGGGTGTGCATCACCATGGAAGGAAGCGTGGCATATGCATGTAACTAATACATAATAAAGTCTCGCTACATATAAAAATGAATATTATTCATTATATGTGATAAATCTCATTTTTGAATTACGTGATATGATATGTTGCCTATTGTATTTTCGATTACGGGACACTCGAAAACGATAATAATAGACAGTGTGGAAACGCTATTCTAAATAAGACATTTATTGACATGTCTTATACTGTGTTTAAGATCTTGGACTTTAGTCCTTCATCATGTAGTAGGTACCTATCTATGTAGTTTCATTTAACTGAAAATTTTTCTCAGACACAAATTATGGTTGATAAAGTCGGGTCCGAGTAATATTTACTTGTTTGCTCTGAAAAATAAAAAGCAAACAGAACGTCATCGTTTTAAAATTATTTTCCCTTTTAAGAGCTGCTAAAGATAAATTAAAAATGCGAGTTTTTCTTCTTTGTTTAAGTGTGTGCTATAGCATTTTTTTTTTCGAAAGTACTTCATATTAAGGCGAGAGCCAAGATAGCAATTTTGGCCACAAAAATATTATGTGTTTCAAATGTTTTTTTTTTATTGAATTATTTCATACTAGCCTTTATGTCCCGCCGTTGGCCAAGAATGTAAAACTGTGAAGGAATAAGCAATCGTTTTTATAATATTGTCACCCAATTATTTTGCAATATCGGACTATGAAAAGTGGTTTGAAATTTGATTGAGTTTAAGCATTGTAAAATGTTCAAGTGATGGCCACAACCCATTCTTTTTTATATATTGCTATAAAGTGTGAATGAAGTATAATATACAATTTCTGCACGCATGGACTACGCGAAATGGTTTTAAATATGACAGTTTATCAACGTTGTACACAACCCCCATTTTTAAATATTATCATCGAAAACAAATTGTAATATATACCTATTGAAAATTTAGTAATTTTGGATGTTGGAATGTGGTTTAAATTTGATTAAATAATGTACTGAAAAGATCTAGTGTTGGTCACATCCCATTCGTTTTTATATTTTTTCATCAAGTGTGCATTATATTTTTGCACAATTAGACTGATAGACTTAAAATTGACACAAAAGTCTACATTAACGAAGAAGAAAAAGACTTAAACTATAATAAATAGTTTTTAATTTGAATATAAACGTTGTGAAGAGTTCAGTAATGGCCACAACCCCCATTATTTAAATATCGTCAACGAAATCAAATATGAAGGTGTTGAAAATTATTCAAAATAGGATGATATAAATGGTTTAAATTTGATTAAACAAAAGTATTGAAAAGATTCTAGTGCAGGTTACATCGTCACATCCCACATCCCATTCGTTTTTACATATGTATTTTCATCAAGTGTGCATATCGTTAATAATATTTCTGCACAATAGACTATTAGACTTAAAACTAACCCAAAAGTCTAAATAAAAAAGAGAAGAATAAGTATAAGACTATAAGAAATAGTTTGTATAAAAAACTATTTCAATGGTCTACATAAAATAAGAAAAAATACATAAAATAGAAGAATTAGACTATTGGAAATAGATTGTATAAAAACTGACTAAAAGGTCTACATAAAAGAAGAAGAAGATTAATCCATAGGAAATAGTTTTGTATAAAATTCACCAAAGTTCTATATAAAATAAGAAAACGAAGAAAAAGAATTAGACTCCACGAACGGTCGCTTCAGACCCTTCAGTACCTCCCATCCCTTCAATCCATCATTACGTCCCTTCCAATCAGGCCCTTCAGTACCTCCCGTCCCTTTAGGCCCTTTTATACCTCCCATCCCTTCAGGCCCTTTAGTGCATCCCTTCCCTTCATTACATCCCGTCCCTTCAGCCGCTTAAGAAAAGTTTAAATCCAGAAACCATCCTGGAAGAACCGCGAAGAGATGAAAGGACCTTCTTTTCCCAGGATACTCCACCTTCAAAGGTAAAATGACTAAATACACGAAGAAGAAGAAGAAAAAAGTTTAAATCCAGATACCTGCGAAGATATGGAAGGAAAATTGGACCTTCTTTTCCCAGGATACTCCACCTTCAAAGGTAAAATGACTAAATACACGAAGAAGAAGAAGAAAAAAGTTTAAATCCAGATACCTGCGAAGATATGGAAGGAAAATTGGACCTTCTTCTCCCAGGATAGTCCACCTAAAATGTCCAGGTAAAATGACCAAATGCACGATGAAGAAGAAAAAAGTTTATATCCAAAAACCGTCTTGGAAGACTTGCGAAGAGTTGGAAGAACAGTTGGACCTTCTTCTCCCAGTATTCTCCAACTTCATAGGTAAAATGACCAAAAATACATGAAGAAGAAGAAGAAGAAGAAAAAAGTTTAAATCCAGAAACCTGCGAAGAGATGGAAGGACAATTGGAACTTCTTCTCCCAGGTTAGTCCACCTTCATAGGTAAAATGACCAAATACACGATGAAGAAGAAGAAGAAAAAAGTTTAAATCCAGGAACCGTCCTGGAAGACCTGCGAAGAAATGGAGAGACAGTCGGACCTTCGTTTCCCAGGATATTCCGCTTTCATTGGTAAAATGACCAAATACACGAAGAAGAAGAAGAATAAGAAAAAAATTTAAATCCAGAAACCATCCCGGGCATACGCTCGACAATTCACCAAAGTTTCATTGTAATCGGACAAACGGTTTAGGAGCACATAGCATACATGCATCCATACATAAATAAATAAATAAAATAATTTTCCTATAGGAAATCAGTATATTGTTGATTTGTAAGTAAATAGTATTAGGTAGGTACCTACCTACAACAATGTTCTAAATAATTTCGATTCATAACAAATTTTATTTGAATATCAGAATCTTTCCGTAACCATAGTAACCATCGAACATATAAAATATTACTATCAAATGGGCTCGATACATTTTTTTGGATATGTAGGTAGGTACCTACATTGGTTTGTTCGATGCCATAAAAATGAAAATTGTCCGAAATATCAAATATTATATACAAATTATGCAATTTTATTATGCCTATATCTTTACTAATAATTAACAGACTTTTACAATATACGCCTTAAAACTTGCCGTAATGTCTTGTGTTTCATTTTATTATTTCATAATTACATTTATTTCAAAGGTTTATTATTTTCAAGAACATATTCATTCGGTGGGAAAATGAAATATTGTATGAAAAGATATTAAAATGGCGGCGTTTATGTACAAAAGGCTTACTTTAAAAATAAGTTAAACATTATAATTATACCAAATATTCACCATATTTTTCACTTAAACGCTAAGTTATACTTCAAAATATATTTTTTTTGTGTAAATACGTACTTCTAACTTTTAAACTAACAGATATTTGCGTGCAAAATGTACACTTTTTTGACAGATATGACTTGGAAAATTTTGTATGAAAAAAATAATTATTGAAATATTTTTAAAATTCAGCATTTTTATCGCATTATTTTTAGCGTGACACTGCATCAGGTATACAGGTACACGTTCGCACATAAATTAGATTTTTAGATGCTCTTGGTTTTTCAGAAGGCGTGAGACAAACACACACACACACACATTCACACACACACACACACACACACACACACATACACTAACATTTTGATTGCTTTATTACTTTAGATATTATTTCCATTTTGTAGTTTTTGCGCCTGACAATAATAACAAAACACAGCATGTACTCCGTGGGGTAGTCGGAGAGATATGTCGGAAATAACTCATTTAGATGGCATAGTTATATAACGTAATAATTAGTGACTGATAACATATAATATATTAAATCCGCCTAAAACACTATCCATCTTACTTATAAACGTAAACTATTTATAATAGTACCTGGTAATAGAGCGTGATTATCTTTATTAGGTAGGTACATCTTTATTTTATAGACGTCATGTTAGGACAGGTCGAGAGATTATTTGACACTTGAACGCGTCGTACCAAGTATTTCAAAATGGCGGATCTTACACATATGTTCCGACGCATATTTGAGATTGACATAAAAATTTAATACTCATCACGTATTTTATTGTTATTCTTCATCGCAATCGTGTTTAAATTGACTCAACACGGCACAAAGCGGTGTTTGTTTTCATTTTTCGTTGTCAGTTATCCAAAAATTACATCCATTTATCTATTTTTTTGACATCTGTGAAGCCAATGTGGCCATATTATGGATTAAATAAATGAAGGTGTTCGTAAACAATGCGGTGAACTAGTTAGTCATATCTTAGTACACGTTTATAAGTAAGATTTTTTTATACCGATCTTCACTATTTTAGTCGTGAGTATCTATGTAGTTGCACGTTTAGTAAGCTTTTAACGAAATCTAATAAGTAAGACTGAAGTTACGTGTTAGTTAGGGGATCTATCACGTATATTACTGGAAAACTTTCTACGCAGTACACATCACAAGAATCGAGAAAGTACAGCAAAAATTCATAAACTAGATAAATCATAAATTTCACCTTAACTTCAATAATTATCAACTTGAACATCATAGTTTTGATACGCTTCAATGTAGGAGAGTCTTACACGACCAATCGCTGCTGCATAAAATTTTGAACAATGCCATAGACTCGCCTGAACTTGTCAACCTAGTAGGTATCCATGTTCCAGGTAGAATGGTTCGCAGACCTCAATTACTTCATGTTCCAACAAGTAGAACGAATACCAGGAAAAAATCAACAATTACACGCATATGCAGTCAATTTAACAATACATTCTCAGCTGAGATAGTCATATTCAATGCGAAATATTATAGATTAAGACATGATGTTCTGAAGGTGATGCGCAACCAATATCCCTCTGTCCTGTCCTCCTAGTCTCTCTTTTCTCATGTATGTATGTATGCGTGTGCGTGTATGTGTGTGAGGGTGTGTATGAGTGTGTGTGAGGGTGTGTATGAAGGTGTGTGTGTGTGTATGGATTATTTTTGGCTTGTAAACTGTTATTTGTTTTTATATTATGTTGATGGAATGCTTTTTTTGGCTCTAACACTGTAAAAATAATATTGTATCATTAAAATGTAAATAAGCTGTAGATTCCCAAAGAAAATAAATAAATAAAAACTAAAATTTGTTATTTTTTTGCATTTTAAGAACAACTTACTAACTTACTTCCGATAGCCATACAACTCCGGTAGAGCTTTAGCCTCTTGAAAAATAGCTTTCCATGCCCTCCTGTCAGCTGCAGTGGACTCCCAGTCACCACAAGCATTCAGCACGTTCAGATCTCGGGTAACATTGTCCATCAATCATTAAGAACAAACATGACTATAAATTAAATGTCATTTAATTAAGAATATTGATTTAATCAAAGATAATTATTATTAATATGTTTGAGAAATATTTTGTTTATTTGCCCTCTTTAATGTGCCACAATGTAATTATTCAAGTATTAATAATATTTAGGCTTCTCTACTTCTTTTTCCGGAAATATATATTGAGAAATAAGAATAACAAGTAATATTATATGTTATAAGAATAAATTAATGTTTATATTAATTAAATTTTAACTAGTCAGTACGGTAGTTTATGTTTATGAAAGCAAACAGCTCGTTATCTACCTACATAATATAAAAACTAAAATCTATTAAACGAATCACAACAATATTACAAAAACACAATTTCACGCTAAATCAATACAAATAGAACAAAAGAAACATTTCAAATCAATAAAAATAGCAACATCAAAAATATAATACAAAAACAAATACCTACCTATAAAAATAAAAATCAACCATAAACATCTAGTAATTAGGTTCGGAGAATGGAATGTAATTTGAGTATTAGGGAGAGGGTTTCAAAGTTATATTGAGATTGTTTTAAAATTAATCATTTATTTTTTTAAAGAATGAAGAATCTACCTATGTATATTTAATATACACATTCCGTCACTGTTGTACAACATTATCTTTAATCCAAACCTGCCACAGTTTCAACCAATCATGGACTTCCACTCCGATCTGCTGAACGTACAACACTATCCATCCCTATCCATAATACAGAATATCGCTCTTCGTTCGTAGTACAATCAGCGAGATCATGGAATAAGTTTGGATATTGCGGCGTCTAACTAACTAAGTAATCTAACTAGTATCGGTCTGTAAAAGACCATCTTTACTACATAGTAGTCCTTTACATCTATAAATATGTTTACTTTAAATTTTATAATGCAGTTTCATCATGATTATATCCGTCAGCAAAATTATGATATAAATATATCATAACTGATTTATCCTTCATTCTTGTGTTTTCATATTATTTTTGATATATCGTCTTACCATTATTAACTGCCATACATCGTCTTACCATTATTAACAAGCTCTTTTTAGAAATTCATTAGGAACCGCCATTTCATAATAAAAAACAGCTATCTACATAATATCGCCTGATACTCAATATAATATAAACTCTAGAATGAAACGATACATTAATCCAACCTTCTGCCCACTTCATGTTTTTTATTCCGTTGAAAAAATTAATGAATATCTTTAATGACATCGAATTATATCTATTTTAAAAAGAAAAGTCGCTGACCTGTTAAGCTGATAGGTAGACTTCTTTTTTATCCACGTGTACCTACAGCTAAGTCGAGCAGATTGAGGCTGATGAAAAACTGTTCATTTTTTTAGTATCGTTATGTACCTACATAATCCAACTGTCGATTTGTTCAGGAGAACTTTGTTCTCTTAACATATCGACAATGTTTCAAGCCAGAATACGCGAGAAATGTATGGAGAGGTCTACTTTTTTCACGGCTTTTCCAACTTTGAAGTCAAAAAACACCAACTTAGAGGCTTCGCAGCATATATGTTCCATACACGGATTTACTCAGAATTCGGAGTAGAACATTTCGTGTGTCTGTGTGTCTGTGTGTGTGTCTGTGTGTGTGTCCGTCCCCCCATTATAACTTTTGATCCGCTCAATTTACAGAGCCCAAATTTTTAGAATATATAAACGGTTATAGGCCTACAAAACTTTTTTACTCAGAATTGTGAATTTTTGTTTCAGTCAGGGGTTATCAACTTTTGAAATTTTGGTTTATTTTTCCATATATCTCAGAAACCATAAAAGTTAGAACGCTGAAATTTGGTATAAATATAGACAAATACAAAATCACAAAAATTAATTTTTTTTTTAAATTCCAGGGTTTCTCAAACATTTTTTATTAAGAAAAATATTTTTTTTTATGATAAATTTATGAGTTTAACTGCCTATATTTCCAAATTTTTTAAAAATATCAAAAAAAGCCGAAACACCCCAACTAGATAATTTAATTTTCTATAAAAAATAGTAACATTGTATTAGCAAATCTCAATTTTTTTTTAATATTTTTTATGAAAATTGAATTAAGTGACGACATTGCTTCATACAATTAGTATGGCAATCGCCTACACACAATATACATACATACATACCATCATTCTGTTTTCATATTCTGGGTAGGATCAAAGGACTGACCTCCATACTATCCTATCTTGACATACATACCAAGGTACATGTGTTGTTTAGAAAATCTTGTATAGAAATCTTAAAAAAATATTAAATAATTTGTATTTATGGGATTATAGTTTGGTACTTATTATCCAACTATACATACTATTGCTATTGACAGTTGGATCTCATGTGTTACATGCAACTAGTTATAATAGGTACCTATATATAACAACAAAAGAATATCAAGAAAAAAAAAATATGTATAATATATATAAATTTACAAAATATATAAGTAGTGAAGTACAATAAAAATAAAATTAAAGAAAAACAGGCGAAAGATTAAGCTAAGCAGAAACAAAAATAAAAAATGAAAAGAAAAAAAAAGAAGAACCCAGAATTTGTACAATCTTTATGTCTCTCTTTATATTCATATATTGAACAGCAAAAGACATCTACAGAGCCAAACTCATTACCAAGTCTATGTTGTCTCAGAAAAGGCGAGTGAATATAATAATTATTACTAGATTTTATGATAAAAAATAGAAATAAAAATATTTAAAATCATTTGTCTTGAAGTTCTAGGATCACATTGGTTATAGTTATTATATTGGTTACCAATGTTGGTTATAGGAGCTTCCAATATTACCAGTCGCATCTTGAAATCTTTCGTTAATACAACAGCTCGACTGTAGACTGATCTTCCGAATTCACTGTTACTTAAAATCTGGAACTCTTTAACCGACTTCAAAAAGTGGAGTAGATTATCAATTCGACGTGATTTTTTTTTAAATTTTATTTCTTGTATGTTCAGCGATAACGTTAAATCGCGTTGTTCGATTTCGATTATCCTTTTTTAATTAGGAAGGGGGTTTCGTTTGATTGGTACGATTTCAATTTGGTCAAGATCTGATGGTGGGATCCATGACGAAATCATCAAAAATTAAAAAAAAATGCTTAATCAGGGATAATTATTTACCACGTCGTCTAAATTCCATAATTCCTTTTTCGTTAAAGAGAGATTATTTCTAGGGTGGTTCCATATGAACTTAGCAAAGAGATTTGATTATGGAAATCATAAATCTCGTCAATTTGCGAAGGATTTGCGTAATATCGAATAGGCGAAATGTATGAGAGATAATATTAGTACATACATACATACCATCACGCCATGTCCCTTATAGTGTAGGTAGAGAGAACCAAAAACAACATTTTTCTATAGGTATTTATTTACTTTTTATCACACCATATTTATAATGACAAAAATATGTAGATTACTGCTGCCCAGCGAGAAATTCTGTTCTAGGGCTAGCAGTTTACAATTTTTAGCGACAATTATCAAAAACTAAGCATCAAAAACTAAGTATGTTACATTCAGCATATCATCAAGGGGTCAACCTTCAGTCACGCATAACTTGACCATACATAATTGTCTGCATAATTGTAACTGCTGCCCCTTGGAACGAGTGGACTGTATAAGGTATTTGGGTGTAAATATTGACAAGTTTCTGAGGTGGAACAACCACATAAATGTGTTATCAAAGAATTTCAGGAAGCTTACTTACATTTTTAAGGAACATTGTTGTTTTGTTGGGCCTACATTATTGTATTTATCTTGTATTTATTGTAAATGCCCTATTAAGGGCGTCTATATAATAAAATAAATTAATAAATAAATAAGACGATGCATTATAAGGTAAAAATATATTAGGAAAATTATTTTGACTGTCGAAATGGAATCATTTTACATTTCAATAAATTACTTCGATCGGAGGTAGATATCGACATAAACGTGGTAGATTTCATTTGGCATAATTCAAGAACTTTAGGGTCAATTATTATTTATTATTGAAGCATCATATTGACAACACAACACCTTCATTATTCCCATCGAATAAGAATAAATGACTTGATTCCATTCAAAACCTTTACACTAGAAATTGAACCTTTCTGAAGCAAAAACAATTCTTTACCAGAAATCAATGGTTAAGTTTTTGTTTATACAAATATCTTAATGTCTTCTTAAAGATAATACCTACGTTAATTATTTACATGGTTAGAAATATAACCTTATAAACATACAATCGAAAGTAGTTAGATCTCGAAATATAGTTAACCTAGTAAGTATAAAACATACTATAAAGTTAGAATACGAAATATTATTTTTTAAACTATTGGTTATTTTTTTACTACTATATGTTTTGATATTATTTTTGATTCTGTTCATAAAGCAAGTTAGATATTTATTAGACAAAGATAAATTAAAAACTGTTTATTTTACCTTAGTGCAGTCTCTTTTATGTTATAATATTGTATGGTGGGGGTCCTGTCTCAAGTCTAGTGTAGAGCCACTAAATATTGCTCAAAAATTCATTCTTAATGTTATGTACAAAAAAAAATTTCGCTATCCATCCAACCTTCTCTTTGAGTAATGTAATATTATGAATATAAAACAGTTATATATCACACAAACACTTATTAAGTTAACCATATTGAATCATGAATTCACTTGTTTAAGTTCTTCATTAACATTAACTCGGCTGAAAGAACTCAACAAATCCGACCAACTAGAACTGGCACTTCACTTAACTTCATGGCGATTTCTCCTAAAACTTCTTTTGGTCAAAGAAATTATAATTTTAAGGCTCCTCTTCTGTTTAATGTCCTTCCTCTCCATATTAAAACATGTAATTCCTTACACCAATTTAAAAGGAATATTAAGGCGTTTGTATGGACAGAGGATTGTAAAAGTGTGTTTTCTTCCTTGACATTCTTTGTTTGAAGTGATATTTTTATTTTTAACTTTTGTTATTTTATATTTTTTAATATCTTTTATATTTTTTCTTCATCTATATTTACCATGGTCGCCCTATACATTTAGTTTTGTATCGATATATACCCATATAATATGTACATTCTGTTGATATCTTTATTGTTGTAAAATGTTAGACTAAGTAAACTCTGTATTTATGTCGCTCACAAAAATGTGATTATATTTAACCTCGATACAGGTTTTTTCCTAGTGAGGTTGAATACATTTGTTTTGTATAGATATATACCTATATAATATGTACATACTGTTGATATCTATTATTGTTGTTAAATGTTAGACTAAGTAAACTCTGTATTTATGTCGCTCACAAAAATGTGATTATATTTAACCTCGATACAGGTTTTTTCCTAGTGAGGTTGAATACATTTGTTTTGTATAGATATATACCTATATAATATGTACATATGTACTGTTGATATCTATTATTGTTGTAAAATGTTAGACTAAGTAAACTCTGTATTTATGTCGCTCACAAAAATGTGATTATATTTAACCTCGATACAGGTTTTTTCCTAGTGAGGTTGAATACATTTGTTTTGTATAGATATATACCTATATAATATGTACATATGTACTGTTGATATCTTTATTGTTGTAAAATGTTAGATTAAGTAAACTCTGTATTTATGTCGCTCACAAAAATGTGATTATATTTAACCTCGATACAGGTTTTTTCCTAGTGAGGTTGAATACATTTGTTTTGTATAGATATATACCTATATAATATGTACATATGTACTGTTGATATTTTTTTTTCAGAACCATAGAAAGAGATTAATTAGCTACGTTGGTGTAGTTAATATGAATCACATGCTTCCCAAATCAAATCAAATATTTTTATGTGTTACTCAAAGAGCTTCGCAAACACAATACGGCATATTTAAAAATATTATTAATAATTTTAATTTTGAATTATTTAAGTGGTTATTGTTGAATTCTAAAGTATACGTGTCCGCCATAATTTATGATGTATTTTATAATATTTATTTTAAATGTTATTTGTGATGTTATTTCTTTAAGAGATGAAAGTAAAATGTTGTAGAGTCGAGGAGCAACAAATGAAAATTTTTTTTGACCAAAAGATGAAGATCCACCTGGACATACATTCATTTTGAAGTCGGTGTTTTATATGAAAGATTATTAAGATCCTTCTGAGGCTGGTATCCCTCCACAACGCCACATGGAGCGCTTCTACGAAAGAGTTAAACCTAATCCTAATTGATCGTCTCCCCTTCGTAGTCGTTTTAAAAATGGCAAATAAAATAACTTCCTGCTCGGGGTGATAAATTTAGTATCCAACTGTCGATTTGTCCAAGAGAACTTTGTTATCTTAACATATCGACAAAGTATCAAGCCAAGATACCGAAGATTTGTACGCAGGGTCTATATTTTTCACGGCTTTTTCTATTTTGAAGTCAAAAAACACCAACTTAGAGACTTTGAAGCATATATTATGTTCTATTTATGGATTTACACAGAATTCAGAGTAGAACATTTAGTGTGTGTGTGTGTGTGTCTGTCCCCACTCATAACTTCTGATCCGCTGAATGCACAGAGCCTAAAATTTCAGAAAATATAAAAAGTTATAGGCTTATAAAACTTTTATACACAGATTATTGAATTTTTGTTTCAATCAGGGGTTATCAACTTTTGAATATTTCCTTAATGCATACATCTCAAACTTATGTAACAATTTTATAAAAATTGACGACATCGTTTGAATCTAGTGGCGACATCGTTCCATACATTTTGTAAGGCAGTATACACTACACAATATCTATGGGGACTCAATATTATGATACTTATGTACCTATACTTTATTTCCAAACATACTTCGTGTCGGTCTTTGTGGCTCAGTTGGCAAGGTATCTGACTACTGATCTAAAGGTCCCGGGTTCGATTCCCGGTGGAGACACAGTTTTTAATTGTCTTTTCAGTCTAAATTTGTGAGACGATTAATATCGTAAGTCTCCAGAATGCGGCAACTTGTTATTGGGTACGTGTTAAATGGATTTTTGACATAGTACCTGTTAGTTGCCGAGAAGCAATATTAAATAAATAAATAAAAACAAACATACATATCATAATGCTGTTTTCATATTCTGGGTATGAAAAAACACTGACCTCCATATTATCCTATCCTGATATACGTGCCTACATGATTTATGTAGAAAACAAAATAACTTAAAATATTTATTAATTTGTGTTTAAGTGTTAATATAAGTTATAGTTTGGTACATATTCTTTAATCATACATACTATCACCATCGACAGTTGGATCTCAAGTGTTACATGCAACTAGTAAAATACTAATTCAAAAGTGTTATTACTTTAATTTTAATTCTTTACCCAAAAACAAACACAACACTGTTTACGCTTGAGCGAGAAAGCTAACTTTGATTTCATCTCCAATTATACCTTCCAGATTATTCTGGTTCATTAGACTCAACTTATTCACACACCACGTTACCTTTGAGACATTTCTTCTTCTTCTTTATGCGCGAAACTTAACTACAAACATTAACGAAGAATACATTGTACTTAAGTAATTTATGATTAAAAATTTGTTCAATGTGGAAGATCAGTGAGAACGATTCATTATAGGTAGGTATTTGTAAGAAAGTAACTCGCTACAAGTTATTTGATCTATTTCTTCAGAACAGTAGTTACCCATTTAACGAAGATTATTTATTTTAAATATACCATCATGATTATTTATTTTAAATATACCTTAGGTTTTGTACTTAGATTGAGTAGAGATTTCAAAAATATTAATACATTTATATTATTATTCAAAAGTTTAATTAGACCAATACTGGAATATAACTCAATTGCTTGGAGTCTGTGTTATACTGTTCATATTTATAATGTTGAGAGAGTTTAAAACACGTTTTTGAGGTACATCAATTTTAAGATGGGAATTCAGTCTACTGACATCAATTATGAATTTTTGAGATCATTTTGCTCTCTAGATGCGCTAGAGATAAGAAGAGTACCTAGTAGTTGATCTTGCATTTTTTCATAGATTACTGAACGGTGTTGTAGATTGTCCTCCTGTCTTTTGTCACAGATTCACTTACGTGTACCGTCAAGACTCACTCGCAATAGTGAATGTTTCGCCTTACAAAATGTCTTCACAAATTCTTATTTGTTTGGCTCACAACTGCAGAGACTTCCAAGACTTGCGAATAAGTTTGAGCACAAATGGTTTAATGATTCAGAGTATTTCAAAAGCACATATCGCTGTTTCAGAACAAATTGGATTTCATGTACTCGGACACCTCAGGTCATATGGTCAATTTCGATTCACTTGGGGGGCAAGTCTGGTCCAACCAACGAAATCAAAACCCAACGAAACGATTACCCATATCATGGATATAATTAAAAAAAAGAAATAAACACTTTCTTGCACCCTGCGCAAGTCGCGAGTCTATTTCCGTGAGGCAATTTCTTCCAACTAACCAGTGTTTCCAGCCCAGACAAGCAATATTTGCGTGTGAAATGAATTTAAATAAATTTCTCCTCTGATGGGAATCGAACCCAGGACGCCCGCACAGAAACCGAACGGTTTACCAACTGTGTCACGGCGGTCGACCATATATAATTATTATATGGAGTTCTATAATATCTTTAGATGTCATTGAACCCCATATTATAATTATATCCATGATAAAATACGAGATCGTCGTAACATTCACATTCTGTCATTACTTTATAAGAATATTTATGATACCTATTCACCACAATATTTAAAAAATGAGGTCGTTTTCTTGTCAAGTCACGGCCTATCCCTTCGATCTGCTGAACGTACTACTCGAACTATTTCAGCTCCTCTTTTCAAGTACAATCAGCTAGACTATGGAATGGCCTAAGTGATGAAGTAACGTCATCTCAATCCATTCAAATATTTAAAGATAAACTAAAAAAACTTTATTTGTCAAATAGTTCCTAAATTCCTTCTATATCTTTCCGTAACCTCCTTTTCCTCATTGCTATGATCAGTGTTATTTTTATTATTCTTTTATTTTTAAACTCTCTTTTCATTTTTTTTTCTCTTTGTAATTTTTTTTTATATTTCTTACTCTTTTATGTTATTTTTTATCAATTTATTTCTCACTTAATTAGTACTGTACCAATTTAACTAAGAGACTTCACGTTGCTCGGGTTGGTTGGAAGAAATTGCCTTATGGCAATAAACCTGCCTTTGTACACATGTACATAAATTATATAAATAAATAAATAAATAAATATGTGTAATCGTGAGGGTTTTAATTTCGTCGATAAACAGACTTGCCCCCCTGAACGACAAACATAGGGATGATAATGCAACTGTTATGGATAATTAATATAAAATTGTTGTGCATAAATTGTTAGTTACATATAAAATATTTGAAAAGTGTAGTTGGTATGAGAGAAACATAATTATTAACTTGTAAAGATTGTTATAAAGTGTTGAATGGAAATACATATGTAATATTAATATGACATATCAAAATGGAGTCTCGTCTGGTAGGTATTCAATTTATAAAATAAACATGGCTTCCTCGTATTCGTAAGTATCGTAAAGGAAAAGCAAACTGAAAGAATCATATTAGGTATGTAGGCATAGAATAGAATAACCACAGAGAAATGAATTGCTAGTTGCATGTAACACATGAGATCCAACTGTCGATAGCGATAGTATGTATAGTTGAAGAATATGTACCAAACTATAAACCCATAGATACAAATTATTGAATATTTTCAGATATTTTGTTTTCTATACAACATATGTAGGTATGTATGTCAAGATAGGATAGTATGGAGGAAGATCCTTTTTCCTACCCAGAATATGCAAATAGCATGATGGTATGTATGTATGTTTGGAGATGAAGTATCAAACTATTAAGTCTTCTTACATATTGTGTATAGGCGACTGCCATACAAAATGTATGAAGCGATGTCGTCACTAAATTCAATTTTAAAAAAATTGTTAAAAAAAAATTGAGATCTTCTACCACAATTTTAATATTTTTTATAGAAAATTAAATTATCTAGTTGGGGTGTTTCGGCTTTTTTCGATAATTGTAAAAGTTTTGGAAATATAGGCAGTTAAACTCATAAATTTATCATAAAAAAATATTTTTCTTAATAAAAAATGTTTGAGAAACCCTGGAATTTTTTTGAAAAAACTAATTTGAGATTTTGTATTTGTCTATGTTTGTACCAATTTTCAGCGTTCTAGCGTTTATGGTTTCTGAGATATATGGAAAAATAAAATAAAAATTAAAAAGTTGATAACCCCTGACTGAAACAAAAATTCAAAATTCCGAGTATAAAAGTTTTGTAGGCCTGTAACTGTTTATATATTCTGAAATTTTAGGCTCTGTAAATTGAGCGGATCAAAAGTTATAAGGGGGGGACGGACACACACACACACACACACACACACACACACACACACAGACACACGAAATGTTCTACTCCGAATTCTGAGCAAATCCGTGTATGGAACATATATGCTGCGAAGCCTCTAAGTTGGTGTTTTTTGACTTCAAAGTTGGAAAAGCCGTGAAAAAAGTAGACCTCTCCATACAATTCTCGCGTATTCTGGCTTGAAACATTGTCGATATGTTAAGAGAACAAAGTTCTCCTGAACAAATCGACAGTTGGATTATCTACATACAATAAAGCTACATTAGTTAAATAAGTTTTAATTGCAGTATTATGAGATTTCCATACTTTGTGTGATTATCCAACTGTCGATTCGTTCATGAGAATTCAATTCTCTTAATGAATCGACATTATTAAGCCAAGATGCGTGTACGAAGGAAAATTTTGTATGGCGTAGTGGACTTTTTGCATGCTAATAACACCAACTAGAGGCCTCGCAGCATATATGTTCGCATACATGGATTTACTCAGAATTCGGAGTAGAACATTTTATGTGAGTTTTGTGTGTGTGTGTGTGTGTGTGTGTCTGTCTGTGTGTCTGTCTGTCCCCCCCGTTATAACTTTTGATCCGCTCAATTTACAGATCTCAAATTTTCAGAATATATAAACAGTTATAGGCCTACAAAACTTTTATACTCAGAATTGTGAATTTTTGTTTCAGTCAGGGGTTATCAACTTTTGAAATTTCGGTTAATTTTTCCATATATCTCAGAAACAATAAAAGCTAGAACGCTGAAAATTGGTATATACATAGACAAATACAAAATCTCAAATAAGTTTTTTTTGAAAAAATTCCAGGGTTTCTCAAACATTTTTTATTAAGAAAAATATTTTTTTATGATAATGTTATGAGTATAACTGCCTATATTTCCAATTTTTTTTAAAATATCGAAAAAAGCCGAAACAACCCAACTAGAAAATTTAATTTTCTATAAAAAATATTAAAATTGTATTAGCACATTGCAGACCTCCAGGAAGACCACCCAAACGATGGAGGGACAGCTGGACGTCCTCCTCCCAGGAACAGGTGCCGAGAACTACAGGACATAGTCCTAGCTGAAGAAGAAGTATTAGCACATTGCAAATTTTTTTCAACAATTTTTATAAAAATTGAATATTAGTGACGACATTGTTTCATACAATTTGTATGGAAGTAGCCTACTCACAATATCTAAGAAGACTTAATAATTTGATACTAATCTCCAAACATACATACATACCATCATGCTGTTTTCACATTCTGGGTAGGATCAAAGGACTGACCTCCATACTATCATATCTTGACATACATACCTAGGTACATGTGTTGTATAGAAAACCAAATATCTTAAAATATTAAATAATTTGTATTTATGGGTTTATAGTTTGGTACTTATTCTTCAACTATACATACTATCGCTATCGACAGTTGGATCTCATGTGTTACATGCAACTAGTTTATGTATTTTTAAATGTTTGCCTATGCAGTGTATTCCTATGAAACTACTCAATTACTTCATATTTTTACAATTTCAAGGTAAAACTTGACGAATACAGCTAAAACGAGTGGGTTATGACCAACGCTTAACTCTTCACTAATAAGTCATTCAATTAAGTGTTCAATTTTTATTAAGTTTAATATATCCCCATGGGTTAGTGAGGAGTAAAAACACCTACCGTTAAAACACAATGTTTTGTTTGTTAAACATGTAGGTCATGTTCCTAATTCAAAGCTACAACGCTTTCTCAGATGTATTATTTTTATTGTACCAAGTTACTTATATTTTTATAACAATGGAAACCCCAAAAAAATCATCTTGTAAGGGTTTTTGGGTGAAATTTTCCTTAAATAATATTATTAATCCCAATTTTTATTGTAGCCGTAAGGACGTTTTGTCGAAATCAATTGGAAATCGCTTTGTGGGTGGAACAACAATAGTGTTGTTGTCGACATAAACTGATTCTTTGTCCACACTCACTTTATTAAACCTAACCTTCACCATTGTAAATTGGGGAAGTACCTACCTGCTTACCCACTTATATATGTAGCTGTAGGTCAGGGACTCCAAATGTACGTGTCACTATCCTGAAAACATTTAATTTAATTTTATTTTATAGTCGTTATAAATCATTAATAATTTGCTAATTAAACACCAAATAAAGGCTACCAATTAAACTGTAACACGCCGACTTGCAAAACATATAAGATGTCTTTGGTACAGATATCGGGTGAGTTCTCTTGTCTGAACTCAAGCCCTTCAGGGAATTTAAATAATTTATTAATTGGCCATGATGTCCTAGGATCCCTCCGTCATACCTTTCCCATGTTATTTGATCTTTATTCAAATATCAGAGGGTATCATTGAAGGTTAATTGATTAATCAAAACAATTGCAATTAAAAATTTCAATTTTAATTCTGTCTTCAAACAAATGTTCAAAATCACACAATATTTTGCACAGAAAATATCTTAAAACAATTTCCTTACTACAGGAAAATTGTGTCTTTGACGTTTCGACTCACCAAGTCTCGTCAGGCTGGCTAGAATTACCAGCGAAACTTAGATTATATATGATACAGATACCTAGTCAGCGCAATGAATGTATGCCAACTAAAACTACGAGGAAACAGACGAATTTCTAGTATACGTACACCTACCGATACGCACACCTACATAAAATGTAGACCAACCGATCTAACGCCTCACACACACATGTAAAAAAAACTTGGCATACATTTGAATTCGAAATTTGTACTACACGCGGCTTATGTACATTATAATTCTATGCAGCGACACCTTCGGTCACTCGACGATTCGCGCAAATACATACGAGTGTCATTGGCCATTAAGGCATCAATCAGGCTTCAATCATCCAGTCAATTATAAAGTTGCGCTATTTTTATACGCCTACTTTTACATAACAATCCCCATACAACAGGAAAATGTGTCTTTTACACTTCGAATCTGACAGCTCGAGAACCAAGAAAAAAACAAGCCCACATGATCTGTCAGAATTTTCTTCATTGGAAAAACCTTTGTTTTTCCGTGATTCATTCAATTTATTACTATTTTCAAATTATTTGAATAATAATTAGGTAACTACTTCGAAGATTTTGATTCATAACAAAACAATTACAAAACTTATAACAACCACACCTTCCACAATCCATCTGCACTACTCACAAAATTTGCTACGAAGCGACTCTGTCCATCCTTAAACCGCCACCATCATTTTATCGCTTCCCATATATATTTAAGGTCTTACTTATTATATTTCGTTAATACTATATAGAAGTATGGTGGGTACCTATAGTGGGATGATA
This sequence comes from Molanna angustata, assembly GCA_963576475.1. NCBI lineage: Eukaryota > Metazoa > Arthropoda > Insecta > Trichoptera > Molannidae > Molanna > Molanna angustata. The sequence continues at coordinate 36,607,710 of OY754972.1, read as the reverse complement.
TTGAAACTGCTGATTGGGTTACATTGTTTATTGGAAATGACTGGCCCGCGAGAATGTTAAATAAGAACTGTCTTGGCTCGTCGTTGGTGGGGATTTATATAGGCAAGCCAGAAGGGCTTGCCTCCTCAATCCCCACAGTGCTCCCCTCTAAGTGATAACGCTACATATAACAATTAAATTTGACATACATAATTTGTAAAAACAGTAAAATACATTGTATGATATAACAGTGTGAACATAAAAGATTATCAAACATGTAAAATAAATATTCAAAGTTTGAGAAACATTGAAATCGTGCAATGTGTGCATTGAATGGTAAAATATTATTAATTAAGATATGAAGAAATGTCTCAAATTGCATAATGATATGTGTTGCTTGTTTGACTATATTATAAATAGATAACATTCGGATTGCTGTAAAGCATTCGGCGCTGCGTATCATATTACAAAGAAAAATAAATTAAAATGGTACAAAGAAAACGAGATTTTTTATGTTTAATTTTTTAGTCAGCAAATTGATCAGATTTGCTGAGATTGAAGTTCAGTTATTAATCAAGGTCTGCAGTTCCTTGGAAAAACACCTGAACTTAGCCGTGTGAGAATGATTAGTTGGCATAATGGAAATTAACTAAATACATAAAAAATCTTGCTTGTATGATATTGTAGATACTGAAAAGTTTATATATGCAGCAGGAGTATTTTGACACTGTATAGTATGTTGTAGATAACACGAATAATATAAACGAGGTTGCGTAAATTCACGACTGAAGTTTTTTTGTTACGATAGAATACATTATTTTGAAAACACTTAGAGGACACTAAAAGGTAGAACGATTTGATGAAAATGTTGATTTGGTTGCTGTTGGTTCTTGTTGACCGGATGTTGAATTCCAGAGATCGAGTAGCTGTAGGTACTGGCATACGTAATCCTGGTCTTCCGGTGTTTGTATAGGCCGGACAGAAAAATTGTTGCTTGGTCGTGCTCTTCTTTGCTTTTGGCTTGATCCTACGTTGGATCTTGGACTTCTCGAGTGGGTTGTATTGCAAAACGTACTGGTAGTTGCAGGACGTCTTCCAGATGAGGAAAAGGTGTTGGAGAGAAAATCTATGAGCGAGATGGTGTTGTTGATTTTGCTTGTTGCTTACGGGGTGTCAAGTGATTAACAGCTTTGGAATGGTTTTCCAGTATAGCCTGATGAGGTTGCTTGTTGTTTACGGCGTGTCAAGTGAGTCTGACAGCTTTGGAGTGGTCCTCCAGTTTAGCCTGCTGAGGATGCTTGTTAGTGACTTTACTTCCTTTGCAGGAGCTGTAAAGTGAGCACTAGGTCCTCAATCATGGGTTGTGAATCGGTGAGATGATTTCTTGCGTGTGTCAGCAAAGATGTGAGCACGAAGGTTAAGAGAATGTCTTTATCAAAAATTTAAGTCCTGGTCTGGTTTCGTTATCTCTCGATGAGACAAGGATGAGCGGTATCGGCTTGTCATGTCGACGAGACACGGATGAGCGGCTTGGGCTTGTCGTGGTGGCGATGAGACGAGAGCGAGCCGCTTGGGCTTGTCGTAGTGGCGATGAGACGAGAGCGAGCTGCTTGGGCTTTTCATGGAGGCGATGAGACGAGAGCGAGCAGCTTGGGCTTGTCGTGGAGGCGATGAGATGAGAGCGAGCGGCTTGGATTGTCGTGGTCAAGCGGATCTAGCTTGACGGGATGCAGAAAAGTTCGCAGGCGGGAGTTGCTGGTAGCGTGGTAGACATCACGATGGAGCAGTAGTCACTTCTCAGATTATGAGTTCTCACGTCAAAACAAAGTAGGTGTCAGCAGTATTGAATTCTCACAGCGGTGTTATCGCTTGATGTTTATTTTTGCAAGCTTGCACTGTGATGAACGTGTAGGACGGATTCGTTGTCTAGTCCACGGTTCACGAAGGCTTATATTACAAATTTGTAAACATCAACGCTGTTCCCACTATAGGTATATATCACGTCGGTTTCACCACTATAGATATATGTATGACGGGTACCTATAGTGGGATGATATTAAAACTGCTGATTGGGTTACATTGTTTATTGGAAATGACTGGCCCGCGAGAATGTTAAATGAGAACTTCCTTTTGCAGGTTACATTGTGTTTATTGACTGGCCAGTGAGAATGTTAAATGAGAACTGTCTTGGCTCATTGGTCATTGGTCATCACTGACAAATGAAGTGCCGGGTCTTGTGACCCCTGACTTCTTCATCTGAAGTTGGCTCGTCGTTGGTGGGGATTTATATAGGCAAGCCAGAAGGGCTTGCCTCCTCAATCCCCACAATACCTTACTAAACTAGATAAGCACGACTAAAAGTGTTAAGATCGGTATTAAAAAATCTTACTTATAAACGTACACTAAGATAATTAATGACTAACTAGTTCACCGAATCGTTTAGGAATACCCGCATTTTTTTTCATATAGCAACATTGGCTTCACAGATGTCAAAAACTAGATAAATGCATGTATTTTGGATAACTGACAACGAAAGATGAAAACAAACACCTTGTTGTGCCGCGTTGAATCAATTTAAACACGATTGCGATGAAGAATAACAAGAAAAAACATTTATAAGGATTCAATTTTTTTGTCAATCTCAAATAGTGTCGAATCATAATATGTGAAAGATCCGCCATTTTGAAATAATTGGTATGACGCGTTAACTAACCTCTCGACCTGTCCTAACTTGACGTCCATGAAATAAAGGTGTAATAAAGATAGTCACAGTTTATAAGTAAACTTTTTCGTTAATCACGCTTTATTACCAGGTACTATAGATAATTTACGTTTATAAGTAAGACGGTTAGTCTCAAAACGCTGTTCGATGGAAGGACAGCACTTTCGAAACATGACTCACAAAAAATTGGTAAATAGTTTATTATAGGTATAAGTCAAAAATGGTTAACATTCTATACTATTCTTTATTATTTTTCGTGTGAAAAGGTGTTTGGCATGTGCTTAGTTTCATTGATTCTGATAAGAATTTCATGAATCGTATTGTGGTCTTTCCAAGATATACGTACACATAATTCATCGGTAGGACTACAGCTTGAGGGCCTCTTTTATGGTATCCTTCACCTATGAACCATGTTTCACGGTTAAATATTTTAACAATTTCCTACCAAATTAATGCGTTTCAATTCTAGTAATGTCTAATCCGATATTAACTATAACCAGACACACCATTCAAAACACGATAGTATTTCTAGCACACGTTTGTAAATAAAACTTTGATATATCAGAAGATGCATAAAAGTGGGATTTATGTTCTGATAATGCATTAGTATAGATGCAAGTGTAGTAAAACTGTGAATGATAGAGTGATAAATGTAAAAATAAGACTCTTGTACATGTTTTAGAAAGGAGTAATTCATAAAATGAGAATTTATTGATGGAGAAACTACATATGTATATGTGCGCTGGTTGAGTACTCGGGGATAATATCTTTTTTTGACCTATATTATCTCAAAAACATTATTTAAAATTTAATCAATAATATAATATGAGGTACCTATAATGTACCTACTGGTTTTTAAAACAAATGACTTATTTCAAAAATAAATATGATTAGGTGGTTTGAGCAGATTATAAAAAAAGAATAAATGACCAAATTGAAAGATTTTAAGGATTGTGGTGGATATCCAATTTTAATGTTATAAATTTTAATATATATAATTATTTTACCTTTTAACACACCACACACACCACACACCATTTCAAAAATTATTTCGTGTTATTATTTAAATCAATTTATATTTGAAAAGCAAATATAAAAATCTGGATATAACCAATATGTTAGTACTTAATTATTATATTTTATGATTTATCTGATAGCAAGTAATAATGAATTTCAATGTGGGATTTCACTGAATTTAAATAATAGAATTCTTGCAGTTATACGAAGTTTAATCTAAACACAATATCTACTTACAAATAATCTGAATGTTTATTAACTAATTATAAAAATATTTTAATTATTAATTAATAACTGAATAATTTTACTTCTAAAAGTTACACAGAGATTTCAAGACTACGAAAGAAAGCAGAATGATCGTTGGAAAGCAGCCAGACTTCCAGATTCTCTCCAGCTGAAATTCAGCAGTACACTCCAGACAAGAGTTTTAATAAAGTTTTGCCTATCATTGATATCAATGATAGGTAGAATTATATATTTGCAATAAAGTCCCACAATTAATGAAATGTTTTGACGATCGGTATATCTAAGTACCTACTTTAAATACTCATAAGAAATGTTTCTATTATCAATTTACTGTCACAAACAAAATAGGCATGATGACTAATTTTGAGAAACTATCTCACGATGTTTTTACGCATCCACTGTTTTCAAATATATATACATTTCTACATAAAATAAAGGTTTAGTACCAAAAATTGCCATTTCAAAATCCAATTTGACATTTACGTCAAAAAACGCTTGCAGTGTAATAATGGCGTCCGTCGGAGCTGACGGTGACGTCACGGTTTCGTAAACCGCATATCACTACTATATGTACTATATGTATTCTAAGACGATTTGTGTATTTAAAATAAATTCAAAAGTGCATAAGTGTTGTGCGGTCCCAAAATGTACAAACACGTCGAAAAAAACACTTACTGAGGTATTTGTTTTCGTCCCACGCGAATATAAACGAGAAATAAGTGGTTAAATTTGGCACGGCGAGACCCAGAAAGTGTATTTTATTAAGTATGCGTTTACAATGAAATACAGTATTTGTTCCCCCACGTTTAGCTCTCAATACTATAATTCATTTACAAAATATTTACCATTAATAAGGCAATAAGCATAAAAAGAACTTCATGAATGTCCAAACGTCAAAATACGCCATCTTAAGTTTCCCGCGTATTAGGCATTAGACCTGTGTAACACCACTGCGTTACGCCGCTCAATTGCATCGACCCAGTTCACTGAGCCGGGTGTGTTAAGTCACTCCTTCGAAATGTATTGGCTCACGGCGCAGTGAGTAGTGAGTGCTAGACCGGGAGAATGCGAACAGTGTTAGAGTATTGAGGTATTGAGTTGCTTGCTTTTCAACCGACATACCTACATACTTACTAAATAAACAACGTAATAGACAATAACATAAAACTAGCTTACCTTAGCACAGGCCATGCCTAGTGAAGGGGCTAGTAACAAAGATACAAACAAAAAGAAATTGCTTAAACTATGTAATCACCAGTGAAATAATAAATTGATATTTATTGAAATGAAATAACTTATATTTACTTTGTATGTTTACTACTAATAATAATAATAGTTACTTTTATTTAGACGTAAAAAATACAAAATTAATACATCTAGTATAAACAAAAATATATAATTTTTTTGATACATTCTAATCCCGAAAAGTGCCGAATTAAAGCGTTTCCCGATTAAGTGCCGACGCAAGTCTGAATTTCCCGAAATCGGCAACACTGGACGTGGACCTAGAATATCGTGACGTCATGCGCTCTGATTCGTTCTGATTGGCGTTTCTCATAAAATGGCGGTCTATAATATATTGTATTTTTATTTTAATATTAATATTATTCACTCTTTTAAAATGAAAATAAATACATTTTTTTAAATCTTTATAACCTATTTTATTTTTTTAAAATCATAATGTCAATGATTTTTTCTTACTCTCATCACGCCTATTCACTGCGCCGGGTCATTAATCTAGTTACAAAATAATAATAAAAGTATAATATGCAGGTATTGTATTTTATATAAGCAAAGATTATTATTGTATTCATTATATTTCATGTACCTACATGTTTAAAAATATCACAACTTTCCCGATTCTACTTTTAAAAGTAGAATCGCGAAAGTAATAGTATGTCGGTTAAAAAGCAGGCAACTCAATAACTCAATACCCTAACACTGTTCGCATCAAGGTTCGCATTCTCCCTGTCTATCACTCACGACTCACTGCGCCGTGAGCCAATACTTTTCGAAGGAGTGAGTTAACACACCCGTCGCAGTGAACAGAATCGATGCAATTGAGCGGTGCAACGCAGCTTTACACATGTCATGTCTACCACAGTACCGCGTAGGTATGCTTTTAGTTTATGAACACATAATGTAGAGAGAAGAAGGAACATATTTTATCGATTTTCGAGATGTAAGTTGTATTTAAATTATAGATAAATGAAGTACTTATATGCATAGAATAATAAAAATACGCTTATATGTAAGTTTTTACGTTTCTAAATTCTGATGAGCAAAAGTCTTTTTTCGATGCAAAGTAATTTCATATATATTGTATTGAAACTGTGACGTCATAATATTTGATTCACTCTGATTGGTGTTTCTCATAAAATGGAGGACTTACATATTTTGTATTTTTATTTTAATAATATTAATATTATTCGCTCTTTTAAAATGAAAAGAAATATATTTTTTCAAATCTTTATAACCTATTTTATTTTATAAAATTATACTTTTCAATGATTTTTTCATACTGTCATCACGCCTATTGAACGATGAAAGTTAGTTGGGTTGACAAACTTATAAAATGTTCACTTTAATTCAAATATTGGAAATCAGATAATGGTAGCGTACAAATAACACAATACACAAAAGATTAATAATCCCCGATGAAAGCTATTTTTGTAAAATGAAAAACGAAAAATATTTTTTTCCAACAAAACCAATCATTAATTATAAATATTCAACAGGTACATACATATGTAGATAGAAATGATATCAACAACACGGAAGTTACAGAATATAATTAATCATGTCAAAAAAATTCAAATGAATAACATACAAAACGCTGGAATTTTTATTTTGTTTTTATTTAAAAACATTCGCATTTAAATTAATTTGATAAATAATAAATACGAAATTATGTGTTGAACTTTTCCCTACTGTTTCATCACGTCATATCCCTAAATGCATCAAACAAAAACAAATAACATTAAATTCCGTCTTCCGTATACCGTAACTAGTTCATCCAATCTTCAATCATCATCGCTAAGGGTCGTGACTACCCTCTCTACTCGACATCTGGATACTGTGTATTGTTGTAGTCCTCCATTTCTTCCGACATACCACCGTCCTCATTGCTCCAACCACCGATGTACCAGTGGCAGTCCTAATCTGGTCCGTCCATCTTGTGGGGGATCTCCCTCTTTCTCTTCTACCTTCAACCCCACTGACGATAACCAGCTTTTCAAGACTATTCCCATCGCATCTGGTGATGCGTCCAAAAAAAAATGAAGGACGCGCTTGAGACATGTATGTAACTCATTTCACAAAACCATATAATTAATTATAGTTTTGATACTTTGTAGGTTTATTTTTTTAATTTTATTTTTTTATTTATTTATTTATCACACCATTTACACAATCGTCATTGAAAATAGATAATTGCTGCCAAACTAGGTATACCTGTTCTAGGGCTAGCAGTGTACAGTACAGTGTACATATTATTATATTTCACAGGAGACATATTTGCATTTTTAAAAAGTATCTAAACAATATAAACTTAACTATTGTACATATTTGGTCCTACCTGTGAAGGAGGATCTTGCTTGGAGGATCCGGTTTAACCACGAGCTAGAAATAATGTATGGCAAACCAAACGTTGTCCAATACATCAAAATACAACGTCTACGTTGGCTCGGACACGTTTGTAGAATGGAGGATAGCCGGGTCCCAAAGAAAGTATTGGACACCTGTCCTGAAGGAAGAAGAAGCAGGAAGAGACCTAGGATGAGATGGCTGGACGACATCGAGGGCGATATAAGAGCGATCGGACAGACAAATTGGAGGAGACTTGCTGTCGACAGGGCGGAATGGAGGCAGTTTCTTGAGGAGGCCAAGGCTCGCACCGGGCTGTTGCGCCATTGCTGATGATGATTGTACATAGATTAAAAAATGGAATTGGAGTCATCGTGATATGCATGTACTATACATATTATGTATGTAGGTATCTTATAATTTTTATTTGTTAATTGCACAAATAATCTGAAAACACTGAACTGACGGCATAGATATGATCCGCCAGTCATATCATACGTCAGAGGTGTGGGTCATATATGTATTCTTGATGTTTTTTTTTATTATTTTGTATGCATGTACTGTGCGCTGTTCTTGGATTAATAAAATAAATAGATACATAATAATTGATTGTTTAATTTTTTTGTCGTTCCAGGAATCAAAATTGCTATCAGTTTTTTTAATGAAAGCAGGTAGGACCAATGACATTTTGAATATAGACACGTTATACGAGAACAAAATGTCTCTACAAAAACGGTACAGTTTTTCGAATTCATACAATATTGCCAAGAAAGAGCACACACGACAGACTACATTATGTAAGGAATAGAAGGTACAATCTTAGACATACATTGCAGACATTTTTTCTCTTTTTCTACAGTGCAATCACATTGGAATTATCTCTCACACCAGATAAATAATGAGTGTGAAATACAAAGACAAAATTATATTGAGTTATAGCTGTGTGATAAAGCGAATACAACAGAATCCCTCTGCATACCTATAAGCGATTATGACTACTCAAAATAAAAATAACTATCGAAAATTGATATAAATATATCGAATAAATATGAAGCATGAAATGATATTATCTGGTCGTTCCTTCACAGTTTGTGTGTAATTTTTACATGTTTTCATCATACAAGATGGCATATTGACTACGGCAATACGTCCTAACACAACAACATATTTTTAGAATAGAATTAAGTGAGGCATGCGCTTTACCTTTTCTTTACCAAATTTAAAAACTAGAAACGTATCTTTTATTTTAATATATCATTGGGTAGGACGTTACTTTTGCTTTGAGTACCGCACAAGACTTTTCTTACAGCCGATTTCTCCAAGGTCCCTCAAAACCGAACATCAGCTAAGTAACCATTCGAAACTTAAATCCTTAAGTGGCTTACTTAATAAATTTGCATTTCACCAACAAATAAAACCCACACTAAGCTGATGTCAGGATTATTTTTTGTTATGTTTCCGGTAAACATGAATATGGACTCAAGATAACGTTACTTTAAAAAATATGCAAATAAGAAATACATAATAAACTATAAAAATATCATTAAAATATTCTAACGTGTGAATTTCTCGATTTTTACTCTATATATATAAATTAATTATAAAAAAGTACTACTTTGATCTCATGAGTATAGGTAATTGCCGCTGGCGCCAACAGATGACGCTAGTGGCGCTCGCTGTCAAGGTAGCCTTGTTTGTACACCAGTTTTTGTTTTTGATACATCATGTACAGACAGTTTATTTAGTATTCACACCAATTTAGTTATTTTATTTTAATATTGCTCCTTTTTTTAATATATAATGCAACTGGCTCATGCCAGCCGCAATTATAACTACAGACAAACCTAACCAATCTATTTTTACCAAACTTTTGTAGGTTTGGTTTAAAAAATCGGTGTACATCCTAGGATATACTCGCTGTCATGGCTGTTTATTCGCTTCGCACTTGTTGATTGTTGAGATTGTTCGACACGGGACCCGCATATTTATCAGAGTATAATATTTAGCAGAGTATAATTATAGATAAACCAAGGAAACGTTCTACAAATTTTACCCCTAGTGAAAAAACTAAATTAATTGAATTAGTTTCAAAAAACACGGCAATCACTTCAAAACAAACGGATGGAGCATGTCTATTTCATCAACCAATTCTGCCAATTCAACGATTTCACGAATCCAGCCATCTTCCAATATTATAATAAACAAAATATAACTTAAATTTTACAAAAAAAAAGTTGAGCTTATGACGGTTAATCCACTAGAGACCGCCACTTAAAATTTTATGCGCCGACGTCGCTAAGCGAGGCTAAGATTGTTTGGTGAAATACAATTTTGCGCTAAGTGGTTCATAAATGTGATTTTTTAAGTTAAGGAGCCTTGGGGAAATCGGGCATTAGAGATCCACAGTTCTCATATGCGAGGCGATCTATTTTCTCAATACTTGAAACAGCATCAGGGATTTTCTTCATTATTTTTCGCATCCCTCGTCAGATTGAAAAGAAATTGTTTGATATCGAAGCCATGTAACCGTCGCTTATTTAAAAATAAACAATCAGGAAAAAATGCGCCACGTCTCGGTAGATACGTACATTGCAAATGGAAAAATAAAAGTAGTTATTTCTCGGGAGACACGATCCAGATGTCCCACATTCCAGGAACGTGGAGCATTCACTTACCTGATTTAGATTTTACGCCATCTGACACACCAATCAACTTGATGGCTTCCCTTCTGTGAAGATTTTCAAACGAAAACTTCATTACCTACCTGTGTCTTAGAAACGTTGATGAGGTCGTTGGAATTCAAATTTCATTAGAACCTATTATCGAGGCTTGTATAAATACATTCGTGGCCATTTTTCTTCTCAACGCAAATTACTCGTTCAAATATTGAACATTTATACATATTAAAAAATATATACCAAAATATTGCACTGGTTGAACGCCTCTATGGCATGTTTGTGTAGAGTTTACTGTCCCTTGTGATGAGGATCTTCAGATGTCTTCCAGGCATCCTTCTGTTTTTATTATCAACATGATACAACAAAATCTAAATTACTGAAGCAATAATGGTGTTGGTGTGTGTGTGTTTGTCTCAGGCCTCCTGGGAATACAAGAACATCTAAAAATGTAATTTATGTACGTGCATGTACCAGAATCACTCAAACGAGATAATCTTATTTTCTATATTTAATAAGTAAATACACCTATAGAAGTACCTTCATCTCAATTTGTTTTTATATATTTTGTAAAAATTTAATTTTGTGACATCGTTTCATACAATTTTTATGGCAGCATACAATTCACAATATCTACGAGGATTTTCAATAGTTTGATACTTACATAATCTCCATACATACCTGCATACATAATATCAAATGACTGACATCCACATGATCCTATCTTGACATACATGTTTTGTATATATAGCAAAATACTGAAAATATTGAATAATTTGGATTTAAGTTTTGAATGTATTCTTATAGGTACATACAATCGCCACCGACAGTTGGATCTCATGTGTAACATGCAACTAGTCTAGTTGAAATGTTTCAGCGTTTTTTGATATCTAAAAAGAAATTGGAAATAAAGACAGTTAAACACATAAATTTGTCATAAAAAATATTTTTCTTTATAAAAATAGTTTGCGAAAATATGAAGCTTTTTTATAAAAACACGTTTAAGATATTTAATTTTTCTACATTTAACAAATTTGTTCAGTGTCCTAGCTTCCCCGACTCTAACAAAAATTCGTAAATCTGAGTATAAAAATATTTTTTGCAGGCCTAAATATGTCTATACTTTTTGAGCTCTGTGCAATAAGCGAATCAAAAGTTTTAAGGGGACACACATACACAGACATAGACAAAAAAATATAAAATATTCTATTCCGAATTCTGAATTCATCATATACAAATGGGGTTCTGCCCAACTACTATCGCGGCCCAACCCCCAACGGCCGCTGCGCGGCTTATTTGCCGCGGCAGTTGCGGAATAACCTTATAAAACTAAATATCGTCAAATATACCATTAAGAACATTACACAACATTTAAAAACTAAATATCTTTAGGTGAAAACGTTAAAATCAAGTAATAAAACAATATTTTATAGAAAAATGCGGAAATTATATAAAAAAATATTTTCGACAATGTTTTGAAAGAAATGCGTTATATGAAATGAGTACGTTTGAAATTACAAACATTGATAATTTGAATATATGTATGTACATTCGAAATATCATTTAGAAGAGTACACAACAGTTAAGACTGAATATCTTTTTATATTAATACAATAATGATAAATTATATGTACATCATATAACTAAATAACGCCATTAAATGAAAATATTATCCTATCTTTTACCGACATTCTGACATATTATTATGACATGTCGAAAGCAATGTTGTCAGTATTCAAAATGGATATTCCGCAGATAATTACGTTTAAAATTTATTCTGAATGTTTGAAATTCCTTTTTAAAGAAAAATATTGTCAATTTATGCAGAAAATTCATTTTAAACGATAATTTTGTACTTTTTTGCATAAATTTATTTTTTATTTTAAAGAAAAATTTCGATCGCAAAAATTGATTAAGGAAAAATTATTTCACTGGCCATCCGTTGAACGATGAAAAAACATGGCGTACAGTAATTATATTATAAATAGAACATAATATATGTAAATGCTGCGAAGCCACGAATTAATTATTTTTTTGATTAAAATGTAGATTTTATTTTACATCTGTGAATGTTTCATAGGTTGTAACTAAGTATTTACTTATTAAACATGGATTTAAGTGTAATAAAAAACTGGTATCCATCCAAATAGACCAATTCGAGAAATGCTTGTGTCATAAATTATGGACTGTGTATATATAAAAATTAGAAAAAAAAAAATTTTATCTGAAGGAGCTGTTTTGTTCTACAAGGTGATTGATTTTTTTTTTCTTCTTCTTTAAGTGGATATTCGAAGGTACTAAGTACACACTGAAATAACTTATCTAAGTTTTTTGTAAATAATAAAATAATCCAATCCTATGAATTTTTTTTTCAAGTTGTTCAAAATTGTACAGGTACCTATAGATCGCGTGTGGTATATCTTTAGCCTATTTCATTATTTTGAAGAAAAAACATGTTTGACTTGTCAGTTTGTCCTTAATTGAACGTTTTAATTGTGACATAATGGTACTCAAAACGTGGTTCGCGAATGTAATATTATTTTAACAATTAATTATTATTATTACCATTATACACTTCCTCAAAAGATTTAGCAGATCAATGCGTAAATTGTAGATTATTTAATATAACCAAATAAAATGCAACAAACCCGTTATCAAGCTTTCAATTGGTAATAATTCATCCATCCAGATACTTAACATATCAGAGGATTAGGTTCTGAGGAGGTATCTATACAGAATATATAGAAAATTTACAGCCTACAAAACTATTAGGTACACTTTAAATTTTGAAATTTTGTTCCAGTCAGGAAAATTTTGCAAAAAATTGTATTTGTATAGACTAATCATCATCATCATCAGCCATTATTCGTCCAGTGCTGGACATAGGCCTCCCCTTTCAACCTCCATGCTTTCCTATCCCTCGCCACCCTGTGCCATTGACCTCCTGCCACTCTTTTTTATGTCATGAGACCATCTTGTTTGCGGTCTGCCCGGGTTTCCGCGTCCAGTTCTCGGTCGCCACTCCAGGGTGCGTTTGGTCCATCGATCATCTGCTGTCCTTACTACATGGCCAGCCCAATTCCATTTTAAGAAAGCTACCTTGTATGCAACATCGGTAACTTTTGTCCTTTCTCTGATCCATTCGTTACGTTTTCGATCACGAAGACTAATGTTTAGCATCCTCCTCTCCATTGCTCGTTGCGTTACTCGGAGTTTCTGTACTGTACGTTTTGTAAAAATAACAGTTTCAAAACCATATGTCAGTACTGGGAGGATGCACATATCAAATACTTTTTTCTTCAAGTGGTTTGCAAATAGTTTGGATCTAAGAATATACGACAGTTTACCGAATGCAGCCCATGCAAGGCCCCGCCTACGTTCGATCTCTGCTTCCTGATTGTCTCCACCTAGCTTTACCTTATGTCCGAGGTAAATGTATGAATCTACTCTTTCAATATTCCTTCCCTCTACCATCACTGGTCGAGGTTGTTCTGAAGTGCACATAATTTTTGTTTTAGAGTAGTTCATTTTTAGGCCCACATGACGCGAAAGATTATTGACATCGTTGAGCATCAATTCAAGTTCTTCTTCATTGTTTGCAAAGAGAACGATATCATCTGCAAATCTCAAGTTGGTCAAGGATTCGCCGTCTATATTTATTCCTCGGTTCTCCCATTTAAGCTTCTTAAAGACATCTTGACAGACAAGTGCGACAGTGAATAGTTTGGGGGAAATTGTGTCTCCTTGTCTGACTCCCCTTTTAATGGCTATCTTTCGGGTTGGTTCATGCAGATTTATTGTAGAGGTCGCGTTGGAATATATATTTTTAAGGAGCTGTGAATATCGGTGGTTTATCCTGCAGTTATTTAGACATTCTATTATCGCCCATATCTCTACTAAATCGAAAGCTTTTTCGAAATCAATTAAGGCTAAGGCCAATGGCAAGTTGTATTCACTGTGCTTCTGTATAATGTTATTAAGCGTTTGCAGATGATCGTTGGTTTCATATCCTGTACGGAATCCTGCCTGTTTTCTAGGTTGGTATCTATCTAATTTAGTGGTTAAGCGGTTACAGATAATTCTTGTGAGTAGTTTATATAGATGTGAGAGGAGGCTTATTGGTCTGTAGTTTTCTAATTTTTTATCATCTCCCTTTTTATGAAATAATACAATGTTTTCATTGTTCCATTCTGCTGGAATGTTTTCCTGTTCTAAACATTTATTAAGCAAGATGACAATTCTATGTAAAAGGTTGTCGCCTCCTAGTTTTAGAGCTTCTTTTATTATTCCGCCTTCACCTGGTGCTTTACCATTCTTCATTTTGTCCATTGAATGTAAAACTTCGTCTTTGGTAACATCTGGGATTTCCTCTGATCCTACGTTGACAATTTAAGTTTTTGGGATGTTCGTTTCAACTTGTGGCTGTTGTGATGCATATAGCTTTTGGTAGAAATCTGCCGTTATTTCTAATAGTTCTGATCTATCTTGTGAGACACTACCATCTTCTCTACACAGAGCAGTTATTTGTTCTTGCCACTGTTGAGTCGTTTCTGCAAGATCTTTGTCCCTTTGTTTTCTGATATGACCTGTTCAATAATATTTTCATTATGTACAGCAATATCTTTTCTTATTTCTCGTCTAATTGTTTTGTTCAAAATGTTGTACTCTTCTGTATCGTCCAATCCACCTTTATGGTTTCTTCGTTTTTCGATCAGTACCTGTGTTTTTTGTGAGATTTTATTTTGTTTCGGCACTTTTTGTATTGCAAGTTGTTTTAGTGTTAATTACGGTATTTATATTTGTATTCATGTCATTCAATGAAGCACTCATTGGAAAAGGTTCTTTCGATAGTTCTTCCTCTATAATCGTTTTATAAACAATAGGATTAGAGGTTATCGTTTGGTTCATATTAGTTTTGTAACTTTTCAGTAGTTTTCGTCTTTCCAGTGAATACTTTGGCTCGTACCAATCTGTGGTCGCTTCCTGTGTTGAATGAGTTTAATACAGAGACATCTTGTACAATATTTTTATGACTTGAGAATATTAAATCTATTTCATTCTTTGTGGATCCATCTGAGCTCTTTCATGTTCATTTGTTCTGGGGTTTTTTTCTGAAGAAGGAATTCATCGCTTAAAAGTCATGTTCTTGAGCAAAGTCTAAGAGAAGTCTACCCGTTTCATTTTTGGTACTACATATATCCGTAGTCTCCTACATGGTGTTCCGAGTCATCCTGTTTTTGACCTATTTTTGCGTTGAAATCTCCCATCAAAAGTGTGAACTGTGTTTTAGGTTCTTCGACGGCTCTGTTCATATCTTCATAGAATTTTTCTATATCTAATAGACTAATACAATATCTCAAACTTGTATTTATGAAAAATTTTAAGTGGTCTCAAATCATTTGTATTAAGTAAAATATGTCAAATTCTTGTGCTTAACTGATACATTTATCTTCATACATACATACCATCAAGCTGTGTACATATTCGGGGTTGGAAAGAAGAACTGGATTCCACATTATCATCTGAAATACATGTTTTTTTAAGATAGCTAAATGTCTTCAAAAATTCAATAATTAGGATTTATATAAGGGTTTATAGTTTGGTACGTATTCTTCAACTATACATGCTATCGCTATCGACTTTTGGATCACATGTGTTACATGCAACTTGTATCAAGAAATTTCGGTAATAAATACACATGTAATTGCTAAATATCTCTTATCCTCAAAAATACTTTTTGGAGGTTTTGCAAATAGACGCTTCTCATATCAATAGATTTTTTTCTTAAAAATTTATACGAATTTTAATTTTTGTTTCATGATTTTAGGCTATACTTAATTCTTTCTTGTCCACTCACCTTTATCAGCATAAAGTTATTATAAAAAATATAATAAGTGTTCATAAATATCGTAATTTAATAAATAAAAATATAAATTAAGATAAAATAAATCCCTTAAATCGAAAAAATCAAATAAAGGTGAATCAAATCAAAATGTTTGACATACTGTGAATATATACATCCAGTGACAGTCTTAGGGGAATTAAATATAAAATAGATTCGAAATTACCTCTGAGGGTTCGTGCAGTGCCAGGAGTAGGGAGGGGCGGAGTCGTGGGGCGTCAAATGTAATGCAACTTGTTTCCTACTTGTACTTACAATATACATCCTGTCTCCCTTTAAAATAATTCTATTACCATTTTTAATTTTCATGACATTTCTAAATCCAATTTTATTTCCATTTTAAACAAAAATGAAAATTGTCAGGTATCAAGTATACAAACACCAAGTCTTACCTAACGATAGTATTACTCGTAAATGCATGTAATGTTAATGATCTAGGTATTCCAACTGTCGATTCGTTCATGAGAATTCAATTCTCTGAATGAATCGACATTATTAAGCCAAGATGCGTGTACGAAGGAACATTTTGTATGGCGTAGTTGACTTTTTGCATGCTAATAACACCAACTAGAGGCCTCGCAGCATATATGTTCCCGTACATGGATTTACTCAGAATTCGGAGTAGAACATTTTATGTGAGTTTTGTGTATGTGTGTGTGTGAGTGTGTGTGTGTGAGGGTGTGTGTGTGTGTGTGTGTGTGTGTGTGTGTGTGTGTGTGTGTGTGTGTGTGTGTGTGTGAGGGTGTGTGTGTGTGTGTGCTTTGTAAAAAAGCACACACACCCAAGTGTGAGCCCAAAATTTCAAAATATATAAACACTTATAAGCCTACAAAACTTTTATACTCAGAATTGTGAATTTTTGTTTCAGTCAGGGATTATCATCTTTTGAAATTTTGGTTTATTTTTCCATATATCTCGGAAACCATAAAAGCTAGAACGCTGAAATTAATTTTTTCAAAAAAATTCCAGGGTTTCTCAAACATTTTTTATTAAGAAAAATATTTTTTTATGATAGTTTAATTGCCTATATTTCCATTTTTTTAAAATATCAAAAAAACCCGAAAAAACCTAACTAGATAATTTAATCTACTATAAAAAATAAATACATTGAATTTAGTGACGACATTGCTTCATACAATTTGTATGGCAGTCGACTACACACAATTTATAAGAAGACTTAATAGTTTGATACTAATCTCATACATACATACCATCATGCTGTTTTCATATTCTGGGTAGGATCAAAGGACTGACCTCCATACTATCCTATCTTGACATACATACCTATGTAGGTACATGTGTTGTATAGAAAACCAAATATATTAAAATATTAAATATTTATGGGTTTATAGTTTGGTACTTATCTTTCAACTATACATACTATCGCTATCGACAGTTGGATCTCATGTGTTATATGCAACTAGTGATCTATGCGAAATACATTGTTGTGAATCAAAATTGGAATATGAAACTTTGCAGTAGGTACCTAATTATTATTGAACTATTCTTCTTCTTCTTCAGCCCTCTGTCTTCCACTGCTGGATATAGGCCTCTTCCATATACTAGGACATCACGGCCAAATAATAAAATATTTAAATTCCCTGAAGGGCTTGGGTTCAGACAAGAGAACTCACCCGATATCTGTGCCAAAGTACAACATGTACCAAATCTTGAATGATATAGTGATGGCAAATAACAAAGCGGTATACGTCGCTGCATACTGGAGTGGCAAGGCTTAAAGTCCGGACCCAATAAGTAAGTACTCGTAATTGAGAAATATTTTGTTTTTTTATAAGGTAGATATTTGATATTCTCGGCTTCTCGGGCAACAAACAGCTGCGAGGTTAATAGGGGACTTGATATATAACACACCACCTCATGTTTACTATTCTGGTTGAAATTTCCAGAACGAGTAGACTCTTACGTACATTTGGTGGTGTTGACTTTACTCAACATTACATTTTATAACTGTGTCATGAGGAAGACAGCTTACATCGAGATCATCTGGATCTGACAGCTTACATCGAGATCATCTGGATCACAAAGAATCAACTTTTCTATACAATTTGACAGAGTCATTGAGCCGCCAAAGCTCGTAGTTTCAGTGTAAACGAGCCTTTGAATTGGAAAAAAATGCCCCCTGATACACGCGAAGCTCAGTGCATTGATACTTAGTACAGTAAATTATTTAAGGCCTATATTATCATTCTGTGAGCCAACATTTTATCTATTACGCTGTTGGAGTGATCTTGTATGCCTACATTAATGCATAATAATATTTATATATACAGTATTTTGAATCGTTCACATTTTTGGTACAACTCCTTAAGTTGATATAATAAACGGTGCGATTGTAACTTTATTTTGTCCTCTTTGGATTCTGACCAGTTCTGCTAGATGAAGGTATTTTTTATTTTTTTCTGTATGTTTTTGTTCTAAATTTGTTGTATTTGGAAAAGATATTTCAATCAATTGGGTTTGCTATGTGTTTTTCTCAATCAGGGTATATCGGGTCTATTGCGCAGGTTGGTTTTATCTGTTATTATATCTCTATTCCAATAAAGTTTATGTTTGCTGTTTTAAATAACTGCCAAAAGGGAGTATTTTATTTTATTTTATTTAGCTTCTCGGGCAACTAACAGGTGCTATGTCAAATAATTATTTAACACGCACCCAATAACAAGTTGCCACATTCTGGAGACTTACGGTATTTGTCGTCTCACAGATCCAGACTGAAAACACAATTAAAAACTGTGTCTCCACCGGGAATCGAACCCGGGACCCTTGGATCAGCAGTCAGATACCTAACCAACGAAGGCCAAAAAATGAAACAATGGTGGTGTAGAATCTACACAATTCAATTTTTTTTTTAAATCAATGTGTATCTGTTTGCATACATCATCATGTCTATGTGTAAATTTAGTTTATGTCTTTTTATAATAATTTTATTTGTTTACATACATCATCATGTCTATGTGTAAATTTAGTTTATGTCTTTTTATAATAATTTTATTTGTTTACATATATTTATGTATTTATTTATTTATTTACAGTATATAACAACCATTTACATAGAAAAGAACAAAAATAATATATATGTAATACGTATCATAAACACATCATCTAAATGCATAAAAAACAATCAAGTATAAAGAAAAACAAAAATCAACCAAGAATGTCCAAAAGAATGACTAAAATACAAATACATAGTATAGTATGTAAATAAACAAAGCGTATGAAAAGAATAAAACAAAAAATTAAAAATCAATTAAGAAATTTAACATTTACTGTCCAATATTAATTAAACAACTACAAGTAGCCATATTTTGAAGACTTATACCTAGACTGTGGAGTCTTATTTATTATTTGCAATTTTACTTTATGTCGACGATTAACCAGTTAATGGATTTGTAAGAATCGGATTATATTCAAGTTCCAAAGTAAGTCTAAAGATGTTTATCATATCACAGATCCAGACTGAAAACACAATTTTAAACTGTGTGTCCACCGGGAATAGAACCTAGAACCTTTGTCTCTGGAGTCAGATATCTTTTTAACTCATTTGGCTTGGTCATCTTTATCTTAGTTGATCTATGACTCTAAGCGTTTTCACTTGTTTAATGTACAGTTTCAGTGACGGCAACCCGACGTTTATTATACAAAAATAAATGAATGACAGTAAATTTTTCGTTCCCCGTCTCACTAGGAAAACCTGTTCTGAGACAGGTCATTTATAATATTCCTGTTTAAATATATTATATATTTTTCAGCGCTAGCTAAGATTATTCTGGCCTTGAAATTTTTTTAATAAAAAATTCACAAAAAATAAGAAGAAAAAAAAATATATATAAAACAAAGTTCATAAAAATGATCAGAACGTAGGTAAAAATTTCATTTTAAGATCTGAGGTCCAAGAGTGTGGATCTTCCATTCACATTCGTCGATTGTTTTTTTTTTTTTTGCACTATGGTGCCGAGATTGCTAATCTAGAGGGCTCCGTGAGCTACTTTTCGTGATATGAATTCTTTTCTTGTCGTTCACTTAGCGTTCTGTGAAGGGGCCGTTTTCAGTCCCCATATGCAGAGCGGTGGTGGTGGAAGTAGCGATTAGCGTATGTAAAAAACAAATATAACCAAAAAAAACAAAAAAATGTAACATGAACATTGTGACAATTTTCTTAACAACATAATTTATAAATTTTCTTTCTAACATAACATATTTGTGTCAATATAGTGTACATACAACACCTTAGATATAATATTTAATTACATTCACAGTAAAAGAGTCGAAATTTTATTTCTGTTTTTATTAAGGACCCAATTGTACATCGATCTATTATGTGGTCTAGCAATTTGAGCATTTCACTCAATTCACGATTTATTTCTTCAATAATTATTTTATTTAATTTAATACAAACGTGATTTTTTAAAAGAACAACAATTGAGTCATAAAAATATAAAGTATTAAAAAATAATAAACATTGGAAGGGTACACGTACACATTAAAAATCCATACCATCGATACCTACTCCCTTACGTACGTTTTATTTACTTCCTACGTTTCACTTGAGTACACTATATGCCAGTTGGTTTTTCTCAATGTATTAAGTTTAAAAATAAAATATGAGTAGAAGTGGAAAAAATAACAAAAGCTATACCTAGTAAGTATCAGATGTAACTTACATACGAACGTGTTTCAAGAACTAATCAAAAAACATGAGTGAGTTCGCTCGATTTGAGTTGAAAAACAAATATTGTTACCTATGTATCCCGGTAGCATAATCCCATAACGTACCTGCTTATGGAAGTGAGTGTAAATAAGTTTACCCGCAAACTCTTTTGGAGGTATGTAGGCTCACCAGTGTGCCAGAGTGGCCACTTGGGTTGAAAGCGTTTGCACACCAGCTGAAGCTGATATGCAAACATATATATGAGGTGGTAAGGTCGGTCTGTTGGACGTGTAGGTATAACCTGTTTGTCCGCCTTTGGCTACATACAACCAAACGATATCTCACCTGGTTCGAACCTGGATACCGTCTGTTCGGAGACTCCCGACAGCTGGGCTATAGATTGATCGACCAAGCAACTGCGATACCGTATACAAGAGATTAATAAATATTAAATGCAACTCAGGTAGAAATAGATGACAGATTAAAAGATGCAACAGGAAATTTAACTTACTCGTTTATTGACTTAAGTTTACAGTGGTGATTAGTATCGATATTTGTTAGGTATAAATATTACTTAATTAATTCAATATAAATTTGATTCGCGGACTTTTGAACAACGACGTGGCGGTCGGGCAGCGTAAGGACGTGCCGGGAGGTCTAGATGAAAAGCGAATGGCTTGGAGCTCTGTGACCTTCTTTATATAGGTGCTGGGCCGCACACGGCGCAGGACAAGATGGCGTCTGCGAGCGTAGCGTAACCCCGTAGCGCAATTAGTAATCGCGCCACAGACCCCTTTGGCAGTCTCTTAGACGATACACGACACTCCTTTGAAGTTCAATGTCCTTACATTGTGTACTGTGAAAGAAAGAAATAAAAATTTTACAGCATTTGATTTTGTTATTTTTACGTATTGGATAGTAATCGCGCCACACTCTAAATTATACATGACAAGAAATTTAATCAACTATATTAATTACATGATTTTATTCAATTCGAAAAAACATTTTTCTAATTAAAAATTATTAGCAGAATAGAAAATAGGAAAAATATTACAAATAGGTATTTCATATTCATTACCATTCATAAGGCTATCTTACTGCCAACCTTGACGTGTACAAGTGAACAGAATAAATTTAATATATTTGAAATGAGATCGCTAAGAAGAATCTGTAATAGGACGATGTATGACAGGGTCAGACATGAGGACATAAGGAAAGATGTCATTAATAGAATGAAAGTGAACACATTGAGATGGTTTGGCTACATGGGGAGAATTGAGGAATGCCTAACTGACAGAAATAGAATGAGAGGTCGGGGGCACCCAAGGAAGGGATGGCACGTCCATGTGAACGGTATTTTGAAAGACGGAAATGTAAGAAGCGTGAACAGTCGAACATGTATAAGACGATTTAAGAATATCGACAAAGCGATGAATGTGTGTCAAGATAGAAATAAGTGGCGTTCGGCTCTCTCTACCTACCCCATGAGGGACACGGCGTGATGGTATGTATAATGTATATTTCATCTTCTTACCATACCGGACCATATCCATTTGCTTGGTAAATTGTTTGTATGATACGTAGGTACCAATTTATATGAATAAAATAATAAAAACAAAAAAATAAACAACAATAAAAACCATGAAAAGAAGGAGAAGAGAGGAGAGGAGAGGAGGGGACGAGGATATGATAAGTAGATAAATTTAAGTCTTACATATGTTAAAAAAAAGATTTTTTATGGTGGGGAGACGAATGCTGAATTCAGCGTGATGGAAGATTGGAAAAAGATATTGAATGGAGAGTAACGGCAGGTAATAGAGTGAATGGTGCATTAAGACCGATAATGGCTGACCCAATTATTTCGAGGCAAGCAAAGCTCGCGGTACACAATGGTATCGTCGCACCAACTCTAATTGTATGATAGTGAGACATGGACATGGCAGAAGACGCATGAAAGTAGAATTAACGCGGTTGAAATGAGGTCACTAAGACGAATGTGTGGTTAAACGATGTATGATAGAATAAGAAATGTGGATATTAGACGAGAATGTATGATTGAAAGAAATATCGTAAGTAAGATGAAAATAAATGCCCTAAAGTGGTTCGGCCACATAGAAAGAATGAGTGATGACCGTCTGACAAAAAAAGTGTACAAGCCTGATAAAAGAGGAACGAAAAGTAGAGGTCGGCCAAGAAAAAGTTGGCACGATCACATAAATGGGATTTTGAAATATGGTGATGTTAGAAGAAAGAATAATAGAAGAGCGTGTATGAGACGATGTATGGACGTGAATGAAGCAAGGAATGTGTGTCAAGAGAGAGGAGTCTGGCGTTCGGTTCTCTCTGCCTACCCCAAATAGGGAAATGGCGTGATGGTATGGTATGGTAAACGAATGAGGATATAGACTCACGAATGCAATCTATCAGATGTAAATATCAGCACATATTCGAAGACGATCTCCAATTATATTCCCATTTCAAGCCTGATAATTACCTTCTCGCTGTTGCGACATTGAATGCCGATTTAAATTATATTCTAAATTGGACAAAAAACACGGTCTTCAAACTAACCCTTCTAAATCACATTCAATACTAATTGGAGGGCAACGTCTGTTTCTCAGAACCACACAATTTTCACCCATGCCTGAGGTGCTCCTTGACGACGTTATCATACCATTTTCTCCAGAGGTCAGAAACCTTGGTCTGATCATGAATTGTACTCTTTCATGGTCCGGTCATATAAAGGGAGTAAGCCAACGGATCTTTCGTACTTTTCATGGACTAAACCGACTTAAAAACTATTTACCAGCTAAGACTAAAATCACTCTAACTCAACAACTCATGCTACCATTACTTGACTACGGTGACGTTGCCTACCTGGATGCAACTGAAGAACAAATTAACAAACTCGAACGGTTACAAAATGTCTGCATTCGATACGTGTTTGGACTCAGGAAGTTCGACCACGTATCCGAGAGCATGCAACGACTGAACTGGTTAAAGAAATTCACCGAAGAAATTCGCATGTTCTTTCCTTACTCTACCAAATCCTTAATAACCCTCTTACACCCACGTACCTCAAAGAGAAATTCGCCCAATTATCATCACATGGCCTTAACTTACGGTCCCAACATAATAGCACACTTACATACAATACCAATACACCACACCTCTACTTATACTTACTTACGGTCCCAACATAATAGCACACTTACATACAATACCAATACACCACACCTCTACTTATACTTACTTACGGTCCCAACATAATAGCACACTTACATACAATACCAATACACCACACCTCTACTTATACTTACTTACGGTCCCAACATAATAGCACACTTACATACAATACCAATACACCACACCTCTACTTATACTTACTTACGGTCCCAACATAATAGCACACTTACATACAATACCAATACACCACACCTCTACTTATACTTACTTACGGTCCCAACATAATAGCACACTTACATACAATACCAATACACCACACCTCTACTTATACTTACTTACGGTCCCAACATAATAGCACACTTACATACAATACCAATACACCACACCTCTACTTATACTTACTTACTTACATGCAGCTCGGATGTGGAATCTATCCAGCAGCCGGAGAGTATCAGAGATGACACTAATTTGTTAGCATTCAAAAAGCGTCTGAAGTCACACTTTCTATCCACATAAACACAAACTAACGTCTTTTTCCCTTTATTCCTCTTCCTTTCTCCTCTCCAATCCTCCATCCAATAAGCATTGTGTATCTATCTGATGTTTTTTTTTTATTCTTATTTTTATTCTTATTTATACATATATTATTTTTTTGTTTTGTATTTTTAATTTATTTATTTTATTTTTTTTTCTATTTGTATTTTTAACTAATAATGATATTCTTAACCTGTAACTGATTGTATTTACCATGGTGGTTGACTGGTAGCGATTGCCTGCGGGTAATAAGTCCGCCATGTTGTTTCATTCAATAAAAGTCTTTTATTATTATTATTATTAATGCAAGATTAAAAGGGATATTTTGAGTAAAATGCAGATAAATGCTAATTAGAAAAAATAAACTTATATTATAATTTCATAAAGTATTTAATTTTGTCTACCAATTCTGACCTTATAAGCCGAAATGATTGCCGGCAAACACAATAAATAATTTGTGGAAAAATGTGTGTTCATATTTATTTTAAATATTATTACTATGGATTTCAACAAATTGAAATCTGCTGAAGAAGATAAATGCTTGGCGATGTTTCGGACTTGTAGAGAATCGAAAGATGAAGGCATGGCAAAGAAAGTATAGAATGACTGAAAATAGTGGAAAGAGGTGAATGGGCTAGCTGAGAAAGAGTTGAAATGATCATATAAACGAGATTTTGAAAGGTGGTAATATACAGGAACCTGTATGACACGGTACATGGATGTAAATCAGGCAAAACTGTATGTCAATATAGAAGAGTCTGGCGTTCCGTTCTCTCTGCCTACCCCAAATAGGGAAACTGCGTGATGGCATGTACATATGTATGTTTGATAATTTTTATTTGTTCTCAATATTCGGTTCGTCTTAAAAAACATTATTATTGCCATCAAATCTGTACCTACCCATTAATAAGTTTTTAATTCGTCAAAAACACAAAGGTATGCTAATTTCACATTTTTTCTTGTTCATAAAAGAGATCTGTAAAAGGACAACAATAAATCGTTGCTGTGATGTAATTGTGACGCGGGAAGAATCAAATACCAGAGAAAAAAACGAATAATGAAATGATGACGTCACTCTTCATTTTTCACGTGATGGCCAAGGCCCTTGCGTTTTTCGCGCGAAACATTTTTTTTACATTTTCATCTTTATATTATATTGTAACAGTGGAAATAATAAATAAAAAAAAATTATTTCAAAAAAAAAAAAAATACGCCTGGTATTATGCAAACAGTATAACTTTTACAATAAAATGCGAAATTCGGGATATACAATAAAATGCGAAATTCGGGATATACAATAAAATGCGAAATTCGGGATATACGATTAAATGCGAAATTCGGGATATACAATGAGATTCGAAAATTATATATTTATATGTAATTCTTCTGACCGAATGTATGTCCCTGAACGGCTGAACCGATTTTGAAATGTTTGTGTGTCCCAACAAGCAAATAATACAACAAGCAAAATAACATCTGACATAGTTCACAACCCATTCTAAATGTTATATTTTAGATGAGGCGAGACCGATGTGTGGTTATACACGAATGTGTCGTGTTTAATTTTATAAGGTGATGCGCACCCGCACACCTATCTCTGGTTACCTCACATTGTGCCGTGATGGTGTGTGGTTATTTATATGTTTGCTGAACCAGCATATGGCATGCAATCCAACGTTCGAGCAGGACAACGTCTGTCGGGTCCGCTAGATAGGTATTTTTTTTTAATTTTCTAATAACATATTGATATTTGTGCCAATACAGTTAATTTATGAGTCTAAATCCAATGCAAATATTCGTGAAATGAAAAACAACTCAATTATAATTTTACATTCACATGGGAAAAAAATATAAGTGTCACACTTAATTTCACATGCAGCTACTACACCAAAGTATTTTTTATAATCTCCATAGTTAGTGGAATCTTTTTTTGTTTTCATTAATGTTGAAAAAAAAGTAATGTTACGAAATAAATTTAGGGCACGCTACGGGATGGTGTGTCCCGTTGTATAGAGGACGGTTACATTGAAAATGGTTGCGGGCGAATAAATATGTAAATAGTCGCTACTTATTGTATGTGATTCCACCACATTGAATGGAAATAAATCCGAGAACGGAATCGAACTTGGGATACCCACGCAAAGTATAGCGATGCCCCACTTATCCGGATTTGCATTCCTTACCTACCTAACAAATATCGGCCGTAACATAATACAAAAACCTAAACTAAAGATCATGTTCAAATCTAGGCTATATAATCTTTTTTATTTATTCTGTCCCGTTTTATCCAGGTCGGTTCTCCTTGCACTTATGCGCCAGGATTCTCTCTCATGAGCTGTCAGAACGGACACTCTCTGTGACACCAGCTGATTCTCAATACAGGACCACCATTTTAATTTTTTTTATTGAATCATAAAAATATATATTATGTAAGTATTAAAATAAATAATAAGCAAGTATAAGAATAAATTTGTTCTGAAGCAGGTATCTGCAAATTGGTGAAGTAATTACATTTATTAATTTATTTATCTTAATCATGATATGTAAAAACACGTTCGTTCACGTTAATCAACTCTGGGTTCGATTAAATGCATATTAATTTCAAAATTGAAAACAAAATACCTACACTGATAAAAATACTATGACAACTGAACTAACTTCCTGTTTAGTTGTGTATGGTTTTAGAGGTATCAAGGTCGACACTTAGCTTTTCCAAAGTGTTTCATAACCTGTCCCAAAACGAAAGTCACATACACGAGCAGGCCACTACAAGATCGATTTCTACGAAATCCATATTGGGGGTCGGTGGTCGGAATATCCATAGAATAAAATTAATTTCTATCTGTTCATACCATTACGGCATTACCCACAATCTGGGGTCTGCAACCTTATAAAAGGAATCACGACACACGCGTGTATTACCACACATAAGAGCCGTCTCACCTTCAAAGGCAACGTTCATTATGGGTGATGGTGGTAAACCTCATTGCTGAACTATGTGAGATGTTATTGATACCTGTTGTATTTTAGATAACCCGGCTCTTACGAGACACCCGAAATCCCAAATAGAGAAAAAAGGTGAAGCAATGTTTGTAAACAGGTAATCAAAACCAGATCATGTAAGAAACGCTTATTGTGGAAGGTAAGGTTGCATTGTTTTTTTTTTGTTGTAAAGAATTTTCCGTTTGAAAGAATTTTATTTGGCTTTCTCAATCTTGAGAAACTCGTGCATATACGTTCTTGTTTATATCTATAAATATAAACACGTTGGAAAATTCACGGAACGTTTTTTTATGGTATCGCTAAAAGGCTGATTACTAACAGTCATTTTATTTTTGCCAAATTTCTTTTTTATTTATAATATATCACGCCGTGTTCTTTTGGAATACATTCTTGTCTTGAACCCGGCTACTTATTCTTCTTCTCAGCCATATATCCACTGCTGGATAGTAGCGTCTAGCCCCTGAGTTTCTTTTCTGCATTCTTAGGTTAGGTTTAAGTTTGTGTATAATAACAATAGCGACTCGCGTGAGCGAGTTGCTTTATAAATTGAATTATAAATTATTATAAATTAAATATATAATATTCTTTTAATTTTTCGCATTTAATATAAAATTTCACAGCTCATTTGACTTAATACTACGAGATCTCAACCAATCAGAGAGCCAACCGGAAACATAATGCAAACGGGTAGATTCGGATTGTAGACTCTAGTCTGCTGGATATAGGCCACTTCCAAGTTTCTTCACTTATCTCGATCTCTGTTTCCATCTTCGACCCGCTAATATTTTGTCATTTGCTCATCTTTTCTGGGATATACATACCTACTGACCTTTCTTTTCATATTCCATGGCCGCCATTTGAGAAATTTAGGTGACCATCTCTCAAGGCTCTGTCTCGCCTTATCCGTGATTCATGATGTGACTTTTGTTAGGTTTCCGGTAATCTTGTTTTTTATCAAGTCTTTTCATGGATCGCTGAGATTATTTTGATTTGTGGACACTTTTTTTTTTATTTTAACGATATAGTTTCTATTCCTTATACACTTTATCTAATCATATAATCATCATGGTTTTAAAGCTATTTTTCATCTTCTTTTTCTTGAAAGGTAAATCTGTAACAAGAACTTTTATTCTGATATGATTAAAGCACCAAGTATGTATTTATTAATTCACAAAAGTGCTCAAGCTTTCGGTTTTAGGGTAGATAAAGGTATAATAATTATCTTCTTTCTCTTGGGGGTATTGTTTTCTTTAACACATGGTACATTTAGTATTCACATATTTTGAGATTCTATGGTTTTCAGAGCTTTTAGTAGAAGTCCATGCTTCTGTTCCATACAACGTCTTTCCTTAAAATATACCTAATAATTGCAAGAATTGAGTGTAATGATCGTGTTAGACAATTATTTGTAGGACAGTTTGTATATTTTTTTGGATATGTCAGATAATTATTAGTAGTAAGAAAATTATTTTAGTTGAGTTGAAATTAACTCTGCAAAATTATTATCTCACGTCGAGAAAGTCAAAAAGTATAATTTTTGATCAGGTTTAAAGTTTCCCAGATTCAAACGGAAGATATATTTTTTGAATATTAAACAATTTTCAACAATCGAAATTAAAAAAATATTCCGATTTTGTAGCCATTAGGTACAAGTCTCTTTAACAATATGAAATATTCTTGAATGAATGAAGGTGATTATCTTTATTCTAAACGCAATATTATAATAAATTCCGCTGGCGTATTCTTTTTAAATAAACTTTTCGTCGATAATTTATCTCATTGAGTCGTTTCTTTAAATTATTTTCAATTGAAATTACTTTCGATCGCTTGTTCGTGATTAATTTTTAATAAGATTAGGTACCATTGTCCATTGATAAATTTCTCTAAGGTATTTTTTTTAAATAAGTAATTTCCAGATGTTAAAGTATGTATAACGGATTCGAATGAGTTTTTCTATGTGGGAGTAAAATATTTTTATATTTTTCTCCAGTCATAATACCCGTATGAATAAAACTCTACAAGACTGAGACAAATACGAGTATGAAGGAGGCTTTGGGCCTTTAAGGCACCTTGAAGGTATGTGCCGCCTTTGAGTAACCCTCGAGTAAAGTCTATATACACATCAATGAAAGCTGCATTGATGAAATCTTTCTTCTTCTTCTTCTTCATTTAGTAGACCTAGTTGGTCTGTTCGAATAATAGACACCTTTATGACTGTTTTACAAGGTTTGGACATATAGTTAGAATTACATACAAAGAAAATGTACTTATGTATTCACGAAAATAAATGAGAAATAGGAGCCTTGTAAGAAAAAATTGTCAAAACCTTGTAAATAATGTTCTGATTATTTTAACAAAACAACTAGTCTGACATACGCGTGTCATAATTGAGTTGATTTTCTGTGATAGCGGATGGTTTTTTCTTCTTCTTCTTCGTTTAGTAGACCTAGTTGGTCTGTTCTTCAGAAACTATGCCTCCTGGGATGACGAAGTCCAGCTATCCTTCCATCTCTTGAGTGGTCTACCGGGTAAGGAATTTCATTCGCCGCTATAATATACCTATGCAAGTCTATCACTGTCCATCCTGGCTACGTGGTCCCTCCAATGTCTACTTCTGGATCTACTCCACCGAACGATGTCCTCTATTCCGCATGTTTTCCTTATTTGAACATTGCGAACACGATCTCGGAGAGTTTTACCAGTGATTGACCTTAGGACCTTCATCTTAAATATTCTGACCTTACTGTCAATACGCATGTGTTTATTTTTCCAGATCATATTTTTCAAACATCCAGATACGACAGACGCTTTATTGACTTGTTTGCGGACTTCAGTGTATAGGTCGTTATGGCTGCAGATCTCTACTCCTAAATATTTGAGTTTCAAATATTTACTAAAAATTAAATTTTCGTCATATATAAATTATCTCGCTATTTTAAATAACTGACACAACATTTTATTTTGTTGGTTAGGTAGGAACCCAATTTGATATTAATGGAATATCCCCACCATAATATTTAAAGGCGTTATATACATATGTATATTCATGTATGAATTAATCATTTATATGTTTATGGGTATTTATTGTTTCGTTACAGCATCAATCATAAACTTAAAAACTTGAAAGGTTAAATATTATATATACATATCGCTTCCTTTACGACCAGTGAGTTAAATATATAAATAAAATTGTGATTATTTTCTTTTATCTAAATAGTTGCAACTACCTTCAAAACATAAGTTTATCTCTTTTTGAAAGAAGTTTTATTATAAAATGTTTAAATTTCTATATATTAAATGTTATTTTATGGTGTCAAATATTTTTTTGTCATAAATGAATAAAATATGTAAAAAAAATGTCAAAGTATATACATATTATATATTTTAATGAAATTCTTGAGGGTTCCTCAAGGTGTGTGACGTCGTTCTGAATAACATAAAAGGTACCTTCAAGGCCCAAGGCTTTCTTTAGATTTGTCTCTGAATGCGGGTATAAAAGACATAGATTTGATTCATGGGATCACGCTTGGATTATTGAAATAAACACACAAGTATTCGAATTTTCATCATTTTGAGATTGTTGAGGTTTTTATTTTCTAATTAAAAACATATAATGTAAAACATGTCGAGTACTTTTCTACCTGTGTCAAAAATGAATACTTACTGTGGTATTGAAAAGTCCTTCAAACAACTTATTTTATTTATTGAAATTATTTGAGAGAATATGTCGTGGTATATGAAATGAATTTTAACAAAAAGATCATGTTTGATATTTGCTATGGTGGTATGACTATAAGTATTATGAACTATATGCAATGAAATCATTAATTTCATCTGATGAAACATATTAAAATTACATGTGGTATTAAATAGTAACTCGCTGGATAGATAGATATATAGGTTTGGTACAAGTACTAGGTACATCATTTCATGTTTAATTAATATACGATAATATGCAGCGAACGCTATTTCAACTTGTGCATTCCATCAAAATGAATGTGAGATACATATGTGAAAGTATGAGTGCAAGCGAGAAAGCAAGAGCGACTGACGCCCGCTTGCACCAAACATATTTATTCGTCTTAAACCGGCTAAACTCCGAATAAACCTCGGTTATTGCGAATAGCGTCTTGCGCCAAACTTTTATTCGAAGATTAAGCCGAATAAACTTAACCCAACGGATGGGTCGGATTAAGTTTAACTATTCATGTTAACCAGCTATCTGTCAATTGACATTTCGTTGTTATTATCATTACATAGGTTATATATTTTGAAAATTGACTGCCGATTGCCAAAGACTGATTGTTGTATTTGTCATACGTCATTAACTCACTAATTACTTTCTTAACGGTATTAAGACATGCCATTCCTACTAACTGCGCGTTGTTTGACGATTTAATTCGCTGTTGTAACGCGTCCCGTGATAGTTCGTCTTCCCACGCTGTGAATCTCTTCATCGCAGATTTAGCATCCATATTTATAATTCAATTTTAAAATGAAAATATAATACTTTACGTAAAATTAAAGGTTTGTTGACAGTGGTTGACAAAGAGAATATAACCTACGGATAGTGGTTGACAGACGACGAGGATGAATAACAATAATATGACATGACAGTTAACCACAGAAACATCGCAGAAACGGTGTACGTATCGTGTATTGCTATATAAAAAAAAAACAATTGCGACGAAAAATGTCCAAATGAGTAGTCATCTACCTGGCATCCCCCGAATAGCCCCGAATACCGACGGATAAATTCTGTTGGTGCAAGAAGTTATTTTAAACCCACGGTTACCAAGTTAACCGTCGTAATCCTCGAATAGTGTACTACTTTGGTGCAAGCGGGCCTGAGTGTATATTATATTACGGTGCCACTATTTTTACGACCAGAATTGGCGGGAAAAGCGTTTTCCCGCCAAAAAGTGTCTATTTACACGACAAATTTTCTGACGTCGTCTATGTTTTTAGGTCATTTATAACCATAGAAAGCGCAGATAAATCAAAATACAAAAATATTTACCTTTGTCATTTTTTCAATGGTCATAAATGCGTCATGGAAACCAACTTGAAGAAAAAAATAAATAATATTGGCATCTTATTACATTTACTTAATTTTATAAATCATTTTTTCATCGAGATCTACAATGGGCATGATGACTAATTTTGAAAAACTATCTCACGATGTTTTTACGCATTCACTGTTTTCGAATATATATACATTTCTACATAAAATAAAGGTTAAGTAGCAAAAATCGCCATTTTAAAATCAAATTTGACATTTACGCCAAAAAACGCTTGTAGTATCATGGCGGCTGCCGACCCTGACTGTGACGTCACGATATCGTAAACTACATATCACTACTATATGTACTATATGTATTCTAAGACGTTTTGTGTATTTATAATCAATTCAAAAGTGCATAAGTATTGTGCGGTCCCTAAATGTACAAACACGACGAAAAAAACACCTACTGAAGTATTTGTTTTCGTCCCACGCGAAAAAAAGAGAAATAAGTGATTAAATTTCGCACGGCCAGACACAGGTGAATTTTATTAAGTACGCGTTTACAATGAAGTACAGTATTTGTTCCCCCATGTTTAGCTCTCAGTTATATAATATTTACCATTATTTAGGCAATAAGCATATAAAGAACTTCATTAATGTCCAAACGTCAAAGGCCATCATACGTTTCCCGCGTATGTATTTAGCTTATGAACACATAATGTAGAGAGAAGAAGGAGCATATTTTATCGATTTTCGAGATGTAAGTTGTATTTAAATTACAGATAAATAAAGTAGGTACTTATATGTACTTATTATTAAGTTTTTACGTTTCGAAATTCTGATGAGCAAAAGTCTTTGTTCGACGCAAAGAAATATCCAACTATCAAAAGTTCCATTGTAGGTAAGACAGGCAGAAGAAATGACTACTATAGCTGCTGTTGCTAAAAATAACGATAGCAGATAAATATAGCTTGTTATGAACACAATAAAAATAACGAGCGCTATGTAATAATTCGTATGCTGCTAAAATTATAACGATATTTTAAAACGCATGCTTCGCGCAATCGCCGTCGTTTCGCGAATCGCTTCATTGCATGAAAAAAATATAGCTTGGTAGTTTAGTTTGGCAGTGACCAGCTTCATAACGTGTCGAACGCTCGTTAGCTCACCATCGCCAAAATTGTAGAATACTAAAACTAAATTAGTTTACCATACGTTGCGAGCGTTCATTATTTATTTATTTATTCAATAAGAACTAAGTTACATACAAAATACAATAAACTTAGGCCCGATATTACAGTCGGCCCTCAACTCATTGAGTTTGTTAAACTCAAGATTAATGTTAAGGGGAGATTGAATCCATTTCCGTATTACAGTGCAATATGACATGTCAGTTACTAAATCTTCAATTATAGACATATTTCACTTTTTCTGTGGTTATTATCTGTCAAATTTAAATAACCTCAAATAATACGAAATACAAAACGGGACGCTACGACTTTAAATACCATTGTTTTATTATCCAACATGGTAAATTTAATTTTTTCACCAAAATAATGCTTTTAAATGCCCATGTTCAATACGGCTGTCAGTTTGTTTTGTTGTGTGGCGCCACCGTCGATACAACTAACGCCTTTAGTGATACAACACTGAAACTACACACGTTGCCTAACGCTTCTAGTGATAGAAACTGAAACTACACGAGTTGCCTAGCAAATGACAGTTGACTCACAGTTAAGTACTTAATCTGCCAGAAACGTTGAGTTAAATATTTGTCGTTTTAGTGACATATTTGAGGGAAGATTAGGCCTATTATTATTTATTATTATTATTGGGAGTGGTTCTTTTGTAGTCCCTGCACTGCGACCATCTTGATCTATTGTGCTGCTCCATTTATTGGTTCATCCTAATAGCAGCTTGGTCTCTTCAATGAATCCCAGGATTCTGCCAGTTGGGATGCCCCCTAGGTCCTTGGGTTTTAGTGTATATGCCCTTAGGTGTTTGTGTCTGGCTTCCAAAAATGCTGGACATTCACAGATCACGTGTGAGGCAGTTTCTTCCTCATATTGACACCCTCTGCAGTTTGGGTCTTCTACGATCCCCATTATGAAGTGGTGTCTTTTAAGATGGCAGTGGCCAGTGAATAAACCGGTAATGGTTCTTAGTTGATTCCTGCTTAGGTTTAGCAGTTCCCTGCTCCTCTTTTTGGAGGGCCCTTCGATGAATTCTTTATCCTGTCGTTGACCACTACAGGTTTTCCAGAATTCTATGTGTTGGATTGTGATCCAATCCTTTGTCGACTTTTTGATTGTCGCTGCAGGTAGCCCAAGTAATGGTTCAGGTCCTATAAAAGGAGTCCTTGACCCTATTTTAGCTAACTTGTCTGCCTTTTCATTGCCTTCTATTCCTCTGTGGCCAGGAACCCACACTAAATGAACTTTGTTGTGTTCTCCAAGCCTTGTGAGATACGTTAGGCAATCCCATACCAGTTTTGATGTGAACTGGCTTGATTCAAGTGCCTTAAGAGCTGCTTGACTGTCTGATAGTATATAAATATTCCTGTTTTTATAGGCTTTGTTTATATTCTCAAGTGCACATTCTATTATGGCATAGATTTCTGCTTGAAATACAGTTGGATATTGTCCGAGGCTATATGAAAATTTGGTTTTTGTTCCCCAGCAATGTCCTCCTGCACCGGTGCCATGGTCGGTTTTAGATCCATCTGTATACCAGATCAGCCCCGGCTTTTTGGGTTTAAACCCCTTTTCCTCATCCCATTCACTGTAGGTTGGGTATCTAACCGTGAATGGTTTATGATAGTGGTATTTTGGTGTCATTTTGTCTGAATTCATTTGTAATAGTGAATCCAGTTCTCTGTCCCATTTGAAATTGGTATGACCATAGCCAATGTGTTTATGGTTCCATAAGCCATTACATACCAGCCTGTATAGTCCTAGCCTTGCCTCTGCTTCAATCACTATTTGTAGAGGTGGGAGGCCAAGTAGGACTTCTATAGCAGCTGTTGGTGCAGTACTTATAGCTCCTGTGATTCCCATGCATGCAAGTCTTTGTACCTTACTTAGTTGGCTCTCACAGGATACGAGTTTGGTTCTAGGCCACCATACCAGTGCAGCATAGATGATGACTGGTTTAATTACAGTGGTGTAGACCCAGTACAGAGTTTTAGGTTTAAGCCCCCATGTTTTGCCAAAGGTTCTTCTACATGCCCAGAAAACTCTGCATGCTTTGTCACATATGTAATCCACATGTTGTTTCCAACTTAATCTCTTGTCGATTATGACTCCAAGATATTTAACTTGGTCACTCAGTGAGATCTGTATTCCAAAAAGAGTTGGTTCAATTAACCCCTCCAGTTTCCTCTTTTTTGTGAATGGTACCAGGACTGTTTTCTTGGGGTTAATTTTCAGTCCTACTTTGTTGCACCATTCTTCGACTGCCATAATGGCTGACTGAGTCACTTCTGAGACTGTTCTTGGAAATTTTCCACTAACAATGATAGCTATATCATCAGCATATCCTATAGCTTTTATTCCCTTCCCTTCAAGGAACACAAGCAGCTCGTCCACCACCAGCGACCACAGCAGGGGTGATAGTACTCCCCCCTGAGGACAGCCTCTGTCAGCGGAAGCCCTCACTGTATCCCCAAAAAGAGTAGATGCTACGGTTCTACTTTTTAGCATTGAGTTGATCCATCGACATATAGTGTGTTCAACTTTGTGCCTTTTGGTAGCATTGGTTATTACATCGTATGTGGTCTGGTCAAAAGCCCCTTCGATGTCTAGGAATGTTCCAAGTGCCAGTTCTTTATAGTTTATTGCCTTCTCAATACTCAGCACTACCTCATGTAGTGCTGTTTCTGTGGATTTACCCGGACTATAGGCAAATTGGTATTGATGCAACGGATTTCTTCTTAGTGCCCCGTCCCGCAGATGCCTATCAACCAGTTTTTCCAGTGTCTTGAGAAGAAAGGAGGTTAAGCTAATTGGTCGAAAAGCTTTTTCCTCTGTATAATTTTCACGCCCTGGTTTAGGTATGAAGACTATATTTACCTGTCTCCATGCTTTCGGTATATAACCAAATGCTAGACAGGCTCTGAAAATATAACATAATGGCGATGTCAATAAATTGATTCCTTGTTGAAGGAATGCGGGTATAATGCCATCGCTACCTGGTGATTTAAATGGTTTGAAGGTGCCAATTGCCCATTTAATCTTTGACTGGTTGATTACCGATTTAGCAAGAAGCCAGTCGTCCCTATTGGTTCTATATTTAGTCCCTATGGTATTTGATGACTCCTGCTCTATTCCTGTTTGATTTAGTACTTTTGATCCAGGAAAGTGCACTTTGAACAGTTGCTTCAATGTACCTTCCCCAGTATCGGTAAATTTGCCATCAGGAAGCTTTATGGTACTCAGCCCCTCAGCTTTATCTTTGGCCATAATTACTCCAATTTTGGATTTATCCGGGGTATTTTCTATGTTCTTACAGAAGTCCCTCCAGGATGCTCTTTTGGCTTTCCTCAGTTCTTTGTTGTAGCATGTAAGGGCCTCTCTATATATTTCCCAGTTACCTGCTACACGAGCTGCATTAAACTTCTTCCTGGCATTAGATCTTAGCTCAGAAAGCTTCTTAGTCCACCAGGGCACACATTTTGTTGAATGTATGGGTTTGGTAGGACAGTTGTTTTGATAAGAGAACAGAATGGAGTCTTGTATTTTGTCTACCGTGTCCTCTATATCTGTTACTGTATGGGTTTTTATTTCCACATTTAATAGTTGTTCCTTCAAATCCCTAATATACCCCTCCCAATCTGTTTTCTTTGGGGATCTATAGGTATTTACAGGTCCAACTGTTGAGTTTATATTGAAGCAAATGTACCTGTGGTCTGAAAAAGATAGATCATCAGACCGACAATTAATGCGTATATTGTATTGAAGACTATCAGAAGAATTGACGCGACCATACTATGACGTCGTGCGCTCTGATTGTTTTTTCTCATAAAATGGCGGACTAACACATTTTGTATTTTTATATTTATAATATTATTATTATTCACTCCTTTAAAATGAAAATAAGTACATTTTTTTAATCTTTATAACCTATTTTATTTTTTAAAATCATAATTTCAATGATTTTTTTCTTACAGTCATCACACCTATTACATAACATTCTATTTTGTTTTAATATATTAATCATAATATGTATATGAATCATAACAATTATCCCATATGTATATTAGATTCATCATAATACATTGTGTATTTCCATTTCAACCTCATGTAACATCATTTTATTTTGTAATCAAGCAATGAAAACCACCAAGTTATTTATTTCTGAAACGTTACATATTCTCCACCACGTTACAATACTCGGTGCGTGTTATAACAGATGCGTCAACGATTCAATAGAGCGGATAGCGGTATTATTTGGTTTATTGTCCCAAATAAACCAAATAAATCAATAAATAAAAATAGCATGTTAAAAATAAGCAGCATATTCCATATAGCTTGTTATGAAAAAAATAGCCATTTCGAACAACACTACAGTTGACAGTAACAAACACAATTGACAGTAACAATATGGTGACGTCATGCGCTCTGATTGGTGTTTCACATAAAATGGCGGACAAACATATTTTGTATTTTTATAATAATAATATTAATATTATTCGCTCTTTTAAAATGAAAATAAATATATTTTTTCAAATCTTTATAACATATTTTATTTTATAAAATCATAATTTCAATGATTTTTTCTTACTGTCATCACGCCTATTATAACAAAATATAAACAAAGGTTAATATTTTTATTACTTGATTTATCTGCGTTTTCTGTGGTCATTTTTGGTTTTCGTCTATGGTTGAGTCGTGTAAATAGTCGTAGCCATTATATTAAGTGTAGTGTTGGAACACCGCCATCTTTATTCTTACGGCCATCTTTATTCTTATGGCTGTCAAAGTGTTCACTAAGAATTGTATAATATTGCCTATATTGTAGCGTATCATAATAAAATGTATATAATACTGCTAATATTGTATATTATGAAAGAGGACAAAATTTTTCATCATCTCTGTATTATAAGGATATTATAATTAATTCAATTAAATAATTAATCAATTGATAAATTAATTTTTCACCTGTTTCATCCGTAATTGCTCGCTAGTTCGGCCTTTCGGGTGACATTATCGTTATCGATCTATGTACTTACAAGAAAGAGAACGTTGTGTGATTAATTATTCAAATCATCTTCAAAACCATTAATATTTAATTATAATCTGTGTAATATATGCACCAGTTCACGGGCTACAAGACGGTATATTGGTAAGTCATTCAATCCAATCATGTACCGGTATTTTTACACATGCTAACGTCGCATACAATCTTGTAACTCAAAAGGTGTGTATTCTATTAATAGGGTGACTTCTGCCAACGTACCTATTTTTTCAATTTGAATTTGCATCATTACTACAAAACGAATCATTTTGAAAAAAATAACCTAGTTAGTTTGGATATTAATGAAGAAAAACATACCTTTACTTTTTAATTATGTTCTTTACATATTATTGTAGGAAAATAGTAAGCATACCCCGAATTTTGACATTTATCTTAAATTTATTAAAAACTATAAGGTATAGAGCATAATATTTTTTTATAAATTAAAGAAGATAAAAATATCTGTAAAAATAAGATGTAACGTTGCATTAATGCATCAGGTTAAGTTAATAAACCAAAAAAATTTATTTCGCAATGGCGCTGAATGGAAAATAAAAGTTTTTTTAGGTTTATTTACTAAACCTGAAGCATTAATGCAACGTCACATCATATTTTTCAAGATATTATTGTCTTCTTTAATTTAAAAAAAATATGTTGAACTACGCCTTATATTTTATAAAAAATATAAGATAAACGTTGAAAATCGGGTTATGCCATTATTTTTCTACAAGAATTTATACAGAACATTATCAAAAAGTAAAGATATATTTTTCTTTATCAATACCCAAGCTATCTAAATTATTTTTTTCAAAACTATTTGAGAAGAAATAATTATGGTTTATCAAATTGAAAAATAGGTACGTTGGCAGCAGTCCCCCCCTTAATTTTACTTTATATCTTATGTCAAATCCACATGAACATTGATTAAATCGCAACTCAGCTAACGGATTTGTACAATTCATTTATTAATGTATTTTTTTGTACGTAAAAAAGCAAACATATTGAAAACTGAAGGGTTTATGACAAAATAATTAAACAGCAAAAATAGAGCGAAAATAAAATAATACATATTTCAAATAGTGATGAGCAAATGCAAGACAAAGACCGGAGTTACTTAATTCGTTCGTGTAGAGAGAGAGAGAGAGAGAGAGAGGAGAGAGAGAGAGAGAGAGAGAGAGAGAGAGGAGAGAGAGAGAGAGAGGAGATGAGAGAGAGAGAGAGAGAGAGAGAGAGAGAGAGAGAGAGAGAGAGAGAGAGAGAGATAGAGAGAGAGAGAGAGAGAGACGAGAGAGAGAGAGAGAGAGAGAGAGAGAGACTGACACAATCTTGTGTCAAAACCTGAAACTTATACTTGATAAAACCAAAATACCTTACCATGTGACATTTTCAAAAAATATATATATTGTGTATAATTGAATTTGGTGCCGGAAGACGAGTAGGTACAATACCTTTTAGATTTCATTAAATTTTATCGGGGTTTAAACTTTTCAAAGTTGAAGTAAGAAAATAATATATAGGTACCTTAACCGTGTTATTTATTTTTTATTAACATATTTCGCCGGGGAAGAATGGAGGTTAATTTATTTAAATTAGAAATTCAAACCAGGTAAATAAACCGACATCGTTTACAATTTATTTCAATTTGGCAACACTAAATGGTAATTCCTACGCAGGGTTGCCACGCATTCTGATTTCTCCAGATATGTCCCGACTTTAGCAACTCTAATCCCACAATCCGATATGGAGTTTGTTATTATGAATTTAAAGGACCTAATGTATAATAATATTTTAAAAATAATACTCATAAAGCGATAGGGTTGAAAGATAGTACAGGGACCCCCTTAAAAACTAATTCTTTGTTATGTTAAGTAGGTACGTATCGTATCTGCCCCCCCTAGACAACGTGTCATTTAGCTCAAGAAAAGAAACAAGAATTTATAACTCAATGTATGGAAGTGACAGTTGCCAGTCACGTGACAACTGTCACTTCCATACATCTTTTCTTGAGCTAAATGACACGCTGTCCAGGGGACTGGATGGATGAATTCGAATCTTTTCAAAATACAACAGGAAATTAAAAGACGAATGTAGGTATGAAGTATGTATTTTTTTATTTATACACTCTTTTATGACATATTCAAAATATAACTCAAGATTATCTTCCTATAAAAAAATGAGTAGGTATGTCATCGATGAATAATGTACAATGTACACCCTTCTTCTAAAGAGGTTGCCAATCCCTTAATGCATTTGAATGTAGGCAATTTTGTATTGTATATTTTCTTCTAACCAAAACATTTTATAAAATTCAATTCCAGATAGTCAGATCATTTTAAAAGTATTAACGGATGTTATCAATGTGAAGGAACCAATGAAAACCTATGGAAAATGATGAAAACCTATGGAAGTCTATGTACTTTACACAAATTCTATCAATATGAAGTTGAATAATACGGCATACATACAAACACATCTCGGTTTTCCTGACCGTGAGAGCAATATGAAAGTTTTAAGGACACAGAAAATAAACCCTTAATTTTCTTCTTCTTCTTCTTCTTCAACCTGTTTTTCATCCATTCTTGGACATAGGCCTCCCCCTTGATCCTCCACAACTCCCTGTCTTGGGCACACTGCATCCATCTCCCCTCCGGCACATTTCTTGATGTCATCAGACCACCTTGCCTGGGGTCTGCCGACACCTCTTCGGCTTGTTCTCGGTCGCCATTCTAAGATCTTTTTGGTCCATCGTGAATCCTGGCATCTGGCAATATGCCCAGCCCAGCTCCACTTAAGACCAGCGACCCTTTCCGCTACATCGGCTACTTTGGTTCTTTGTCTTTTCATGACATTCTGAATTCTGTCCCTTATTGAAATACCCAGCAACTTTCTCTCCATAGATCTCTGTTTCACTAACAGCTTGTGCATTATTATTTTTGTTAGGACCGATGTTTCCATTCCATAAGTAAGCACTGGAGAATACATGCATCAAATAGCTTCTTTTTCAAATAATGGGAGTATTTACAGGATTTCAGAATGTATGATAATTTTCCAAAAGCTGCCCAGGCAAGGCCACGTCTTCTATCTATTTCTGCATCTTGATTTTCTTTGGCAAGCATCACTGTATAGCCTAGATATATGTATCTGTCTACTCTTTCAATTTGCACTCCATCTATTATGATGGGGAAGGACTCTTCTGCGTTACTCATCATTTTGGTCTTGGCCCTTAATTTTACATGGTTAATTTCTTGGCTCCGCTCGTAATGGAGGTTGGCGATCTTGCGCCAATCCAATTTGTAAAGCCGCATCCGGAATCATCTCGAACTACTGCCTGAGATATGCAAGCCACGATATTCATTAACGCCCCATACTCCGTCTTCCCTCTACATATCTTTTCGTTACTATAAATTACTAGATAATTAACGGATGTCTATGGAAAAGTAACCAGCTTCATGCTAATGGACTTTACACATTTTATCATATAGCTAAATGACCCGGCAAACTTCGTACCTCCTTTCAATCCATGTCGTGTTGACTTTTAGCTAAACCTTATTTAGAATTTTATCAACGTGATAGAATGAAAACAATTTTTTTTAAGTTCAATAGATTATTAGGATATAAAAATAATATAAAAATGCAAAAATTAGTAATAATGAATACATTTTTCTGTATCTGACAGCTCAAGAACCAATCCCAAGCATGATGTCAAAATTTTCTTTAATCCATCATGTTTTGTTTTTCAATTTTTCTTCGTAGAAAAAATTCCATTATCAAATTACTTAAATAATAATGCTTATTAATTCAATATTATTAGGTATTTACCTTAAGTTTCTATTCTAAATTTATTAATGATTTGTTAAGTATGTAGGTAGCCTACCTACTTTGAAGTTTTACATTCCTTGTATTTAACATTTCCTTGCGCAAGTGACAATTTTATCGATATATGACAATTTCTTCCAACTAACCAGTGTTTCCAGCCCAGAGAAGCAATATTTGCGCGAGAAATTAATTTAAATAAGATTCTCCTCTGCTTGGCCACGAACGCAGGACGCCTGCACAGAATCAATATGAAATAGAACGAACCGATCCTTCCCTCCCTCCCCTCCAATATAACTGCTCCCTCCCCTCCAATGTACTAGAGCTTAGAAAATGCACAGGCCATTTTACTAATTTCGGGTGAGCTGTCAAATTTTACATTAAACGCGATAATTTAAACATAAAAAAATAATGTATAGCGTTCAAAATCATAAAAGTAGGTAAAATATGTTGACATTATATAAATTATTTTAAAAAGGTGATCAAATTGATTGACAAATAAGAATACATAATAAACTTATTCATAACCTCAAATGGCAAATGTGTTGATAAAATTTTTCCTGCAAGCAATTTCTATTTAATTTATAAAGCAACTCGCTCACGCAAGTCGCTATTATCATTAACTAAACCTATCTTTATTATTTTCATTATTTACATTATTAGACATTTCACTATTCTTTACGCTAATACGCTTTCTACGTGATTCCCGTTGAGAAATTGATACAAAAATATTTATTTTTTATTTTATTTATTCAAGGTTACAGACAGTTTTTTTTAATAAACATATAAATTCAAATTTAATTACTAAACATAAAAACCAAAATAGTAACGCCAATTACTAAATTACGATCTGACGAAAGAAAAAAAAAATAAAAAAGACAAAGAAAGATAAAAAAAAAAAATTAAAATAAGATCAGTCAAAATTAATTAGACAATGGACAAGCTAGGAAATAAGGACAGGACTATGAATAGGAATGGAAAAAATTTGGAAAGGAAAATCACCGTTACGAATGCCTCAACATCTTCCTATAAATGGCTGGTGGGCCAAACATGTCAAAATCCGCGAACTTTGAATCAAACTGATTACATGTCATGATCTATAAATAAATAAATACATTCCCTGCGTAGTTTGTTCGTACAACAGGCATACTGAATAAACGGTCACTCCTTGTCAGACGTGCAGGAACTCTGAGATTAATTTTTTCTAATAATTTAGGAGTATCGAGTAATATGCTAAACAATTGTGATTCTCCACTATTCCATCGTAATAATAAAGACAAAATTCCGATATGATATTTTGGCAACCCTGTAAATATGTATGTATACCTACGCGATTGGTGGATTTGGTTAAATCCAAAAACGATTAATATTGTTGCGATTAAAATTGCTTAGGTACTACCTACAAATGTTACGACGGATCAAATATTGTTTTGATATTTAAATTAAACAATATCTATAAACCTAATATAATATATCTGAATATACTATATACCCAGCCGTCTACGTTGGGATCATCCGTGATTTGATGTTAACATTAACAATAGGTACTTACAGTCTTACTAATAAAAATCTACTGCACACCCGTTGACCAGATACACCGTGTTAAGCCCGTGCAGCGATTATTTGAAAATCTTACCAATAA
Source organism: Molanna angustata (assembly GCA_963576475.1). Classification (NCBI taxonomy): domain Eukaryota; kingdom Metazoa; phylum Arthropoda; class Insecta; order Trichoptera; family Molannidae; genus Molanna; species Molanna angustata. The sequence continues at coordinate 36,563,498 of OY754972.1, read as the reverse complement.
ACGTTGTATAACGACTGTGTAGTTACAACAAGCATACAACAAAAAAAAATCCGACAACGTTGTAATTTCGCACTTGCGCATGCACAGAGCCGCCAGCCGGAATTGTAATTTTGACGTTTGTCGTAGTTAATATTTTCATATGTTTTTCACATTTCAAAATAGGAATATGGAAAATAAAACGAAATTTTTTAATCATATGAATATCCAAGCGAGCACTATTGTAGGCATTTTCACACCTAAAATGCACAGTTATCGAGAATATAATAATTTATAAAAGGTTTCGTCATATTATTCCAAGATATAACAATATAAACACGCATATCAAAATCAAATTCGATTTTTGATACATGAAATTTGTCTTAGAACACCGATAAACTACCTAGAACAGGCGTGCAAGCGATGTGTAAAATTTGTATGAGAGATACACAGTCGTTGACCAACTGATCTGCTACACAGCGTTTATTGGTAACTTTTTTGCCTACACGGGTGTTAAACGGTCCTGTTACTTTTGCAATACGTCTATTAGTAAGACTGTTAGTCGTTAAATATATTTTTTTTTATAAAATAAAAGAAATTTTAAATACCTAATCGATTCCAAAAACAGCTACGATGAAAACATAAGATCGAAAATTTGAAATTTGATGCGAGAACGTTCGTCAAAATTATTTGAGGCTTCCGGAATTGGAGTTGCTCTGCAAAGCTTTATTATTATCGGTGAAACCAATATCCACAGAGAGTGAAAGAGTTTTCTAATCGGCAGGCAATTTTGCAACTAAAACTGAAATATTTCGGTTTTCTGATAGTGTTAAATTAACATGTTTAGAGTCCTTCCGTACGATTTTTGGTCGTTTGCAGCTCATCCTTAAAGGTAATAATGTATTTTTCGTCCATTCCCGGGAAACCCGTGAATGTCGGTCCTGGGTCGTATAAAACCCGGGAACTGAGAAACCCTACTGAGAACTTCACTACATATAAGAGATGTGACACACCTTGATGCTGGAGCTTTGTGCAGTGCACATCTGTCGGGGATCGCGAGCTTCAGTCATGAGAAGTACAACGCAGAGAGAGAATGTTTACTAAAATCATAAATACTTCTGAAATATTTTTCGGTATCTATAAACAACCTTGACCTTTTTTAAATGGAATAGTCGTTCATAATCATGTTTATACCTACATCAAAACAAATCAGTTGTCATTTATTTTGTTAGTAGACATCTATTTTTAAAATAACGTGTTCCTCGTTATTATTGTAAATCGAAAGTTTATTTATAAAAAATCCTGTCATCAGCAGAAGTCGCTGAATACCTTGAAATAATTTGCATTTAAATTGTATCGACTCTGGTAAATAATTCATGGACTTTTTTCAATTTACAATTACAGCGAATACCTACATAGAATATCGGAACGGGTAGTACGTATTAAAAGAGTATTTTCAATATTTTGAAAAAAAAAATCTCGAACCACAAATCGTTTCCGTAAATTTTGGATGAAAAATTAGAAACAATCGTTAGAGTCTTAATTTATAAAACCCGAAGGTAGAGTTCTCCAATATCAATGGTGCCAAACACGGATATCAAAAACATACACTATTCTAAATAACGTCAAACAAACACGAAAAACTCAAACATCTACTTAATGAAGACGCTTATTTATCGACTTGAATGTAGGTAGTAATTGTTTACATTATAATCTTTCATGTAAAAAAAGACTTCAAAACGAATGTGTGTCAAGATAGAAAAAATATGTTCGGTTTTCTCTGGGTACCTCTGGGTCGGAAGAGTCAAAAATTACAATTAACAAAATTTCAGAGTTTTTAATGAGCCACAATTTCTTATGATGCCATCAATAAATAGCACTAGCTAAAGTTTTTTGATAAAAAAAACAATAATAACACCGCTTTTATACAAAAAATACCCCTTTTCCAAAATAACACATAAATAATAAAACACTTTTTTCAAAAAAGTAATACCCACTTTCCTAATAAATAACGTGAAAATAACACTTTCCTACAAAAATACCACCACTTTTCCAAACAACTAAAGTGAATAATATCACTGATTTCTCCAAAAAATAATAATCATTTTCTTAAAAAATAATGCTATTAATAACACCGCTATTCTACAAAAATTACACCTCTTTTCAAAAAAATAACGCAAATAATAACACTTTTTTAATACAAAAATAATATCCCTTTCCAATAAAATTACGCTAATATTACCAGCACCTTTCTACAGAAATAATACTTTTGTGACGCGAATAATAATACCGTTTTTCTACAAAAATTATCACTCCTTGTTCAAAAAAAAATAATGCGAATAATGACACCTATTTAAAAAAAATAATATTCCTTTTCCAAAAAAATAACCCTAATGGTAACACCATTTATCTACAAAAATGATACTCCTTTTCCAAAATATAACGCGAATAATAACACCTTATTTCTACAAAAATTACGCCCCTTTTTCAACAAATAACGCGAATATTAACACCACTGTTCTACAAAAATTAAAATCCTCAAAAAAAAATAACGCGTATTCTAACACCGTTTTTTTAAACTACACCCCTTTTCCTAAAAACATCTCGCATAATAGCACTATAAGACTTATTCTACAAAAATAATACGCCTTTTCCAAAAAGTAACGCGATTAAAAACATCCCTTTTACCAAAATAACACCCTTTTTCCAAAAAAAATCGCGAATAATTAAATCGCTTTTCTACAAAAATAATTCCCCTTTTCCAAAACATTACGCGAATAATAACACTGATTTCTACAAAAAATAAAACATTTTTTCCCAACACCGCTTTCTACAAAAAAAAACACCCCTTTTTCAAAAAAAAAAAAATAACGCGTATACTAACACCGTTTTACTAAAAAAAATACACCGCTTTTCCAAAAAATATCTCGTATAATAGCACTCTTACCTATTCTACAAAAATATAACGCCTTTTCCAAAAAGGTATGTGATTAGAAACATCGCTTTTACAAAAATAACACCCATTTTACAAAAAATTAAGCGAATGATAACATGGCTTTTCTACAAAAATAATACCCCTTTTCCAAAATATAACGCGAATAATAATTCTGCTTTCAATAAAAATTACACCCCTTTTCCAACAAATAACGTGAATAATATACCACTTTTATACAAAAATAATACTCTTTTCCAATAAAAATAACGCGAATAATAACATCGTTTTATACAAAAAAAGCCATATTCCAAAAAAATAACTCGAATATTAACTGCATCTTTCTACATAAATAATACCCTTTTTCCAAAAAAATATGTGAATCTTTTCTACAAAAATAACACCCCTATTTCAAAATAAAACGCGAATAATATTTATGTTTTTCAATAAAAATTACACCCCTTTTCCATCAAATACCGTGAATTTAATACCACTTTTCTACAAAAATAATACTCATTTTACAATAAAAAAAGCGCGAATAATAACATCACTTTATACAAAGAAACAGCCATTTTCCTAAAAAATAACGCTTATATTAACACCATTTTTCTACAATAATAACAGCCTTTTTCCAAAATATTAAACGGATAATAACACCACTTATCTACTAAAATAATACCCCTTTTCCAAAAAAATGAATTTTATTATCACACCACATATATACAAAAAGAATACCCCTTTTCCAAAATATAGCTTGAATAAAAACTCCTTATTTCTACAAAAATAACACTCCTTTTTCAACAAATAACGCGAATAATAACACCACTGTTCTACAAAAATAATACCTACTCCTTATCAAAAAAATAACGCGAATAATAACACCATTTTTCTTCAAAAGTAACAAAACTTTTGCAAAATAAAGAAAGTTGCTTTTCATTGCTTTTATATAAAAATTATACCCATTTTTTTTAATGAAACGCGAATAATAACACCCTTTTTCAAAAAAATATAACGAAAAATAACAGCACTTTCCTACAAAAATAATTCCCTCTTCCAAAACATTACGCGAATAATTACACTGATTTCTACAAAAAATAATTCCCAATTTTCCTAAAAAATAACGCAAATAATTACACTGCTTTTCTACAAAAAAAAAAACCGTTAAAAAAACGCGTTTACTAACACCGTTTTTCTTAAAAACTACACCCCTTTTCCTAAAAATATCTCGCATAATAGCACTCTTATTCTACAAAAATATTACGCCTTTTCAAAAAAGTAACGCGATTATAAACATCGCTTTAGCAAAAATAACACCCTTTCTCCAAAAATTACGCGAATGATAACATCGCTTTTCTACAAAAATAATACCCGTTTTCCAAAATATAACGCGAATAACAATTATTCTTTTCTATAAAAATAACACCCCTTTTCAAACAAATAACGTGAATAATAATACCACTTTTCTACAAAAAGAATACTCATTTTCCAAAAATAAAGGCGTATAATAACATCGTTTTATACATAAAACAGCCATATTCCTAAAAAATAACACGAATATTAACAGCATTTTTCTACATTAATAACACCCCGTTTCCAAAAAAATAAAACGAATAATAACACCACTAATCTACAAAAATAATACCCCTTTTCCAACATATAACGTGAATATAAACACCTCTCTTCTACAAAAATTACACCCCTTTTCCAACAAATAAAGCGAATAATAATACCACCTTTCGTTAATAATAACACCCCTTTTCCAACAAATAACGCGAATAATAATACCACCTTTCGTTAATAATAACACCCCTTTTCCAACAAATAACGCGAATAATAATACCACCTTTCGTTAAAAATAACACCCGTTTTCCAAAAAATAATACATTTTTAAAAACTACTTTTCTTCAAAAATAACACAGCTTTTCCAAAATAAATAACGATAATAATAACATTGCTTTTCTACAAAAATAACACCCATTTTTATTAAAATAACGCGAATAATAACACCTCGTTTCAAAAAAATAAAACAAATAATTACATCACTTTTCTAGAAAAATAATACTCCTTTTCAAAAAAAAACAAAGACCGCGAATTATAACACCGTATTTCTAAATAAATAATATTAGCGTTTGGTACTAAACAGCCGCAGCTTCACATCCTAAGAGCCGCACGTAGCTTGCGTGCCGCATGTTGCCGAATACATGTTTTTTCAGATTGCAGACGCCTTTGGAAGAGTTTGATTATTTTTTCTCAAGAGTCCTATCATCAGAACTCTATGAAACTTATTATAAGTTTGATCACTTTTGAAGCACTCCCTTCCTATTAAAAAACGAATCTTAATATAATATCGTAAATAATAACTATCGTTGATGACTATTGAAGAGTTAGATACTTTCTAATGTAGGTATTCCATAATCAGACCTTGACCAAATTGAAATGGCACCAATCGAAGGAAAGGTACCTACTTTCTAATGATAAAATAATTATCAAAATCCAACAACGTAATAAAAAGTTATCGCAAAATATACATAAAAAAATCACATCGTATTGATGACTGGAAGTCGTTTAAAAAACTAATTAAAATAACGAGCTGTCAGATTTGTTACCGATGTTACGATGCAATTTTAATGTAATTTATTCAGAAAGTTGTAGAATATGAATTTATGGGAACAAAGTAATGTTTCATCGAGAGATGAAGTTCAACAGAAAGGTTGATTGAAGTTTATTTATAAACCTTTACAATAGCTTCAATATTACAGTTTTTCAAATTAAAACGTAGAACCTTTCGTAGATTTGCCACATATTTTAATATTGTATCATCATCGTCATCATTGGCGCTACAGCCCTGTGTGGTCCCTGGCCTCCTCTAGAATCCTTCTCCAGCCATCTCTGTCCTCCACCGCTCTCCTCCAGTTTGCCATTCCGATCGCTCTCATGTCGTCCTCTGTATCGTCCAACCATCTTACCTTGGGCCTGCCTCTACTTCTTCTGCCCTCTTGATTGGTATTAAGAACCTTTTTGGGGACACGATCATCATTCATCCGGCTGACATATCCCAACCACTGCAGTCTACATACTTTTATGGCTTGTACAATGTTGGGTTCGTCATTTAATGCCTGTAGTTCGTGATTATATCGCATCCTCCAATGTTCATTATCATTTACTGGGCCAAATATAATCTAATATTGTATAAACTAAAAAAATATTGTATTTTCTTCTTCAGATCTTAACGTTCTGTATGATCTGATTTATAGGCATCCAGAGTTGGTCTTGTGATGAAGATGTCAAACTCACCTTAATCCTTTTGGCAGTCTTCTTGTAGACATCGACCTACTGTAATCTCACATATTGCAGTGGAAAAGTCAAAATGATTTGTAAATTACTGTTTAACGTTCTAAACTTCAGTTTCTAGCCACGGCCCAAATACGTCAAAATGTCGTGGGAAAGAATCAATAACCATAGTTAATAATCAAATGCTGACATTTGAGTGACGTCATTATTCGGGATCGATACAGACCATTTGTTCTTCGCACTTGATGTATTTTTTATTTTCATTTACAAAAAAATATTAATGAAAACACTTTCTAACAACACTTTAATTGTTTAACTAAAACGGTTCAAAATGTTTAAGACCTAAATACCTGAATTAACTATATTTTTGCTTAGCAAGTTATGTAGTTTTTACCTATATGTATTTGTTTCCTCATTAAGTAACAACTGTTGTATCAAATGTCGTAAATTTTGTAATAAATCAAAGTTTATTATAATTTGAATATTGTAGTCGGCGTTTCACGACGAACTAAATTTTCATTTGATAATAATACGAAATGCGTGGGATTCATAAACTAAGTTTAAAACAATGTGAATAAAGATCCTACTTAGTTAAAACTGACTTGGAATTAATATGCGTTTGTGAAGTTAGTTACGAGTCTGAACTGTTGCCGGCAAAACCCGATTACTGGACAAACTAATTTGTCCTAGGCCAAAAACGGTTTAGCCTACGCATATCATGATATAAATAAATAAATAATAAATAAAATAATTCTTTATTTAAAATAAAAACATCAGGGGAGCAAGTTCCGTCAAATAATGAAATAAAAACCCTCATTATTACCCGTATCATGGAGTTCTGTAAAATGTTGAAATATTATACAATTATATAAGGTAATAATATCTTATGAGTAATATCGAGGGTTTTGATTTCGTCGCTTGACCAGACTTGACCCCAGAAGTATACATAGCGGACCCGACACACGTCGTCCTGTACTAACATTGGCTTGCTTGTTATAAGGTGGTTTAACAAACATAAAAAAATGGTCTTGACGTATGATGTGGAAACGCGAGCAGACACTGTACGAACCAAGGGGCTCTAAAGGACAACGGAGATGAAGATCCTAAGGTCAATCACTGGTAAAACTCTCCGAGATCGTTTTCGCAATGTTCAAATAAGGAAAACATGTGGAATAGAGGACATGGTACGGTGGAGTAGATCCAGAAGAAGGCATTGGAGGGACCACGTAGCCAGAATGGACAGTGATAGACTTGCATAGGTATATAGCGGCGAATTGAATTCCTTCTGGCCGCAGCCTACCCGGAAGATCACTCAAGAGATGGAAGGATAGCTGGACTTCGTCATCCCAGGAGGCATAGTTTCTAAAGAACAGACCAACTAGGTCTACTAAACGAAGAAGAAGAAGAAGAAGAAAAAACCACCCGCTATCACAGAATATCAACACAATTATGACACGCGTATGTCAGACTAGTTGTTTTGTTAAAATAATCAGAACATTATCTACAAGGTTTTGACAATTTTTTCTTACACGGCTCCTATTTCTCATTTATTTTCGTGTATAAGTACATTTTCTTTGTCATTCTAACTAAGTGTCCAAACCTTGTAATACAATCATATATTATTCATTTTGGAATGGAAAAGAATGATATTCTTGATGCGATTGCAAACCCTAATACAAGAGGCAAATTAATACTACACACTACACATAGTTCAGAAATGAGGTTCACCACCCATTCTGAAAGTGGTGCCTTGGGATACACGCATAGTATTATGTCGTGCTTCCTTTTATAAGGTAATGCACACCAACATACATTGTGATTTGTGCAGTGCAGTGATGGCATGTATGTTAGTATACGTTACAATCAGCCATTTTTATAATACCTTTGTTCTTTGTTCTGCCATGTATCGATCAAAGCCATCTTATTTTCCTTATAAGTACCAAAACTATATAAAAATATTCTTGAATATAAATAAGTATAAAATTTATTTGCTCACGTATTTCGTATAAACAAATATTTGATTTAATGCTATTTTCGCATTTAAATATCTTTGACAGTGAGTTTCAAGTTTCTAGACGAGCAGAGAGAGGAGATGCCTCATTTTATGTAGATGAAAAAATATTTTGCTGGGTTCCGGGACATGCACCCATCATATCAAAATAAATATTTTATTTCTTTTTATTTTATTTTATAGATTCAAACAACCAACAGTATAGAAAAAAAATACATGGCTGATATGAGAGGAACGAACTGTAGGTAAAGGTCGACGAAGGAAAAGTTGGCAAGAGTACATAAATTGGACCTTGAAGAGTGGAGAAGAAAGACGAAAGAATAATAGAAAATGAAATAATGAAACGATGCAAGAAGGTGAATGAAACAAGAAAAGTAGATATGTTAAGAGAAAAGAGTCAAGCGTCTCTATTGAGAAATAAACCTGACGGTACCTAATACCTATAGTGATTATTCATTCATTCATACCATCACGGCATATCTCACAATGTTGAGTAACATGCGACAGGTGTATGGATGTGCATCAGCTTATAAAAAAGTCACGACACATTTGAGTATCACCATACACCATTCTCTTATCAATTAAAAAGGAATAACATTCAGAATAGGTGGTGAACATCACTGCTGAACTATGCGAGATGTTTTTGTTACGATATTTTCAACAACTCAATAGAGACGAAGTTGGGATATTATAGAAGAACCAGGAACTCAAGGCACCTATAGGGCTTAAGAACGGCTGGTTTACGCGATCACTTTATGCGCTTGCGCAACGTTCACCAATTATGCCTTCTTATTGAGTTCCCTTATCAAAGTTTGTCAAAAAATATTTGGATAATGAATAGAAAGCCGTGGCATGTGATGGGTTGGCGAAGGGTCACTCTTCTCTAGATCGAAGCGGAAGTCCATGAGAGGCCATAGAGGTATATTCTACACCGTTGCTACATGTTATTTGTCAAAGCCACCTCAACTCAGAGTTCATAGTAGCCAATCGTTGTTATCTGCTCTGGTGTACTTGAGCAGATAAAAAATTAAATCCTAACACGCCTAGATATAAACACATTACGACGAAACTCATTGCATGCTCTCTCTACATAGTCTATTATGTTACCCGCTGAGAAAATTATGTTAAAAAGTACACCTTAATATTGTGAAATCATGAATCTCCACTATTTCATGGAAGTGGAGAGGAAAAAACATGTGTAAATACAGACTGCAATCAATCTTCAATTGTGTCGGTACAACTTCGAAGTATCCATGTAATATCTATAGTCTATGGTTTGATTTTAAATAAGCCTTTCATATTTATTGGTTTCTGTCCATAGTTTTTATTTTCGTTCCATGACATAATAGGTATTGTTGCTGTCGAGTTTCACAATACAGATTTATACTGCCTTAAGGTATCGTTGACTTGCTTTGTAACTTGTTGCAATGTTCCTAGTTACCAAGTCTTAAGTGATATTGGAGAAGATTTACGTCATCGTATGCGAAGTGTACTATTCGGTATATTATTATACCTAGATACACACAGCTAAAGAAAATTTTCAATAAAAACGAGTAATTTATTTGACTTATGCTATACTATCTTTCGTATAATTATACCCTTCTAAAAACAATTATTATACATAATATGTACATGTTCCGTCTTAATTATAAACTTTAACCGTCTTAATTATAAACGTAATCTTATAGTAACTGGTAATAGAGCGTGATTAACGAAAAAGTTTACTTATAAACAATGAATATCTTTATTACACCTTTATTTAATAGACGTCAAGTTAGGACAGGTCGAGAAGTTGTTTAACGCTTGACTAAGGCGTCATACCAATTATTTTAGAATGGCGAATCTTTCACATATGATCGGACGCATATTTGAGATTGACATAAACATTTAATACTTAGAACTTTATTCCTTGTAATTCTTCATCGCAATCGTGTTTGGATTGACTCAACACGGCACAATGCGGTGTTTGTTTTCATTTTTCGATATCAGATATACAAAAATTACATGCATTTATCTATTTTTTGACATCTGTGAAGCCAATGCGGCCACATGAAAAAAATAAATGTGGGTATTCGTAATCAATTCGGTGAACTAGTTAGTCACATCTTAGTATACGTTTATAAGTAAGTTTATATACGCGTTTAGTAAGCTATTAACGAAATGTAATAAGTAAGACCGATAATGTATAATATATATGATACATTGAATAAATAATTACACACAAAGCCTATAAAAAGTATTGAAATAAAGGTATTTAGGTAATTGACCAAATGTCGGCCTCAAACTAGAAACTTACATAATTCCAAATACAATCAACGCTTAGAACCTATTTGGGTATGAACCTTTCGTCTAATTATCTATTAAAAAGGGAGGTTCTTAGCAGAAACTCTATTTTTTAATTATTTATTTATAATATTTACATTTGGTTATTTTATTTTTGCACTAAAGTGTATAAACATTTTGTCAGTGCAAGCTCCTCTTTTACACTGTAATCAAATAGTTATTCAACCATCAATATATTATATTATCTACATAACATGAAAATTAAAGCATTTTACTGTGAAAATAAAGTAAATCATAATTCGAACAATTTAAATTATGTAAATCGAAAAGAAAACAAAATTAATTAAATCAATTCAAAATAAAGTAAATCAAAAACACAGCAATGAATGAAAAACAAGGTAAATCAGAACGGCAACAATGAAAACATGGAAAGCAATGAAAATAAGGTATGCTAAGTGTAAAACTGTTTTAAAGAGATTTTTATCTTTATCTTGTCTTTCATCATAGTACCCAGTATATGTTAAGGTAGTTTATTGAATAGTTTCGGTATTATTTTTGTCTTAGTTCTGTCACCGTAAAAGTTATTTGTTAAAAGTTATTAGTATTGTCAGTAAGTTGTTCGTTATTTGTCGAGTTGTATATTTGAGAGTTATCTTCAATTTAAATTATTCATATTTAATTTATATTTTTGATAAATAAAAATAAAAACACTTGTTTAAAATTAATTCCACTATTTATTTGAGGACTACAACCTACGACCGGTTTCATTTTCGACCGGTCGTAGGTTGTAGTCCTCAAATAAATAGTGGAATTAATTTTAAACAAGTGTTTTTATTTTTATTTATTAAAAATATAAATTAATTTAAATGGAATTCTATCAAGAACTGACGATCAAAAAGTTAAATCTAATTAAATTATTCATCCCTGTAAAGTTCTTCCATAGTTAGTAAGTCAACTGGTTAGTAAGTCATAGTTAGTAAGTCAAATCTTTGAATGTTTTAAAGATTTCGTTAGTATTATTTCTGTATGCCTCCAATGTTTTTTTTTGTTGCAATTATTTAAAAAAATCTTATTTTTAGCTGTTTAATTTTGTTTACGTAAGTTTTAATGAGTTTTAACTACTAATAGACTCGACCATAGCATAGAACAGACAGTGCAGGGCATTGAATTTGAAATTCAAGAGTATGCAATGAACTGTTCTGTTTGAATGTAATTAATACATTTTCACGCAAAACTGATACACCATTTTCAATATAACTAGTTGCATGTAACACATGAGATCCAACTGTCGATAGCGATAGTATGTATACCAAACTATAAACCTATGGGTTTATAATACAAATTATTCAATATTTTAAGATATTTGGTTTTCTAAACAACACATGTACCGAGGTATGTATGTATGTCAAGATAGGATAGTATGGAGGTCAGTCCTTTGATCCTACCCAGAATATGAAAACAGCATGATGGTATGTATGTATGTTTGGAGATTAGTATCAAACTATTAAGTCTTCTTAGATATTGTGTGTAGGCTACTGCCATACAAATTGTATGAAGCAATGTCGTCACTAAATTCAATTTTTATCAAAATTGATAAAAAAAATTGAGATGTGCTAAACAATGTAATATTTTTCATAGAAAATTAAATTATCTTGTTGGGGTGTTTCGGCTTTTTTCGATATAAAAAAAATGGAAATTTAGGCAATTAAACTCATAAATTTATCATAAAAAAAATATTTTTCTTAATAAAAAATGTTTGAGAACCCCTGGATTTTTTTTGAAAAAACAATTTGAGATTTGATGTTTGTCTATGTTTAAACCAATTTTCAGCATTCTAGCTTTTATGATTTCTAAGATATGTGGAAAATAAACCAAGAATTTAAAAGTTGATAACCCCTGACTGAAACAAAAATTCACAATTCTGAGTATAAAAGTTTTGTAGGCCTATAACTGTTTATATATTCTGATAATTTGGGCTCTGTAAATTGAGCGGATCAAAAGTTATAAGGGAGGGACAGACACACAGACACTCCCACACACAGACACACACACACACGCAAAACTCACATAAAATGTTCTACTCCTAATTCTGAGTAAATCCATGCATGGGAACATATATGCTGCGAGGCCTCTAGTTGGTGTTATTAGCATGCAAAAAGTCCACTACGCCATACAAAATGTTCCTTGGTACACGCATCTTGGCTTAATAATGTCGATTCATTCTGAGAATTGAATTCTCATGAACGAATCGACAGTTGGATTATGTAACATATTTCTAAATTGTTTTTTTTTAATAAACCTTTACCAAATACTTTGCAGTGAAGTGACACGTTTCATATGGAACACAATTCATTCGTTTTTCTAAAATTTCGTGTGCCATTATACATTTCTGAAATATGAAGCAATTAGGTACTTACTTTTTTTGTAATAAAGGAAACATGTAAAGGAATGTAGTTGATGAAAATGTTTCAAGGAAACAAACAAAAAACTTTAAAAAAAAGTGTTATTTACGAATAAGCTAAATATAATTAGCCGGACATGAAAAAGAAAGAAAGCTAAATATAATCCATTTTTTGTTGTATAAAAATGTACCTTCTGTCATAGTGGGACACTTAAATCATTGAAGACAACCATTCAATTTTATTTCTTTAAGTTTAAAATATACATATTGTAAAATTAATATTTTTTTGAAACCTATTGATTTTTCCAGATTCATTCAAAACAATGATATTTCATTGCGATGTAAAAATTCATCCAAAGAAAGTCTTTTCTTAGAAATCAAAAATGGAGGATATTACAATGTGCAAAAGGTATCAATAATAGTCTCTATTCAGATCGACTTTCAAACTCTTCAAGTGGGTCTATAAATAGACAGGATATTGTACATTTAAATATTTCCGGATCTCTTTCAAAACAAAAATTGTTCTTTTCAAATGTTCGATGGGTAGCAAAGCGACATCTATCGGTAAAAAGTATAAAGATATATATTTTTGTATATATTTCATAAATTTCATTTTCAATCTCATAAAGCTATACTATCAGTTCTAAACCGAGGATTTTTATCAATATATAAAATAGAAAAAAAATAGAAGTTTATCTATGAACAAAAAATACACAGAAGTTACCTACTACGTATGAACAAAAAACTGCAACACCTAACGATTTATATTCAATTGCTATTATTTTATGACCTAAAGTTTATTTAACAAATGTTTTTTTTTTTATTTATCTATACACAACCTCATGGCACACACTTACACTATAATCTGGGGTAACCAGCGACAGGTGCACGATAAAGCACGGCCTGTTGCATCTATCGTATACCCAAAGTTAAGTCTTACTCACCTCAAATGAATGGTAAAGATAGTTGCTGAACTATGTGAGATGATAATGAAAAAGTATTTTTTTAATTAATATAGAAATAAAGGAATCTGCATCTGCAAATAAATTAAGTAGGTACACCTCATAAGATTGTCGTTCTGGATTTGCACATGTTTGTGCGCGGCTATACATGTCAGTTTGCCTGTCCTTGCATTAGTTTGAAACCCTCCTATGTCAAAATCGGCAATATCACAGTAGAGCAAATAACTTTTGATGTTACATTATTAAAATATTATATTTGAAACAGTATAAAAACACAAAGCCTCGGGAGCTGCCATGTTTATTTTTATTTTCAATATAATGTATGTTTAAATTTTATATTTGTAAAAAGAATTATAAAATAATTTTTGCTTTACTCGCCGAGCCGCCAAAATTTATTTATGCGAATTTACCCTTACGGTGATTATAATGCCAACATTACGATGTCTCTGTTCCCGCCGTAATAAGACCTCAAATGTCAAGAAATAATGAAATCCGACATAGGGAGAGTGAGCAATAAATTCACATTGAACAAGTGGTCCCTTTTGCACTGTGGGTCAGATTTGCATTACTTGCATTGTTTCACCGATTTAGCTGTCAAATACGTAATAGTTTACAAGTGGCCTATAACGTCAATTTTATTGATTTTTTGTTTATGGATAGTCAATATTATAAATACTACGGGAAAAATTACGAAAACTATATAAAGGAAAAATAGAAGGTTTTATTTTAATAATTAAATAACACAGTTTTAATCCACAATGAGTTTTCCAACTGTCGATTCGATCATGAGAATTCAATTCTCTTAATGAATCGACATTATTAAGCCAAGATGCGTGTACGAAGGAAGATTTTGTATGGTGTAGTGGACTTTTTGCATGCTAATAACACCAACTAGAGGCCTCGCAGCATATATGTTCCCATACATGGATTTACTCAGAATTTGAAGTAGAACATTTTATGTGAGTTTTGTGTGTGTGTGTGTCTGTGTGTGTGTGTGTGGTGTGTGTCTGTCCCCCCTTATAACTTTTGATCCGCTCAATTTACAGAGCCCAAAATTTCAGAATATATAAACAGTTATAGGCCTACAAAACTTTTATACTCAGAATTGTGAATTTTTGTTTCAGTCAGGGGTTACCAACTTTTGAAATTTCGGTTTATTTTTCCATATATCTCAGAAACCATAAAAGCTAGAACGCTGAAAATTGGTATGAACATAGACGAATACAAAATCTCAAATTAATTTTTTTTTTCAAATTCCAGTGTTTCTCAAACATTTTTTATTAAGAAAAATATTTTTTTTATGATAAATTTATGAGTTTAACTGCCTATATTTCCAAATTTCTTAAAAGTATCGAAAAAAGCCGAAAAACCCCAACTAGATAATTTAATTTTCTATAAAAAATATAAAAATTGTAGAAGTGTACATCTCGATTTTTTTTGACAATTTTTATAAAAATTTAATTTAGTGACGACATTGCTTCATACAATTTGTATGGCAATCGTCTATACACAATATGTAAGAAGACTTAATAGTTTGATAGGATCTTAATATCCAAACATACATACAGAACCATCATGCTGTTTTCATATTCCGGGTAGGAAAAGAGGACTGACCTCCATACTGTCCTATCTTGACATACATACCAACATGTGTTAAAATTTTCAATAATTTGGATTTATGGGTTTATTGTTTGATTTTTATTCTTCAACTATACATACTATCGCTATTGACAGTTGGATCTCATGTGTTACATGCAACTAGTTATTTTAAATGCCTAAGCGATATCACTGGGCTCAGCCAGCATCTTCAGAGGCAAAATTCAAACTCAATTTTTGAATTGAAGGTAGTTTCTTTAGGAGGCCAAGGCTCACATCGGGCTGTAGCGCCATTGCTGATGATGATGACACCACAAAATCGCTGAAATGCGTCTAAAATATAAGTTTTCTTCCGGTGAGAATTGTTGATCCAAATAATAAAACGACATGAAAATGAAATATTACTATCAACAACTATTGATTATAAAATAATGTATGCTGTGTACGATACAACTTTAATTGAATTAATTGTATTAACATACATAAATAAACCAAATAGTTATTTCAAAATAATTGAATAAATTGAAATTATTTATCTTAAATAAATGTTGAATAATAATAAAATAACATTATTTACTGATTTTCTAAACATATGTTGTGTTAAGTACATTAACTTAGAGTTGATTAGTGTTTCCATAGACAGCAGTTCATTTTATTCCTATGATTTCATCTGTTAAAACTTTAAAAATGCTAGCACGGTCTGGAAAATCTAGATTTTCTTATTTTGTTTGAATTTTTGATACGACACTCTTCAAAATATACTCTTCAAAATCCCATTCGGGGGTTGTCAACCTTTAAAGAATAAAATATTAATTGTGATATTGCATATTTATATGAAAAATGACAGTACCCCTATTCAGTAACTATTGTAACTAAAATAGGAAGTTCTAAAACTTTAGATTTTAGATTTACGGTCTTATTTCAGCGTTATAAAATATCAACTTGGACTAAATGGAATAGGAACGTACCTTTTTTGGTCGGAACGTTCTTAAATATTTACCGAATCAGACGTATTATGAATAATTACATATGAAAATGATGAAAATTTCATAATTTTCATAATTATTCAAAAAACGTCTAATTCAGTAACTTTTTAAGAACGTTTCGGCCTATATAGGTACGTTCCTATTCCATTGAGTCCAATTTTATATTTTATAACGCTGAAATAAGACCGTTTATCCAAAAACTACAATTTTGGAACGTTCCTATTTTATTTATAATATAATTTATAATATAAACTTAACGTAGTTTACACCACTTAACTATGAGTACTAACTTCTACCGGTTTCAAAAACTTTAAATGTTTTCTTCTTCAGGAAGACTTACGTACTAAAAATTAAAAATAAAACATAGACTGTTGTTAGGTATTAAGTTGTGGGAGGAGTCAATTTTAGAAAGTAGTGGGGCGGAACGGTAAACATAAGTGACACTGGGTGGTTTTATTAATTAATCGGAAATGTATTTAGAATCGGGTTGTTTGAGAAATTTAATTGTTTATTTGTTATACTTTGTTTATTATTTACACTTTTTCTTAATTCTAAAATTTCTAAATCTGCTAATTTAGTTACAATAGTTACTGAATACTAGTAAAAATCTGTTTGGGAAAATTGAGATTTACTTCATATTGATATTGTACATGTGTTTAGAATCAGTATTTTTTTTACTCTCCACTACTATGAATGTAATAGTATTCATCTACATACTATCACGACATTTTCCTCACGGGGTAGATAGAGAGAACCAAACACCACATTCTTCCATCTTGACACATATCTATCGCCTCATCAAAATTTATGCATCGTCTCATAAATGCTTGTCAAAGCAAATTTTTACATCGGTTTCTCAACAGGTATCAGGTAGAGAGTGCATAGTTTGAGTTTCATGACAATGCGTTTGTGTGTATGGTGTATTATGAAATATTTTATCAATAGAAATGTACTTAATACAATTTTTGTAGTGAAGAGTTTAGGCCTCAACTTACTCTTTTCTATATTCTAAAATGTTTCATAGATCAAGTAATGAAATGAAATAGTATCTACTTACTATCGAAGAATATTTAATGGTTCAACGTGTTTTATAATTACTACAAAAACCGTCCTATCTAAAACATCTGGTGTTTTGAATGTTGTAGTTTTTTTTTCCTTTTTTTTCTTCATAGTTTTACCCCTTACTATAACTGTCTCTAGTCACTCCCTTTAAAGCGTCAAAATGGACCTTGACAATTTTACGATTTCAGTGAAAAAAAACACGTACACGATACATTAGTCGTTACATAAAAACATATTCATTCAGTCTCCTTGTATCGTCAAAAGACAATAGTCTTCTAGTCAGTTCTAGTTTTGTTTTAAGGTTTTAGTGACAAACATTTATATTCAATTTGGTGACAGAATTCTTATTTCGCTTGAATTTTAAGGTATATTATTTCCACAATTGTTATTTCGTATGATAGATACCTACCCACGATTAAAAACGATCTCTACAAATTGACCTTAGAAAGTTTCAGAATTATAAAAATTACCGTATTATTTTTTCGTTTATACCATCACGCTTTAATCCACAATGTGGGGTGACCAGCGACAGGTGTATGTCTGTGTGTGTGTGTGTGTGTGTGTGTGTGTGTGTGTGTGTGTGTGTGTGTGTGAGGGTGTGTGTGTGTGTGTGTGTGTGTGTGTGTGTGTGTGTGTGTGTGTGTGTGTGTGTGTGTGTGTGTGTGTGTGTGTGTGTGTGTGTGTGTGTGTGTGTGTGTGTGTGTGTGTGTGTGTGTGTGTGTGTGTGTGTGTGTGTGTGTGTGTGTGTGTGTGTGTGTGTGTGTGTGTGTGCAAGACCTGTGCGTGTATATATACCCACACATAAGACGTATCGTCCCACTTTAAAAGGCACAATGTTCAGTGTGGGGATACACTCATGTGTTGCGCTTCCTTTTTATAAGGAAAAGCACACCCGCACACCTGTCGCTGGTACCCATATTATGGGATGTGCCGTGATGATATGAATGAATTTTTTTATACCTTAATGTTATAGCGGCGCTTTATAAAATGTTATTATAATATAATATGAAATGTCTAACTTGAAGGCACGTCGCAAATTGGTTACATTCCAAGAGGCACTTAGCTTGAATTAAAAATCATAATATTAGGCTACTTATGTAACACTTAGATTCTTATTATGACAAAGATTTTTGTAAGAATTTACATTGCGAAAAGACCGGCAAAAGAAAACAAAGCAAAACGGAAGGTGTAAGATGATAAAGTACGAAAGAGAAGAAATGAAATAGCAGATGAAATAAAATCCAAGTTTATTAGATAGGTACTTGGAAGCTCCCTTTATTGTATATATACTTAACTCTATTTACAATATTGTGTCGAGGAACAAAGAGAGAGCATAAAAATAAGGATAGAAAAAAATGATAATTTTGTTTCCTACGATATTTTAAGGAGCAAGATATTATTTTAACGAATTTACTTGCTAGATTATTGGAATAATTCTTACAAAAAATTTCAACAAAATAACATTAATTGAGGAAAAATGAATGGTAGATACTAAAAACTATTGGCAATTTGATAAAAATAAGTACATTGTGTTGAAATATTATACAATTTGACGTTAAATTCTCTCTGCCTGACCTTATAAGGATTTTTTAAAAATTAATATATCCTATATACAAGTACACAATTCATACATATTAATAAATTCACTAAGCTAAACATTAATACTTGTACCTACTCTATGTGAACAAAAAAGGTCGAGACAGGATTTGAACCCGAAACAACTGAATTTATTATACAACTGACTGACTGCTGTGTCACCTACCCATTATATTTTTTTTTGCTGTTTTAACAAAACAAACAATTGCAAAAATGTCATTTCCTTTCAAAATCATAAACATTCATGGCATCTTTCTTAATATTCCGACATTGTACTCGACCTTTGCGAAATTTAGTAATATTATTGATAATGTTTTGAGTGGGAAAATTATTAAATTAGTTCTCAGTTGAGATATTTTCAAAAGGATACTCGTCAGCTAATATTATTCAAAATTACGGTGACTTACAAGAGCCGTTTTAAATAGCTTTAAAGACCAACACCCTATTTTTCACTACAAAATTACATCACGAACATTCAAAATAGGAGGCCGGCTTTTTTTACAAAAGCATGTTTTTTGAGCCTCCATTTAAAAAATATTATTTTGATATTCACTTACAACGAAATCTTTTTCATAAGAAAAAGTGTCTGTCTTGACTGCGCAGCCAAATTATTATGCATCTGTGCCCGCAGTTGCGACGAATATTATGATACCTTGGGACATATTTCTTGGTGCACCCGGTGTCTTGTTTTAAAAAAACTATTCACAAATTTATTGTTATTATAATTACATAAATACAACAAAAAGATACATTGCTTTTGACAGTTGCAACTATTCTCTTTTCAGACGTTTCAAAAGTGACACTTTTTTTTCAAATACGAACGATAAAAATGAATTTACCCTACATCTTAGATTATATATGATACAGATACCTAGTCAGCGCAATGAATGTATGCCAACTAAAACTACGCTGAAACAGACGAATTTCTAGTATACGTACACCTACCGATACGCACACCAACATAATACGTAGACCAACCGATCTACCGCCTCACACATACATGTATAAAAAACTTGGCATACATTTGAATTCGAAATTTGTAGTGCACGCGGCTTCTGTACATTATAATTCTATGCCCTACATGTATAAATATTTAAAAGTTATCATGTAGGTAGGTACCTATTTATCATGTAAAGGTAGCACAGAGATAAAAAACTCGACCGTTTTTAAGTTTGAAAAGTCGTTGGCCATTTATATTGTATCACCGTAGATAGGTTGTATTTATAAGGTAGTATTAAATTTATCTTAAACGTGTTCTGTTTTTGAATTTATTTTTATTTGTTATACCTATGATAAAATAGCGTTTTAGATGATGGAGTCCAAAATAGTCCAAAGTTTTTACTTGACGTATAGATTCTGATAGGTATCTACACAAGTTTTATTTTTTTGTAGATTTAATGTTGTGTGAGAAAAACTAAGATGTTGTATAATACATAATTCCAAATAGCCACAAATAAAAGAATACGGAGATATGCAAAAGAGAGTGCATGAGCAACGCTCTGCGAGTCTCCTAGTTAAATATGAAAAATAAAAACGAAAAATTATTACATTTATGTTTGTAGCCGCGGCGGGCTAACATCGGAGGAGGGATTTGAAATTATTTAAATTGAAAAAGGTAAAAATAAACCTGTCTGAGAATAATCTTTGATGTTGTCTCATTTAAATTGGTGTAAGGGGGATATTTTTTTTTACAAAAATTCGCGTCAACAAGTAACAGCTGTCAACAACCAGAGGTGGACTATGGATAAACTGGAAAAAAATTCAATAAATTTCAAAATAATAATATAATTTAATGAAGAAGCAGTAATAAGCGGCGTACCGCAGGGTTCAATCCTTGGTCCGGTTTTCTTCATAATATACATAAGTCAAAATCCAAAATCTTTGAAGGCAATACAAAGTTCTTTGCCAATCCATGTACAAGTCATGGCCAATGCAACATGATCTAAATAAAATAAAAGAGTGGACAAAAAAATGACTCACCAATCTGAATCCCAACAAGTGCACTGTTTAACATTTTGGAAAAAATAACCCCGAGTTTGAATACTTCCTTGGAAATAATTAACCAAAACACGTTGAATCACAAATTGACCTGGGCATCATTGTATTCGCAGATTCAAAATGGGTGGATCCTATTCTAAAAAAACGTTGAGAAATCAAACTCGCTTATTTAATGCATCAGAAAAGCCTTCCAGAACATCACACCATATTTGATGTTAAAAATATAAAAAGCATTTTTAGATCATTGTTAGAATATGGTTTTCAGATATGGAGCCCTTACATTGCCAAGGACATTGAACTACTTAAGAAGGTCCAAAGACATTTACCAGGGCATTTCGCAACTTAACGTACGAGGAAATGCTTGACTTTTATAAACTGACAAAACTGGAAAACCGAAGACAACATGGAGAACTTATTGAAACATACGAAATATTATCACGCCAATATGACTGTGCAAATATGAAAAATCTATTACAATATAATGGTAACACTAATTTATTTAATTAAATAGACTCTCACGTATCGCTCTCCAAGAGAATCCAGCTGGAAGAAGACAACCAGGAAGACCTCCAAAGAGATGGCGAGACAGTTGGCAGTCCACATCGCAGGAGACAGAATAGCGGTAAAAACAGATTTTCGGATCTATGAAAAGGAAGAAGAAGACTAATTTGCTTGGCCATAGCTTAAAACTAAATGTAGGTTCTCGACAAATCCACGAAGGCATTTTCTTTCAAATAGAGTAGTGAATGCTTGAAATATATACTACGTAAATAAGTGTTGATGTTTTAATAAAAGACTGGACTTCTTTTCGACACAGCAAAATAGTAAGTATATAATTTTCGCCAAACATCTTGAACGATGTTCCGGTTGCGCAGAGCGCAAATTTGTGTCTTTTTGCTTCGTTGGTTTACAACCAAATCACCCCCCTTCTCGACTAAAAGTTCCTGATATTTGGCTACAACTTTACAACTAAATAATAAAATTCAACAGTGGATAAAGCCACATCAGCATTGGCTGCCTGCCTATGAATAAAAAATAATATTAATTCCATATTTTTACCTCAATTTCTCAAGCGGTATACTTAATATATAGAATGTAGATTGCAGTCTTTATAATATTCTCAGTGCAGCCTTAACCTATGATAATGTCTTCATTGCGGTCTTGATAAGTCTTCGGCGCAGTTTTTATAATTTCCTCATTGCAGTCTTGACAATGACCTCATGCATAATGGCAACAGTGCATGCTTGATAATATCCCAAGTCCATATTGACGGACTGTCATGATTTAAGATAAATTAGGTAATAGCTCTAAGTAAGTAAAATGTGACTTTGAATCAAAAGAAGAAGTCAGCAGAAGGTTTCAGAATAACCAAAGCCGCTACTGTGCTATTAGGATGTCAATATTGACTCAAAATTCAAATTGATTATTTTAATTTTTACCCACCAGAGGTTATCTATCAGCAACTCGGAGTGTCAGCGTGATGAAGATGGAAATGATGTTAGAACGTGATAAGAATCTTAATATTATATATGTTTTTTTATTCGAGAAGGACTCTCACGGTACATAGCTAGGTACCTACTCACTTGAAGTAAATTTGCACAATATGCGCTGATCAATTGTTTGAAGGTCCGTGATTCACTGAATTGTAAATATATTTCCAATCAATATTCAATAACCAGGTTCGATTCCCGGTGGAGACACAGTTTTTAATTCTGTTTTCAGTCTGGAACTTGATATTGGGTGCGTTTTAATTTATATTAGACATAGAACCTGTTATGAAGTTGCTCGAGAAGCAATACAATAGTAACCTAGCAAGAGCAAGTGACAGCCAGACATACGTCATAGTAAAAAGGCTGATTTTTTTCTGTGTAAGGATACCCAGCAGGTATGTATAGCTACGTTTTTATATCGCTCAGTTGACAATTAAAGTTGACGAGCAACTTAAATCACAATATTAATCTGATATCAATTCAATTATTAATTACGTTGCCGGGTAGCCTGTGGGTGGGTTTTTAGTTCGATATTTAAGGAGTAGGTAGGGGTGGATTTGGTTTACCAAGTTTTTTTACAACTTTTATTTGATCTTATACAATATTTTCTGTTTTATGCAAAAGCAAATATATATTTAATCCAAGAAAGAATTAAGAATGTATAATTTATTATTTCTTAAAATAAAGAAATAGAAGAATGTTATTTTTAGCAACAAACTACACTTGTACAAGATATAAGGTAGTGTTCACCATTTCCTTAGTTTATCTTGAGATTTTTTATATTGATTATTGATCTAGGAAACTAAGAAGTATTAATTAATTTACTGAAAGTTTCAAGATTACGGAATTCTTCCACTTTTTATGTTTATATGCCCAAAAAATACTCACAGTTAGTCGTTTTATCATTCCTTCTTCTTCGTCGAGGTTATTTGACATGTTTTATTGAGTATTTTTATCTTAACAGTTTCGCAAATTCTACTGTCGTCCATGGTCTCGCCAGAAACGTCTTCTGCAACAACCACATCTTGTTATGTCCTCGCCTAACCCCGCATATAGACCTGATCGTCGCATCAATCCAAATCTTCAAAATAATCGTTACTCTATCAGAAGGTCTTGAATGATGTGCGGAGCCAAAGTGTGGTGTATTAGAATACGTGGTATTGCCCACTTCCCCGATAAAGGATATAAGGACGGTAGAGACGCGATTCGCGGCATCTTATCGTTTCCGCGCTTTACAGATAGTTAACAGTATATAACTATAACAGTGTAGGTACTTGTTCGGCCAAGAGCTCTGCTACGTAATAAACCGAGTATAACTTAACATATGTGTTTAACGTACTAACCCACACCAGGACAAGACACACATCGTGCAGAACTTAGAAGACTGTATCTTTATAGTTCACTTTCTCTGGGTACCCAAGCCAGTGCAGCTCGCTAATGAGAAATATTGTGTGAAACTCATTGAAAATCTTTGTATCTGCGCCAAATAAATCATTTGCTGATACTTTCACAAGCCAGCATAGAATATAGTACAACTGTTAGTAAACAACCTTTTTTTTATTATTGAAACCAAACAAAATATAACAATATAATTACAAACAATAAAAATATTACAAAAAAGTACAATTTAAATAAGTTATATGAAACATTTTTTTACAGTATTTTTTGGTATACACCACCTCACTAGGCTGAGCCTGTACCGAGGTGGCAGATTTTTTTTTTTGCGTTATATCTGACAGAAAAAATACTAAACTTGTATTTAACTAAAACTTGTTATAAAATATACCTATTATAAAATAAAAATATAAACTATTGTAGCTTGATCATGTTTCCGCAGTATATAATGCCCTTGTTTCTAATCCATGTTTCTATTATTTTCTTGTATTTCAAATTATTCATCAACTGTATGTCCGTTATTTCACTTTTTATCTTATGAAAAATTTTTGGAGCTAAATAATAGTAATGTCTTTGTCCGAATGTCGTGTTTGTCTTTGGAGTCATGAGAAAATTCCTGCGTGTCGTCTCGTAATTGTGTTGCGGTGTAATGTGAATTGTTTTATCTTTATGAAAATGTATAGAAATAATTTTGATATATAACTGTGGAATGTTGAAAACTGGAAAATAATTAAATAATTGAACTGTTGGATATGTAAATGTTTTTTTTATTATAACCTTAATTAAAGCTTTTTGTGCTTTAATAAGAGGATCCATATTAATTTTAGCAGCGCCACCCCAACCAATCATTCCGTGTGTTATAATCGATTGAGCTAGCGCGTAATATATTGTTTTATATTTTTTTTTATTCATTATGTTGCGAATGTTCTTAAAAATATAAATAAGCCTTCTTAGTTTACCTGCAACTGTGTTTATTTGATCTGTCCATCTTTAGTTGTGATTAATGTAGATACCCAAATATATATATGTAATGGAGTCCTTGTTAGTGGTTTGCAAAAGCAACTTTGCTCGTGAGTACAGTCATGTATGATTAAATTTTTGTCTTGGCTAGGTTGCCGTCTAGAATCTATACTGAATGTCATGTATTGAGTTTTGTCAACATTTAATGTAAGCAAGTTTGCATCTAGCCATTGTTTTATTTTATTAATACCTTCAGTAGCTGTCTTGTATACATTTGTCCATGAATCGGAAGTAAAAATAAGAACAGTGTCATCCGCGTAGCAAATAGATTCTCCCTGAAAATTCAGTTGGCATAAGGAATTAATATATCTGCATATAAATAAAGTAGACCTGGTAAGATTGTCGTTCTGGATTTGCGAATGTTTGTGCACGACTATATTCATGTCAGTCTGCCCAAGACTGCCTGTTCTTACATTCGTTTGAAATCTTTCTATGTGGAAATCGGCAATTTTACAGTAGAGTAAAAAACTTACAATATTACATTTTTATAATATTACATTTGAAACAGTATAAAAACACAAAGCCTCACAAGCTGATAAGTTTTTTTTATTATTTTCAAAAGAAAGTTAGTTTAAATGTTATATAATAAGAATTAAAGAATGCTTTTATGCTTTACTCGCCGAGTCGCCAAAATTGATATATGTGAATTTACCCTGAAGATGACAAAAATACCAACATTCTGATATATGCGTCCCTATCGTAATTAGACCTCAAATGGCACGAAGTAATAAAATCCGACACAGGGAGAGTGAGCAATTCACGTTGAACAAATGGTCCCTTTTGCATTGTGGGTCAGATTTGCTTTCCTCGCGTTGTTCCACCATTCTTTCAGCTGTCAAATATTCGAAAGTTACCTACTTTATATTTTTATCGTAATTAATATGTATTGATTTAGTTTATTTTCCAATATTTAATAACTTTATATTTTATTTTCTTTCAGAATCAAATTTTAGACTATATAGTTACAAAAAAATGTAAGTTGAAATTTCAATTCTCGATGAATTTAGGTAAATTTTAAATCAACATTCACATATGGAAAGAACGTAGGTATTTGTTTAAAGATATTTTCATAAATGAGTTGGTGATTATTGTATTTCGGTGTACAGGTTATGTCATTTTTCTAGGAGTAGGTGAAAGAGTGCAGAAGGAATGGCACATGAAAATAACATGTTGCGAATGGTTGCACTTAGGGCAAACGAATTTAAAGAACAGCAAGAAAGGAGATGTGAAGCCAGTAGATTACAAATGACGGCGTATAGGGTATTACAATTTCTGCAGCAAGAAAGAGGAAGTACAGATTTTCAGTCTTCAAGTAATTGGATAGAGGTAGGGAGTCGTGATAATTTAATGATAATAGATCAGATGAATATGCAAGACGTTGAAGTAATAGAAATTACTGCACTCGAATGCGC
Source organism: Molanna angustata (assembly GCA_963576475.1). NCBI lineage: Eukaryota > Metazoa > Arthropoda > Insecta > Trichoptera > Molannidae > Molanna > Molanna angustata. The sequence goes on along the minus strand of OY754972.1, from coordinate 36,537,087 downwards.
CATCTTAGCAGCATTAAAAGTATAAAACAGCCTCTAAGTCTTCAAGTCATAAGGCCCCTGAGTCAAATTGAAAACGCTTAACGATATCGCCAAACAATATTTTTTTTGTATGTAAAATAACAGATGTGGCATTGAAACATGAATCATGGAGACAAAAGGAAAATTCTGCTTTTTCCTATAGTTGCAATATAGATATTAACCTATAGTTGCAATTTATTTCTGAGCCAGTATCAACTTTTGGTAGAATGTCTATAATTTGTACATATTATGGTGATTTGAAATGGAAGGGAGAAAACCCAGGAATGTGTTGTAACAATGGAATAGTACACATACCTGCAATAGATATCCTCCAGAGCCTCTTTATACATTATTAACAGGTAATTCTATAAATGCATGCCATTATAGAATTAAGTATTTTAAAAGTCATGTTAGAAGATATAATAGGATGATGTATGAGAGGGTCAGAAATGAGGACATAAGGAAAGAATGTAAGATAATGAAAGATGTCATTAATAGAATTTAAGTGAACACATTGAGATGGTTTAGACACATGGGCAGAATGAATGAGGAACGCCTGACGAAGAAAATATACTTTGCGACAGGAATCGAATGAGAGGTCGGGGCCGCCCAAGTAAGGGATGGCATATCCATGGGAACGCTATTTTGAAAGGCGGAGATGTCAGAAGCATGAACAACAAATGAATATGTATAGGACAATGTATGAATGTCGACGAGGCGATGAATGTGTGTCAAGATAGAAATAAGTAGCGTTTGGTACTCTCTGCCTACCCCGCGAGGGACATGGCGTGATGGTATGTATGTAATGCTTGCTTTCAAATGAAATTTTTAGGAACCACTAAAGAATTATGAGTTATTATTATGAGTGATAGAGTTAGATGTGTTACAAAGGAGGATCGAATTAGAAATGAATACGTCCGAGGTAGTTTTGGAGTCGCCTCTATTCCGGAGAAACTAAAGGCCAGACACCGATGGTACGGACACATTACCAGACAAAATGAGGATCATATAGTTAAACTCACACAGGATATACGCACTCAGTCCAGAAATAGAGGCCGTACATAGGCCACCTGGTGGACAAATATTAAGGAGTTGAGGGAGGAGCAACTAACCAGAGAAATGACGCAAGATGGAAAGGTCTCCGAAGGGCAAGAAAGGAAAGGTCGTACCAGAAGGGCCGCTCCAGATGAACTGGGAAGAGGCAAGGAAGAAGAAATCTATATTTTCAAAACATTTCTGTATGTTTCATTTAATTAACAAATTATTTTACTTTCAAATTTATGAAGATAAATTTAAGAAAATAAAATTAAATAATTGCCTACAATCAATTAATTTATTCACATAAAAATATCATCATCATTATTCTTAGCGTCACAACTCTTGATGGGTCCTATCTGTGTCCAAGAATCTTCTCCATACTGTTCTATCGTTGGCTGCCACCTTCCAGTTCTGCTGCCCCATGGCTCATGACTATGCTGATGTCCTGGTAAAGATCATAAAGCTCGGTGATATATATCTTTTACGCCATGTTTGACAGTCGTTAATAGGTACATAGGTATATTCTGCATAAGATTTTTCTTTCAAAGGCATCCACTCTGTTTTCATCGTGTTTTGTTAATATCCAGGTAGGTATCTGATAAAAATATATTACTATCAAATTCAACAAAACTTATTAACGTGGTAAGTTTTCTCCATATCTTTAACAATGTATATCTTTGTCAAAAACTTAATTGAAAAAACTTGAATCGAACTATAAAAACTATATAACCATATTGAATCGAACACCACATTTTCCTATTCTGACATATACGCATTGTCGTCTTGATACTCGACATACATACATCACCTAATAATAATAATAATTAAAGACTTATAGTATTAAAAATACAAAATATATAAAGGGAAAGAACACGGGAATCTCTTCGGTGACGGATCTTTAACCAGTTCAGTCGTTGCCTGCTCTCGGATACGTGGTCGAACTTCCTGAGTCCAAACACGTATTGAATGCAGACATTTTGTAACCGTTCGAGTTTGTTAAGTTGATCTTCAGTTGAATCTCAGCGTAGGCAACGTCAGCGTAGTCAAGTAATGGTAGCATGTGTTGTTGAGTTACGCGACATCCTACGTAGGCGATTCAAAGCGAACGCGAATGCGAAGCGATCCGAATGGATACATGCGAATTCAAAGCGATGCGGTGCGACGCTGCGGCTCTTTCCTACGGGCACGCGAATCGTGCTTCTGACATTATACTTTACCAAAAAAAACTATGGCACCGCTTCCAATTCGCGCGAAAATATCAAACCAATTGATCGCGTTCGCTTCGCATCGTGCCATGTCACACCGTACCCTACTTGCGGTCGGTAACGCAGGACACTTCAATAGTTACCGACTGATTGTTATTTTCGCGCCGCTTCGCGTTCGCCTTGAATCGCCTACGTAAGACGTCGCGTTAGAGTGATTTTAGTCTTAACTGTTAAATAATTTTTAAGTCGGCCTCATACGTTCTCATTTGTTATTCAACAGACATAGGACAAAGTTTAAGTATTAAATTTAGACTAAAATTATTATATCTATTTGTTTATAAATTTTTGGAAGATTAACAGCATATATATTACATCTAATATAAAAATTTAACAGCCAATTAGAAGTCTCCGCTGATTGGCTATACTGTCAGTTGCAAGTTGAAAAATATAACATAATAATATAATATGTTTCTGTAACAGATAAAGTTTCATCGTGAAACGAAGGTAAACATAAACAAGAAAAAATAATTATCACCGAAGAGAACATACATGATTTTATATTTTAGTGGTTACAGTTGGCAAAATAAATTATAGTATTAAAAAAATTGCACTTAGAATACATCTCGCTACTGTAATGCTAATCTGAAATACATCAAATTCTGGTGAATTAAATATAAAATGTCCATAACCAAACTATAGTACCGCTTTAATGTCTGCAGTTAAAATAAGAGTCTGCGAATGCTTGCTAAATTAACTGAAAAGGCGAATATCCTTATTTAAGCATAAAAAATTATACAATCTAAATACACATAACACACAATAGTAAGTGTAAACATTTAAGTAATATCATTTAGTTTAGATTTAGACTACATGTTGAGTTTGCAAACATAATTTATCGGTCATTTGTCAAACGTCAAGTCAAATGTCAACCACGGTGTTGCCAGGATTTAAAGTACTAATTATTATTGGAAAGTTGCATGAAAAAATATTAATATTTATTACATGCTTATTTACAAGGAGTTTAAAATATCAATCTTTCTAAAGTTAAACAATTTATTATTTTGTGTATTAATATTTTATAAGAATAAAGTTTTTGTGCGGAGGCGACAAACACAGCAGCGAAAAATAAAGCTTGCTCCGTGTCATGGTTTGTGAAACGCAAATTAAGAAACTAAAAGAGAAGTTTCGTTTGACTTCTACAATAGGGTTTGCAACCTTTTTAACCACTTTGCGGATTATAGGCGTTTGATTTAGTTGAAACTCAGCAATCTTCGTATTGCCTGTATAATTAAAAATGGTCCCTCAGTGTCTCCCGTCCCTTCGGTGCCTCCCGTCCCTTCGGTGCCTCCTGTCCTTTTAATGTCTCCTGTCCCTCAGTGCCACCCGTCTCTTCAGTGTCTCCCGTCCCTTCAGGTCCTTCTGTACCTCCCGTTCCGTCAATGCCTCTTCATTTCCTCCCGAATCTTTCATCCCTTCAGACATTTTAGTAACTTCAGACCCCTCATTACCTTCAATGCCTCTTCATTTCCTCCCGAATCTTTCATCCCTTCAGACATTTTAGTAACTTCAGACCCCTCAGTACCTTCAGATCGTTCAGTACCTTCAGACCGTTCAGTACCTTCAGATCCTTCAGTGCCATGGACCGCCGGAGGCGGTCATTTACCGCGCAGCGGTAAAAGCCGGCTGCAAGCCCTAGCTTAGAAGCTGAGCGAAGCGAAGCTTCTCAGCTAGTGTATAATAAAAATAAAACCGGACCCAAAGTACTTCCTTGAGGGACTCCATAAGAAATATTTCTATTGAAACTAGTTGCGTTACCTACATTAATTGAGTGAGAGCGATCAGATATGTATGATTTGAACCAGTTGTATTCAGTGCTGACTATGCCAATATTTTCTATTTTTTTTTAAAGAATTTTATGGGATACTGTGTCGAAAGCTTTGCTCAAGTCTAAAAAAACTGCTATACAATTTTTATTTGAATCAACAGCTTTCAGTACCGTATTTGTTACATTTAAAACTGCATCTTGCACTCCCCTATTTTTTCTGAAACCGTATAGGTTTTCAGATAAAATTTTGTTCTTATCAAAATATTCCACAAGTTGGATTTTCACTAGATTTTCTAAAACTTTAGTTAAAATATTTCGCAGTGAAATTGGCCTATAATTTGATGGATTTTGGATGGAACCTAGACCCAACAAATTAATACAATGGTGTTAATGTATAGAGTTGTCCCCAAACCACACAAACAAAATTCTGACTTTTCCATTGTCATGTTGAAGGAATCTCAAGAAGATCCAATAATTTATATTTTTATGTATTTATTTATTTGCTGATTAACGTCGAAAATTGCCTTTTACATACTCACAAACATAAAAATACACATACTGAAATCAAATAATTAAACACTCAATATAACTAATAAATTCATCATTCGAGTATACGAACACGTTTGCAGATATTATAAATGAGCTTATTTTTTAACAAGTTTTCGCTCCATAAATGCACAATTTTCGATAATAAAATAGTTTATAAAAAATATTCGTTTATAAAAAAAAAAAAAAATATTATTCCAAGACATAACAATAAAAACATGCAGATCAAAACAAATTTGTGTAGTGACAGATGGCAGTTGTCTTAAAACACCGCTAAACTAAACTTGGACAGGCGTGCAAGCGTTGTGTAAAATTTGTATAAGAGATACACAGTCATTACCCAACTGATCTGCTACACAGCGTTTATTGATAACATTTTTGCCGTGACTGTTAGTGTTTAGCTATTTGATTTCAGTATGTGTATTGTTATGTTTGAATAGTCTACATAATAAAATGGATACATAATAAAAAAAGAGCGGTGATAACCCAGCGGTAATGTCGTCGCCTCACATGCGTGAGGTCGACGGTTCGAATCCGGGCGGGACTCGCACCTCTGGATTTTTATAAAATCTATGTGCGGTTTTATATCACTAGCTATATGTAGCCATGATCCAATTTGTCTGGTTCCTCTTTCTAAGGGTTACGAAGGTCAAATGGCAGTCGCTTCAATGTAATAACCAGACTCGCCAATTCCAGGATCATGGTCAAAGCGTACCCCGATAGAAACGGGACAAAAGCGCTAAGGAAAAAAAAAGTCTACATAATAAAACAAACAAAAAAGCGACAAAAAAATATCAGAAGCGGAAAAAAAACGAGAGACTTGTGGCCAACGCTTAACTCCTCAAATATTAGTATTCGAATTTCGTATGGAAAATCTTCAGCATTTTCATGAAATGAGTTTGTTTAATTATTTTATTTAAATATTTAATTATGAAAACTTGATAATTCTTCAATGCCATTTTATGAAACTGATGTGTTTTTTTACCTATTTCAAAATAAAAATATCAATTTTAAGTTTCCTGAGCTTGGGGTCACTTTAAAATATTTGACGACTAAAAAAATCGAGGAGCACAATTCAGATATCCTTCAAAATCTAATGGATTCTATGCGAGTATTAGATATACATATTTGCTAAATTTGAAAAGAATCGAATGAGTACTTTAGTCTATAATAATTGATAAGTAAAATAACCGTGCATAGCATACATTACATAGCACGCAGCACGCAACACACACAGATACATTGTGATGATACTTTCAGAATACAATCTCAGCATGATACTAGTTGATAATCCCCACTATATCCCCTTGGGTAAGTGAGGAGTAAAGAGATAAATATATGTAAGTATATACATATGAACTCATAAAGAGACATTATGTAGAAAATTAAAATACAAAAAATAGCTGTAGATATTTGTATGGAAAAGATAGTTTAGTCCGTTCAGTAGATCGTTAGATATTTTTCTGATGTGAAATCTTTTGTAATTGTGGTGTCAAAAAATGTTATGTTTCGTACTATCGAAAATCTCAATAAATTATATTTGACATCCATTACTTGACGTCAAGTTTGTACATGGAAATATCTTTAACGATAGTGGGTGGCTTTAAAAGAAAAAAAACATGTTCTCACTATAGGGTGGCTCGACGCGACGGTATTTTATATACCTCCATTATAACTTTTAATGGGCTGATGTGAATTCGATCATCGCATAAAATTAAAATTTAAACGAAATGCACGATTAATTTTTCTTCTCTGGGGTGGAAACACTGGTGAGTTGGAAGAAATTGTCACTTGGCAATTAACTCGCCACTTGTTCACTACTGGGTGTGAAGAAGTGTATAATAAGTGCATGAATAAAATAATTTTAAATACATTTCTTTTCTGTCGAGAATTGAGCCCGGGACACCGTCTCAGAAAGTAAACGACGAACCATCTATGCCACGGCGCGGGCGGTCATAGGCGGTTCGTTTTTTAATTACAACGTGAAACGATTTGTAATTATACTTTGAAATAGAAAATGGAAAACATAATCAAAGTGGTTGTAGGCAATGCTTGGAATGATCTTGAATCATAAAACGGCGCTATAAAAGAAACTATTAAGATATCTAGGTAAATAAAATCGAAAATTTTGTTAAGGATTTATTTATTAGCGTTACTATGTCCTATTCTAATTCGTCTAAATTTATCCGTCTGAATTTTAGCATATGAGAAATGTCAAAAGGTTGACCAGAAAATACCTTCCACTGGTAAATTTTCGCAATGCTAAGTTTATGGCAGACAGTCACACTGCAGTAGTCGTCATACTTATGTGTCCCCTCTCTTTCATGATCTAAGGTTTTGAATTTTTACCTGTATACTTTATGGCATCTACATATATATTATGTCCTATTCTAATTCGTCTAAATTTATCCGTTTGAATTTTAGTATATGAGATATGTCAAAAGGTTGATGACTGCATTTATACGGGACTCATTACGTTACACCGCGTGGATAAAATCCTTTTATCCACGGTCGCCCGTTGATTTAGACGTTTTCGTACTCTGAAACGAATCAGAATAGGACATATTGGATTTTAAGGCCGATGTTCATTCTACGTACGCTGATATTTCAGTCTTGTATTACTCTAGGTGTGTTATGGCCGATTTCTCCAAGGCTCCTTAACTTAAAAAATCACTTGTTAATTTTGTCGACGGATAATTCGTGGTGAAACTCCATTATACTAGGTATAAATGAAAACACTAATTAGTTTTAGTTTCACTATTTAATTTTAACACTGGCACTGACCGGTATCGATCTGAAGATCATCGTCAGAGTGCGCGAAAATGAAAGTAAACAGAGTTTAAATAGATATGACTGAAATATTGGTACACAACCTTTTTTTTTTTTTTTGTAAAGTTCTATCAGTTCGATTAGTATTGCCAGAAAGAACTGATGAAGAAAACTGGCAAACAAAACAGTATGGTAAATATGTGTGATGTATACAAAGTTTAGTAATGTTGAAGTAGAAAGAAAAACTGATTTTACATTATACAATATAGAAACGAATTATAAGAAATATAAATATTATTGAGTATCCAGAGGTTGTGTATCCATGTAGTGAAGACCAAATGTGTGCAGGTATCTGAAACAAAGAGAGTGGTCGGCAGTAAAATTCTTTATATCGAAAGTAAACAAACAATAAAGGATAAGTGTTGGAATAACCCCACATTAACTGCATATAATGTAGATTGTTTAAAATATCGGTTTTAATAACGGTGAAGGGGAGAAGTCTGTCTGTAAATTTATCAAAGTTTTGCTGTTATCACATTTCAAACGATTTATTTCTAAGATCTCCAAACGATCTAGTTTTTTACCTTTAGGGTTAATATGTAAAATTTTGGTATTACTATCGATGGAGAAGTCATGACCAAACTCGTTAAGATGTGCAGCAAAGTTGGATGAGTCCTGATTAAGTCTTTTACAACGTAAATGTTCATTAATACGGATCTTAAATTGTCTTCCCGTTTGGCCGATGTATACACTTGGACAGGAACCACATGCTAAAGAATATATACCGTTATTTTCAATGGGGTCTATTTTATCTTTATTGTTAATGAGCATTTTGCCTAATGTTTTTGGATTATAAAAAGCTATATTTTTTCCTGATTTTTTAATAACGTTACCTGCTTTTACGGACGAATTTCCTATGTATGCTAATTTAATCCATTTATCTGATTTTAAAAATTTTATAGTTAATCCAGGGGCTATGTTTCTGAGAAGGTTTTTCTTTTTCTTTTTTCTTATTAAGTCATTAATTAATTTAACTTTATATCCATTGTTTAGTGCTAAATTATAAATAATATTGAGTTCGTTATCATAATTTATTTTTGACATAGGTACATTAAAAAGTCTGTGTATTAATGAGTGGAATGTAGACAATTTGTGAGAGTTGTGATGTCTCGAGCTATTATGTATTATATTATCACTGAATGTGGGTTTCCTGTAAATGTTAAAATCTAAATTTCCATCTATAATTTGTATTGTTAGGTCTAAAAAGTTAATTGAGGATCCACCAACCTCCATCGTAAATTGGATGGATTTATTCAGGGAGTTGAGAGATTTTAGAAATAAGTCTAACTGTCTTAAAGATCCTGTCCAGATACCTAATATATCATCCACATATCTTTTATATATTAGGAGATTTTTAAAACCGGACAAGGAGGAAAGTTTGTTTTCTAAGTAATCCATAAAAAAATCTGCTAAAATCGGTGACATTGGACTACCCATCGCTAACCCGTTCAATTGTTTGTAAAATTTACCATTGAATCTAAAATAATTTTGATCAATACAAATGTTGATCAAATCCCATAATTCATTTATTAAAACTGGATTTAAATTGGTCGTGAATATATACTCGTTTAACGCAATTTTCAATTCATCTATTGGGATGTTTGTAAATAAACTTACGACGTCAAAAGATATTAAAATGCTATTGTTAGGGACTTTAATATTTTTAATTTGATCAATGTTAATAATAATATTAAAGTCCCTAACAATAGCATTTTAATATCTTTTGACGTCGTAAGTTTATTTACAAACATCCCAATAGATGAATTGAAAATTGCGTTAAACGAGTATATATTCACGACCAATTTAAATCCAGTTTTAATAAATGAATTATGGGATTTGATCAACATTTGTATTGATCAAAATTATTTTAGATTCAATGGTAAATTTTACAAACAATTGAACGGGTTAGCGATGGGTAGTCCAATGTCACCGATTTTAGCAGATTTTTTTATGGATTACTTAGAAAACAAACTTTCCTCCTTGTCCGGTTTTAAAAATCTCCTAATATATAAAAGATATGTGGATGATATATTAGGTATCTGGACAGGATCTTTAAGACAGTTAGACTTATTTCTAAAATCTCTCAACTCCCTGAATAAATCCATCCAATTTACGATGGAGGTTGGTGGATCCTCAATTAACTTTTTAGACCTAACAATACAAATTATAGATGGAAATTTAGATTTTAACATTTACAGGAAACCCACATTCAGTGATAATATAATACATAATAGCTCGAGACATCACAACTCTCACAAATTGTCTACATTCCACTCATTAATACACAGACTTTTTAATGTACCTATGTCAAAAATAAATTATGATAACGAACTCAATATTATTTATAATTTAGCACTAAACAATGGATATAAAGTTAAATTAATTAATGACTTAATAAGAAAAAAGAAAAAGAAAAACCTTCTCAGAAACATAGCCCCTGGATTAACTATAAAATTTTTAAAATCAGATAAATGGATTAAATTAGCATACATAGGAAATTCGTCCGTAAAAGCAGGTAACGTTATTAAAAAATCAGGAAAAAATATAGCTTTTTATAATCCAAAAACATTAGGCAAAATGCTCATTAACAATAAAGATAAAATAGACCCCATTGAAAATAACGGTATATATTCTTTAGCATGTGGTTCCTGTCCAAGTGTATACATCGGCCAAACGGGAAGACAATTTAAGATCCGTATTAATGAACATTTACGTTGTAAAAGACTTAATCAGGACTCATCCAACTTTGCTGCACATCTTAACGAGTTTGGTCATGACTTCTCCATCGATAGTAATACCAAAATTTTACATATTAACCCTAAAGGTAAAAAACTAGATCGTTTGGAGATCTTAGAAATAAATCGTTTGAAATGTGATAACAGCAAAACTTTGATAAATTTACAGACAGACTTCTCCCCTTCACCGTTATTAAAACCGATATTTTAAACAATCTACATTATATGCAGTTAATGTGGGGTTATTCCAACACTTATCCTTTATTGTTTGTTTACTTTCGATATAAAGAATTTTACTGCCGACCACTCTCTTTGTTTCAGATACCTGCACACATTTGGTCTTCACTACATGGATACACAACCTCTGGATACTCAATAATATTTATATTTCTTATAATTCGTTTCTATATTGTATAATGTAAAATCAGTTTTTCTTTCTACTTCAACATTACTAAACTTTGTATACATCACACATATTTACCATACTGTTTTGTTTGCCAGTTTTCTTCATCAGTTCTTTCTGGCAATACTAATCGAACTGATAGAACTTTACAAAAAAAAAAAAAAAGGTTGTGTACCAATATTTCAGTCATATCTATTTAAACTCTGTTTACTTTCATTTTCGCGCACTCTGACGATGATCTTCAGATCGATACCGGTCAGTGCCAGTGTTAAAATTAAATAGTGAAACTAAAACTAATTAGTGTTTTCATTTATACCTAGTTAAAAAATCACATTTATGAACCACTTAGCGCAAAATTGCATTTCACCAAACAATCTTAGCCTCGCTTAGCGATGTCGGCGCATAAAATTTTAAGTGGCGGTCTCTAGTGGATTAACCATTCATAAACGTCACTTAACGCGTTTAACAGATAGATATTTGGTTTACGATTTCGTCGCAGAGTTGTTTGTTTATTGAATTTATCTTTTTTTTGTAAAATTTAAGTTATATTTTGTTTATTATCATCATGGAAGATGGCTGGATTCGTGAAATAGTTGAATTGGTCGATGAAATAGACATGCTCCATCCGTTTGTTTTGAAGTATTTGCCGTGTTTTTTGAAACTAATTCAATTAATTTAGTTTTTTCACTGGGGTAAAATTTGTAGAACGTTTCCTTGGTTTATCCATAATTATACTCTGCCAAATATTATATTCTGATAAATATGCGCGTCCCGTGTCGAACAATCTCAACAATCAACAAGTGCGAAGCGAATAACAGCCATGACAGCGAGTATATCCTAGGATGTACACCGATTTTTTAAACCTTACCTACAAAATTTTGGTAAAAATATGTTGGTTAGGTTTGTCTGTAGTTATAATTGCGACTGGCATGAGCCAGTTGCATTATATATTAAAAAAAGTAACAAATATTAATATAAAATAACTAAATTGGTGTGAATACTAAATAAACTGTCTGTACATGATGTGTCAAAAACAAAAACTGGTTGTTGGTGAAATGCAAATTTATTAAGTAAGTCACTTAAAGATTTAAGTTTCGAATGGGTACTTAGCTGATGTTCGGTTTTGAGGGACCTTGGAGAAATCGGCTATTAATCTTCTATTTACGTTCTTTTTGCGCTTTGATGCCGAGATTGCCAATTCTAGAGGGCTTCACGAGTTATTGTTCGTGCTACGCACTATTTTTGTCGCTTACTTATCGTTCTGTGAAAGGGGCGTTTATAGTCCCCATATGCAAAGCTGATAGTGGCGAGAGAAGCGAATATTACTCTACGAAATAAAGCTGTTTTCAACCCTGCTCTTACTTTAAGCACTGCGGACATCTGGAGGAAATCTATTCCACTTTATAAGACCACTCACAATACCAAAGCATCGATTGTAAAAAATTGCCTTATTGGCTCCTTTGGGAAGTATGTGATTCAGACGACATGAGTTTGGGATATCTCCAATGATATTATATAAACATAATAGGTACGTTACTAATCTTATTAATTACCACATACCAGAGGGATTCTGTTATTCTATTTGCTTTTTCACACAGCTATAACTTAGGGTCGTATTACAAGAGTTATTTGAGAAAAATGTAAGAAAAAGGTAAGGTCCCGTACTGCGAGAATATTGCTTACGGGACCTCAACTTTTTCTTACGTTATTCTTAAATAACTCCTGTATTACGACCCTTAATATTATTTTGTCTCTTTCACAGCCAGTATTTATTGTGAGAGATAATTAAAATGTGACTTCACTGGGGTAAAAGAGAAAATATGTCTGCAGTATGTGTCTATTATTGTACTATCTCATTCTCATGTAACGTAGTCTGTCGTGTGTGCTCTTTCTTGGTGATATTGTAAGAATTCGTAACTGTACCATTTTCGAAAAGCGCTTTGTTTTCATACGTATAACTTGTCTATATATAAAATGTCGTTGGATATCTCCCAGAGAGCTATTTTCATTGAAATATTAATTTGAAAATAGAACACTGTGAATAGGAAACAACGTGTATTGTATATAGCTTGAGATTAAAAGGATATCGATACGGTATTGAGGGTTCAACGGCCGAAATAAAGTATTATAATATTATGTATATGTAGGCAGGGCCGGATAAATCATAGAACAATCAGGAACAAGAAGTCAGTGCGGTTGTCTTAAAAAGGGTGCATAAAATTCTAAAATGTTAATCATATAAATCAAAAATCCGTTCTCTTTTCGTACCCGGATAGAGGCTCGGTATGATGGTGTATATGTAAAAATCCTACTTAGAGGTGCTCGCCTACTTTCAACAGGTTATTCGTAAACGTTATGGTAAACATAAACCATATACCTACACACCCTCACACAAAAATAATCATTGTAATAATTTACTTGCTTTAGTGTTAAATTATCTAGGTATGTATGTACATAATGAAGCCAGCGCCCCTGCTTCCAAAACCGCCTGGGCAGCTCACTGTAAACTTCATATGAGATGGTAACAGAATATTTGAAGGACTTCCAGATACTATTAACCATAGTGACTTTAATGATAAATTATACTAAGAACTATTTTTGCTTGTTGATGGAACATACATAGGTCGTTTACAATATGCGGAACTAGATATCAGCCTATAACACGGTCATTTTGTAAAAGGTAAAGAACGTTGCATTGAAATGCTAAGATAGTTTCAATATTTTTTTTCCCTTTCGACTTACGCGACATACCTACATATTTTCTTGGTGTCAGTCACCGACGCTGTTTAGTCAGCATTGAACAAACCCTAACCTATCTCTTTCAATCATTCATATATAATTGTTTCTTTCTCTCTCTTCTGTTTGGTGTCAAGTTTGTGTCAACAAAAGTATCAATATAATTTAGGAGTCTAGTATAGACTAATATATTATTTGGGCATTATATCTGGTGTTGTCAAACAAAACAAATTGACTCAAATAATGTAATAACACATTATCCAACTGTCGATTCGTTCAAGAGAATCAAATTCTATTGAAGGAGGAGGCAGTTAAAATCCAAGATGCGAGTACGAAGGAACATTTTGTATGGCGTAGTGGACTTTTTGCATGCTAATAACACCAACTAGAGGCCTCGCAGCATATATGTTCCCATATATGGATTTATTCAATATTCGGAGTAGAACATTTTATGTGAGTTTTGTGTGTCTGTGTGTGTGTCTGTGCCTGTGTGTCTGTGTGTGAGGGTGTGTGTGTGTGTGTGTGTCCGTCCCTCCCTTATAACTTTTGATCCGCTCAATTTACAAAGCCCAAATTTTCATTATATATAAACAGTTATAGGGCTGCAAAACTTTTATACTCAGAATTCCAGGGTTTCTCAAACATTTTTTATTAAGTAAATATTTTTTTTATTATAAATTTATGAGTTTAACTGCCTTTATTTCCAAATATTCTAAAAATATCGAAAAAGCCGAAATACTCCAACTAGATAATTTAATTTTCTATAAAAAATATTCATATTGTAGAAGTAAATCTCAATTCTTTTTTAACAATTTTTATAAAAATTTAATTTAGTGACGACATCACTTCATACAATTTGTATGGCAGTCGCCTATAGGTACACAATATGTAAGAAGACTTAATAGTTTGACACTTAAATCTCGAAACATACATACATACCATCATGCTGTTTTCATATTCTGGGTAGAAAAAGAGGACTGACCTCCATACTGTCCTATCTTGACATACATACCAACATGTGTTAAAAATTTTCTTAAAAAAGTTGGATCTCATGTGTTACATGCCACTAGTAAATATGTAATATTATTAATCTCCAATTGTTCTGGCTATTTTTTTATAAATATCTAATAATAAACAACTATATAGGTAGGTTTATGTTATATTAACAAACTGATTCGTTATTTTAGACCCGATGTAATTTTGCATAATTTTAAATAGTTCTACATTTGAAATTCTAAAAAAATGGGAAGGGGTGGGGCGGATTCAAATATACGGGCGCAAAAACACGTTTATCCGGTCCTGTATGTTAGTACTTGCTATGAAAGTAGGAAGATGGAATGTGTAGGTATGTAGGTAAATGAAAGAATATTGGGGTAAGTCCTATAGTGAATTTTCTTGTATCGACACAGGAGGTAAGAAATGTTTAGTGACAACTTTAGGAACAAACTTTACTTTACCAAATACTTACTTGATTGTTAATAATATTGTTTAAGAAAGTAAGGCGATATTTTTCTATCCTCACTAAATTATGATTAATTTCTTAGTGGTTCCAAATAACCCGATAGTATATCGAAACAGTCATAATACTATATAAAACTTTACTCTACTTTAAAGGGACTATCCAACGTACGCTTTATAGATATTTTTGGTGAAAGGTATAATTGATCAAGTTTGTTTTTCACAAGCTGACTAAGTCCGTTACGAGGTGGTTGCAGATCTTATTTATTTCAATCATAACCAATTACCAGTTCGATCGCTGTGGTGTATTGTAATAACATTTCATACAATTTTCACTTTTATAAATATTAACAATTAATTTTTTTTTACACAATCCTTGTTAAAGTATTGATTTGATCTACTTATTATTTAAGAGGGTGACTGCTGCCAACGTACCTATTTTTTCAATTTGAAATTGCTTAATTACTACAAAACGAATCATTTTGAAAAAAGTAACCTAGTTAGTTTGGGTATTATTAATAAGGAAAAGTATACCTTAATCTTTTAATTATGTTCTGTATATATTCTTGTAGGAAAATAATAAGCATACCCCGATTTTTGACATTTATCTTAAATTTCTAAAAAAACTTTAAGTTATAGAGCATTATATTTTTTTATAAATTATAGAAGATCAAAATATCTAGAAAAATACGATGTAACGTTGCATTAATGCATCAGGTTAAGTTAATAAACCAAAATAACTTTTAATTCGCAATGGCGCTGAATGGAAAATAAATGTTTTTTTAGGTTTATTTACTAAACTTGAAGCATTAATGCAACGTCACATCATATTTTTCTAGATATTTTTGTCTTCTTTAATTTTAAAAAAAATATGTTGACCTACGCCTTATATTTTATTAAAAATATAAGATAAACGTTGAAAATCGGGGTATGCCTTTATTTTTCTACAAGAATTTATACAGAGCATTATCAAAAAGTAAAGATATATTTTTGTTTATTAATATACAAACTATCTAAATTATTTTTTTCAAAACGATTTGATAAGAAGTAATGATGGTTTATCAAATTGAAAAATAGGTTGTGGTATATCAAAAAAAAACGTTGGCAGCAGTCCCCCCCTTAATCATTGATATTATTTGATCAGTGTTTTCAAATTATATTCATAAGGTCCATAGAGTAAACACGAGATTCATCGATGAACGTTGCGCAAGCACATATAATGATTATCTCGTAAGTCACGTAATAATTGTTTTATAGAATTTAAGACGTCTATATTATTTTTCATGGATATTTGTTTTATGTGACGTGAAACTTCATTCAGCTCAGTAGGTTGGTATTTGGATGTATTTCATTCAAAAAATAAAATTTTGCGAGTTTTGAAGACACAAAAGTAGGTAGGTAGGTACGTCCAATAAATGAACTTAATATATGTGTGAACGAAGTGATTATTTATCTCAACCAATTTTAGGTCGTATTATAGTTCCTGTAACTATCTTGACTCGTGTTGAGGTTAAATCTTTTATTTTTAGTATTTCTATGTGCCTTAATTCAATTATGTACTTTCTTTCGTTCACAGTGGCGTTCTTTTATGTGGTTCTATATTCTCCTTCTCGGAAAGACTATTATTGGATGGAAAAGGAAAATAAATTCGTAATGAATGTACCTAATACACTTATGTTAGGTAAATATAATAAAATACCTACTTAGTTGGTACCAGAAACAACTCGGTAATATTCGAAATAAGTCTCGTTATTACATACTTATCTAGGTATATATTCTTAGACCTTCTTATTACCCTTAAACAGACTCGCAGTTCCATACAAGGAAATACATAACACTGCTTTCTGAGTTCATAAAAATAATACATTTAGCTAATGCAGGTCCTTTGTGTACATATATATTTCACTCACAGTTAATGTAGCGAAATATCTTATTTATATAATTCTGATGCAGAAAACTACGAGTACCTCTACTTGTTGAAATTGGGGTTCTTTTAACACTGGTTAGTTGAGTTGTTTTTAACAAAAATTAAAAATAAAAGTAAAATTACAGTAATTTGATTTCATAAACCCATATTAGAATTTCATCCTACGTATTTATTTTGAATTTGAAATTTCTTGAAATTACTCTTCATACTCTTCTAAAGATCAACAAAACAAGGGCGTAAATCTCATTCTAGGTACCTACATTTTAATAATAGTTTTTTAAATTATTTTGAATTAGAAATTTCTTAAAATTACTCTTAATCTTCTAAAGATTAACGAAGTCAGTGCGTCAATATCATTCTAAGTAGGTACTTAAATTTTAAAAATAGTTTTTAAAATGATTTTTAATTAGAAAATTATTAAAATTACTCTAACTTTTCTAAAGATTAACGAATTTAGTGCGTAAATCTCATTGTAACTAGGTACCTACATTCGAATGACAGTTTAAAAATTATTTTAAATTCGAAATTTTATAAAATAGCCAAGCCAAATATAACAAAAAAATGCTTGAAATTACAATAAATGGAGTATTCATAATGATTTAGGGAGTTAAATAAGACAACTATTTATCCAGATTTGGAACCCTCAGAAAGCTGTGTTCGCAAATTGACAGTAAAAAATCTGGGATGTTTTTTTGTTCTTTGAACATCGCTGGAACATGTACATATGTAGATATTGTGAGAGGGTCAGCTATATTCAATCGCCTTATAAGTGAAAATTATGAATAATCCTTCTATTAAAGAACGTTTCGTTTATGAGAAATATCTCATGGTGACAAACACAACTTTATTTTATAAAAAAATAAAATTTCATAATAAACTTTCTTAAATTATGTTAATATAAAGATATATTCATCCCTCAGTTAAGATCGGATCTCGTGTTAGAGAGAGGAGCATAGGCATTACATTCATTCGTTTCTGGGTGAAGTCGAAGTAGACAGGCGCCAGATTTCGCAACAGAGAGCCAACGCTCATCAGTGAAGCACACGTTTGCACGTATACAAATCGACGAACGTCGACCGTCTCTCGCAAAACCACAAACTCTATCCAAACCCCTATAACACATTTAATTAAAATACAATTAATTCACCAACACACATTAGAAAAAAACTTGCACTTTTCACTTATATTATCTATCATTGGATGTGGTTATAATTGATTGTATATTTTATTAATGATTTATTAAATAATGTGCAGTTTTCCTCAATTCATCTGGAAGGTCATTGAAATATAAAAAGTATAAAAATGGTGCTGAGCCGTAGATGTATTCAGACGAGGGACAGCTATGTTATTTCTTAACCTTATACTAGTGTTTATTTCATGGATTTCGTTGTAATGTTTTTTAAATATTGTTAATAAATCTATTATACATTACACGATTTCTTATCACATCAAAAAATAAATGTGAGGAATTCCACGTAAACAAATATACAATAAAAGTAAAGATAATTAAAATTAAATGAAAATTAATCTCAAATACAACGAAGGTCTGTCATGTATCAACAAATAATTCCGAACAAATAAACAATACTTTTTTTGTTTAGAATAAACATAGAATATTGTTTCTGAAAAAGAAAATAATATAATTTCTGACGATATTCACCATTTCAGACCCGAGACAATAGTCAGGCATAGACAACTGGAGGCACATTAATGTTTGTTTTAACAACCGGTTTGATTATAACAAAAAAAAATTATTCTTACTTTAAAAAGAGTAAATAAAAATAATTAAGAGCATTCTTTTCAAAGTATTCTTTGCGTAAAAATAAATTCATAAAAATACTCCTGGTTTAATGCTTGTTTATTTTTTTTTCATATGAAATACAAAATCGTTCAATTTGACTTAAATATCAAATTATCAAGCTGAAAAATTCAACGTACATTGTCATCGGGATGATACAAATTATAAAAGTTTCAGTGGAATTGGCAGTATTTCAGGGTTTGAAACAGGGTGATGATCTGGTTCCCACTCTCTTCAGTATCGTGCTTGAGCATGTGATAAGAAAAACTCTAGTGGACACCAATTCCAATATTTGGTACAAAAGTAGTCAAATTGTCGGTTATGCGGATGATATTAACATTATAGGAAGATCAATGACAGCCATGGAGACAGCAGCACATGAAGTAGGATCAACAAAGTTAAAACAAAAGTAATGACACAAAGCAGAAACCCGGTGTATCGACCGAGAGGCAGTGTACAATACAAGGATAAATACTCGTTTGATCAATTAATCAATTCACTTACCTGGGCTCCAGTATGACCGAAAATAACGAAGATCCAGTTGCGATAAGAAAAATAATTACGGCAGCTAACAAAACATATTTTTCATTGCTCCCGGTGTTTAAATCTCGCAGTGTCCATCTTAAAACAAAAGTCACACTTTACAAGACCATAGTGTGAACAGTGTTGGCATATGGATGCGAGACATTGACCATAACGGTGAAGATGTCTGAAATGCTGGACTCCTTTGAAAGAAAAGTACCAAGTAGAATATGCGGCCCCGTGAATGATAGCGATGAATAGCGCATTAGACGTAACGATGAGTTGTACAACATATACCAGGCCCCAAGTATCTCAACGCACATGAAATTACTTAGGCTGAGATGGGCTGGACATGTACAACGAATGCCAACCTCAGGGGTGTAGAAACGAATCATGACTGGACACCCGGGTGGGAGAAGAAGGGTAGGAAGGGCGTCAAAAGTCGGGTACTAATAATAATATAATACATTATTAATTAAGGTTCTGTAAGAAAGAATACTCATAAACGACCTAAATAGGTACTGAATATAGAACCTGCTTGATGGTATAAATTCGCCTGCTAAAATAATACGTTTTTGCCAAACTATATAATATCTCAATGGAGACTAATTTGGAATATATATTTATAGTAGAACCTAGAAAATTAGACATATTTAGTACTTACGAGTTGTTATCGCCTGGTTTACGTGATCACTTTTTAAGAACTTGCGCAACGTTCACTAATAAATTATGCCTTTTAATTAACTTCCCTTATTAGATTTTCAAAATTCCATATAATGAGTTGAATGGCATTATTTAGCACTTGAAAATATCGTAATAACACCATCGCCACCTACATAATATGTATGGTATGACGATGATACTTTTTTCTAACTCTATCTATTGAGAAATTGGTTCGTAAGCAACGCCAGCACGACCGATAGGTATACTTAAATATATATTTAAAATTGATTTTTTTCTGGGGAACGAACTTAAAAATCATTTCTAAGCTTATGGCTCATAATATAATATTATCACTGCTGCAGTTTTACCGCTTTTTTTCTCGGTTGAGATTTAATAATTTATTATTGAGTTGTCATTTTAGCATGAAAGGTTGTCGTTCCCTGTTGCAACCTTTTCCCGTGGAAAATGGACTGCGTATATTGACTTTTTGTCGCAACAAGATCCCAAAAGTGATTATTTCTAAATTAATTGTTTACTCGACAAATTGGGAAGGGACTCTATGAAAGGATGAGAAACAAGAAAAGTGTAAGATACGAATAAAAGGACACGGACAATAATAAGAATAATTACATCAACATGACGTAGTATGTTGGAAGAATTATTTAATTGATTTGAGACTAATATCTCACACATATAGATGACGAAATGAGAAAAGTATAATTAATGCTTTTTTCTGGACAAACTTTTTAGCCAAATATTTAAGAAAATTAATTTTAAACACCAATTTGACATGCTATCCTAAAAGTTTATTAAAGGCAATAAGCGTTAACAGTTTTCAGAAAAATACAGAAAAAAAATCATTAATTCATTCATAACATTACGGAATATCTTTGAAGTTCGATTGACCGAGTTGGAGTGACAGCAAGATTTTTCTGCGCCTGTTGTTTTGCGGGGAATGCAATGTGTATGGCACCCAACGCAAATGCAATGTATGATTATTTCGGAGGGCTTGGTTTCTACTAGTACTGCATAGAAAATATAAAAAAAAATACGTTTTACACTTTGACGCTTTACCTTTACCTTTATTAACATTTTAAATAGCAATTTCCTAAATCTTAGCAACATTTTATCTGGCAAAGCCAGGGTTCAAGGTTACTCAGGGTTCATAGTAGCCAATCGTTTTTACCTGCTATGGTGTACTTACACGGAATAAAAGACGTAAATCTGGAGTCACATGTTCTTGGACTATACGACTTTGCTCTTATTTTGATTGTTTTATATAGGTATTTATAGCGTAGTATCAATTAATTGTGTGGTAGATATATTAGGACAGTCAAGTGAACTCGTTCTGGATGAAATTGATATTAAGGATACCATATTTGAGGTAAACAGGGAGAACGGAAGCTAGAATTTTCTCTCTTGACATACATTTCTCGCTTCGTTCACGTCCATGCATCGTCTCATACACGCTCTTGTGTTATTCTTATTTTTATCGTCTCCATTTTTCAAAATTCCATTTATGTGATCTTGCCAACTTTTCCTTGGTCGATTTCTACTTTTCGTTCCTCTTTTATCAACCTTGTATACTTTTTTGTCAGACGGTCATCACTTATAATAATAATGACCACTTCCTTGCACCCTGCGCAAGTGGAGAGTTTATTGCCGTATGGCAATTTCTTCTAACTAACCAGTGTTTCCAGCCCAGAGAAGCAATATTTGCGTGAGAAATAAATTCAAATGAAATTTCTCATCTGCTGGGAATCGAACCCAGGACGCCCGCACAGAAATCGAACGGCTTACCAACTGTTCATGGCGGTCGGCACTCATTCTTTCTATGTGGCCAAATACCCTGAGGGCATTTATTCTCATTGTTGGAATCTATCCCAACATTAAAATATGTTGTTGTCTTTGGTATTAAATATTTTTTGACTGTACATGGTAATATTGGCACATCTGTAAGTATTAATATGTAGCAGTTGCTACCTTTGCTATATTTTTTCCTTGACTTGTATCTACCTTATCTATGTACAATCAGTCAGTCTAAAAATAAAGTTCATACCAGATACGCGTGTGTTTAATTTACTATCATTGCACTGGTTGAGGTGTCCAGAGCGAGTTGACTACAAAATCTGCTTAACGGTGTTTAATGCTGTGAAGGTCCTATTGTTGGCCCTTCTTTGCCGGCTGCTCAGGTTCGAGCTACGCTCTCACCGTCAGGGGATGTCTTCGTTGCAAGTTAAGGTAGTTGAATAATATATACATTAAGGTTTAGCAAAATATATTTCTCGGTCACTTGAATGGGTTGTCACGCCGTCAATACAATTTCAATACAATTTATACATAGATACAATTACATACATGACTACAACGAAAGGTCAATACAATTTATTTTTGTTAGTAATCAATAATTTGAGATATATCGTAAATAAGTTAATTAATATTTTATACCGCGTGTGTCATCTTGAACCTCTACAAAAAATAAACAAAAAGGGTGTGACGGTACCTGGAGCCTTGTAAGGGTTTGTCGGTGTCGCATCGAACCGACTCTTCGAGAAGCACTAAATACTTCTCCAAGAGATGGGACAGTTCACCACCGGAAATGAATTCAGTGACTATGTACAGCTTCCCTTCAGTCTGCCATTTCGGAAAACAGCTCACAATGAAGGATGGCGACCGCAGACCTCTTGTATATGCACCTCGTCCCTTACTTGCTTTAAACAATTCTCGGATACTATCTGAGCTCGAGCAGAATCCTCAGAGCAAGCAATTTCTTAGATTCAACATGATGTACTTAGTGTACTTTGCGAAATGCACCCTTGGAGATAGCATCCAAATGTTTCAATTGCTTGCTGTGCGTGTCACAGTCGATCTTAAACTCGGGCAAGAAGAAGCTTTCGATATTAGCTACAGGCCAAGCAGTTCGATTGGCTCGGAGGGGAGCCATCAAAGTAGAATCATTCCAGGATATTCTAAATCGTCCATTATTATAACGCTTTTACAAATTAATCACAGTCAATATTAATATCAATTACACGAAACTTTAAAAAGATGCTTTAAAGCAAAAATTAAAAAATATTTAAACTTTATTCTGATAAAAATTAACACCGATCAACATTAGCTGTCTATGGTTATTTTACTTTTCACTCTCAACACTTGATTATTAATCACTGGAGTTATCATTCTAACAAGTGTAGTGTGAACACGTATCTTTTTGATCCATAATAAATTTATATTTTGTGCTAGCTTACAGTTCTTTCAACCACTGTTTAATTGTGAAAGATAATTAAGTTACTAATACCTCCACATTTTGAATAAAAAGTTGTCAACGATCTGAAGTTACTTTATTTTCAATTAATCCGTTACTTTATTTTCAATTAATTATTCTATCGCACCACATTCGATATTATTCTTCTCCGATCAAAATACTTTCAAAGTCAAAACCGAAAAAAAAGCCGGCGGGAATCCAGACAGCAACTCGGCGTCACTTGCGCGCGCCGATAGATCGGAACGGCGGGAGAGTAGACGAAAATCGCCGCGCGCGCACCTCTAATTCTCATATCTGCCGATGGGGCGAAACTGTCGGTGCGCGCGCAGGTCGGAACGGCCTTCGATGGGAGAGAAGACGAAAATCGCCGCGCGCGCACCTCTAATTCTCATATCTGCCGATGGCGATACGGTCGTCTGAGGCGCGCGCAGCTCGAACGGCCTTCGACGGGAATATAGATAGAATTGTTGCGCACGCACCCGTACTTTTCATCTCTGCCGATGGGGCGACAGTGTCGGTGCGCGCGCACCGAAGGTCACCATCTGTACCGAATCCAATGCCGTGTGATTTGAGTGTCGTAAGGAGTATTTATACTCCTTACACACCATCTTATCTTGGGAAAAAAAAAAGAAAAAAAAAGTGTTAACGTCGGTTAGCGTCTAGCAATTCGGACGATGAGGTCGTCAATCGTAATAACATCCAGGGATCGCGGTCGCTGCTCACTACTAAAATTCCCCCAAGGCTCTCTCTTTCGGTTCTTAGTAGTTGATGACACACGATGACAGGACGATGGACAAGATTTACCATAAAAATTATCAGCATGTTTGATCAACCCTTCTCATCGTCAAGGAAACATATTAACAGAAAAAATGATGCCCAAACTTCAAGTTTAAATGAACGAGGTCGCTATTGCAAACGATATGCTACAATCGGAGTTGCCTATATCAAGCAACGTCGTTCATCCAACAATGATCATACAATAATACAAGTACAACACTTGTATGCATGACAAAAAAAATATTAACAGGAGCAACGAAGGACCTCCGATTACAAGTCCAGATGAACAAGGTCGCTATCGCAAACACTATATGCCATAATAAGGCTTGCCTATATTAAGCAACGTTGTTCATCCAACAAGATCATATAATAATACAAGTACAACACATTATATACATGACAAAAAATATTAAAAATCAACAAAATTCAATATAAAACTAATTTACACAATGGTTCACTGAAGCTATGTTTCTTGATGTTGGGTGGGAAAAACCCTTTAACAAATGGCAGTGCTTTTTCCCCACTTCACTGACACTGATTAGAAAAACCAGTGGTTTAAATTTCTTGCTGTCGGGATATTTAACTTTACACGGAGGGAATACATATTTTTTGGTTCAAGTATGACACTTACAAACTACGTACGAAACTATCAACTTATATACTAGCAACATAATATATACTTAATAATTAATTCTTATATTCCAATTAACATTGGTTGCGGTGTGACAATCCATTCTGCAGTAACAAATTTATACAAATAATGACAAAATATAAAGCACCATCAACGGTACGGGCTTAATTTAAATGAACGGTTTAGGGATCATCAAATAGTCGTACGATAAGATAGTATAAAATAAAACAGTGATAAAATAGACGCGGTGATTCAAGCAACCGTGGAAACGAGTATAAAAATGTTTAACGTAACTTAGAATAACATAATAGGAATGTAAGGAGGACTTAAAAGTGCAAAGTTGACACATCCTTCAAACAATATTAGACGGGAACACGTGTGCAGACAACTGGAACTCATTAACTCAAAGGTGGAATACAGTTGACAAACACACAGTATATACTTTGCCCAAATAGGCAGACGGAATCCACTTGGATGCCCATTCTCAATATCTCACTTAGACCGCAGATGAGTGATTATACAAGCAGAATCGGCAATCACCCAACAAACGGTGTAGTCCATGAGCGTCCTAGAGGTTTCCAGTAAGTAGAATCACTTACACCTCAAAGTGCGGACTTAACCACCGATAGAACAATTTCTCCTCCGGAGGAAGTTAGTCACTTTTCCGTCCTCAGAGACAATTTTCCACAATCCATGATCTCGTCAGATCATACTCGCCCAGCCATCGGCTAGACTGCAACTCCTACTTCAGATCTCTGGTGATCAGCCAAGATCTCATCATTCTTCCACAATGCTTTCTCAAGGGTGACAACAACAATTATTGCCACTGACAATATGACATGATCACTGCTCAGTCAAGGGTACTCTGAATAATCATAAGAAGAAGAACATCAACTACAGTCACAGAGTGTCTAGACTCGTCACAAACACACTCAACTCACATTCGTCAGAAACAAGGCTCATCTTTCGCTCAACATCTGTCATACCATGAAACATACATCATTCGTCACGGAAAGATACATTTATACACGAATAACGAGTCCAAACAAGTAAGGAAATCAAGAAGTACTGGGGGGGATGGGATAACCGAGTCGACAACGGTGATACACACCGGCCCGTATTTGTCGACCATGAAACACAATAATTTAGTAAATAGGCGCCACTTGTTTTAATTTAAGGGAAAACAAGAACCCGAGAATTTCATCCTATACCTTCGGTCGTATAAGGAAATATTAGACGGGGAGAGTGAGAGCACCATCAAAATTAACAGTAATCGGATATTGACCGAATATACATATACAAAACAAAATTAGAATAATAGATACACGTCCATCTGGTAAGGATTTCGACATCAACAGTAAGACGGTAAAAAAATATTACAAGTACATGGTTCACAATTGCTTGAATCAGACGTAGACAAAATCTTAAAACTAACGTAACTTAAGCCTAAGAACGTGATGACCTATGTAAGGCAACATGGAAGGTGGACAGACAGAATAAGGGACAGTTTTATTCAACCTTGCGACCAACACATTCAAGTATGACTAGCGAATATGTGTCCAAGGGATGGGAAAGATGAGAGGTAAGATATTAAGGTGAATCACATGAGAGAGTGGGATAAGAGGTTGTTCGGAGGTTTTTACTCCGCTCGCAACACAATAACAAGAGAGACCTATTCTACTAAACCCGGCCTATTGGGTGCCGAAAATGTAGATTGATCCGGGGCCTTTTACGCCGCATTCAAAACTACAAAATGGCAGAGGTATTCTTTAGGCCCCAATCTGCAGGCGGTTTTCAGAGGTAGACTTTTGAAGAATTCGATGATGTTCAAAACATGTAGTTCCTGTCTAATCGACTTTGACTATGTCTTTAATGTGATACCGACCGCAAGGTTTACCTTGCATGTTACCCAGTAAGTAGATCTTGTCGGACACACACTGAAGTACCACATTCTTGACAAACTTAGGGGCAAGTTTGGAAGTAAAGCCCTTGGCTCCATCGGACAGAACGAAATTCCTTCTCCAGACTGTTTGACCCACGGATAGCACACAATTCTTCCTCCTTAAGTTGTAACGACTAGCATTCTTTTGGAATGCTGTTAATAGGTGAGAAGTTACTCGGTCGTATAATGTTTCAAGGTTCTCAAGTGATTTGATATAACTCGGGGAGTTGTGGTGAGGGTCATGTGGGTCGTTCTCTACATCATGCATTGAAGCATGCGGGTGGGGGTGGAATCCATGCATTAGGTAAAAGGGTGAGTGGTCTGTGGTTGCGTTAACGGTGTTATTTAATACGGAGCAAATTTTGGGAAGGTGGCCACACCAGCCTCTCTGGTCATCTTGCACAGAGATAGACAGGGCAGTGACGATAGATGCGTTGTACCTTTCAACGACATTATTTTGGGGATGGTACAGGGCGTTGTAGAACAGATCTTTTATACCGTAGTTTTCGAGGAACGTTTTGAATTCCTTGCTGACAAACTGTTTTCCGTTGTCCAGGATCATTGTTCGCGGAATAGAATAAGGTAGGAAAATGTTTTCTTCGATCAGTCTAATAATTGTTTTAGAATTGGCGTGGCGCAAGGGGAAAGCCCAGACAAATTTTGAAAACACGTCCACGACGGAGAGAATGTACATGTTTCGACGTTTGGAGAGTGGCAATGGACCAATTAGGTCGGCTGAGAGAGATTGCATCGGCCGATTAACTTTTTTGGGGACGGTCATGAGTCCTAAGGGTGGTTGGCGGTTCGGTTTATACGCCTTGCAAATGTCACAGTGTGAAAGAAATTGACGGATGGATTGAGACATGCCTCGCCAGTAATAAGTTCTGGAGAGGAATTCAAAGGTCTTATGGGCTCCAACATGGTACAGGAATTCATGAGTCGTCTGGATTAAGGGGTTGACATGGTCAGAAGGAACTACTACTTTCCAGCAGCGGTCGTTACCAGTAAGAGGGTCGTGCTTTGAATTTGAATAACGGTACAAGTGATTATCCTTGTACATAAATCCAGGAACTGACGCCGGATCAGTCATTGTACTCTTCTTTATTTTACTATACCAAGGGTCTGTAGAACCATCAAAGGGTTCCACTAGACTGAGATTGTCCAATTCAATTCGACTGAGCCCATCGGCCAAGTTATTCTCTTTGCCCTTCTTGTAGACAATTTGAAAATCGTACTGGGACAGGCGGCAGCTCCACCGCATCAATCGGCCTGATGGAGATTCCATGCTTGTCAGGTACTTCAGGGATCCGTGGTCAGAGTATACGGTGAACGAAGTTCCGTCCAGGTATGGTCTGAAGTGTTCGACAGAATTTAATATGGCCAGTAATTCACGTTCTGTCACCGAGTAAGATCGTTCCTGGGGAGATAATTTCCGAGAAAAATAGGCGATTACATGTTCGGACCCATCAGGCATATTTTGGGAGAGATAGCTGCCGACGCTTATGGCACTGGCATCACAAGTTAACGAAAAGGGAACAGTGTAGTCGGGTGTTTTTAAAACCGGAGCGGTGGTCATGGCTTCCTTTAGAGCACAATAGGACTGCTCTGCCTCAGGCGTCCAAGAAAATTCTTTGGATTTAATTTTCGAGCTAGTGAGTGCGCACAAAGGAGCGGCTATACGGGAAAAGTTGTTTATGAACCTGCGGTAATAAGAACACATTCCTAGGAATCCACGGACCTGTTTCGGGTTTTTAGGTCTGGGGTAGGATAACATGACTCTTACTTTTTCTGGGTCGGTGCGGATTCCTTCTGAATCGATAATGTGTCCGAGGTATTTCAGGGAGGCCTTGCAAAATTCCGATTTTGCAAGTTTAATGGTGAGGTTTGCTCCACGAAGACGGTCAAGAACAATGTTAAGGGTCTGGAGGTGGGATTCGAAATCTGAACTACAGATCAGGATATCATCGAGGTAACAATATACCTGATCTTGGACGTCACAAAAGAGTTCATCCACCAATCGTTGCATCGCCATACCACTGTTTTTAGCTCCCATGGGGCAAACTGTATATTGGAAGAGGCCTCGTCCAGGAACAAAAAAGGCGGTCTTAGGTCTGCTCTCTGGCGATAAGGGCAACTGCCAATACCCATGGCTCAGGTCCAGCGCAGTGAGAAACTTGATGTCTTTTAGATCGTCAAAAATTCGTAGAATATTGGGGATACGATATGAGTCTGCCGTAGTTACTTCGTTCAGTCGGCGAGGGTCCAATACGAAACGTGCCGTACCGTCTGACTTAGGAACGAGAAAACAGTTGTTCAGCCAAAGACTGCGGCTAGGCTCGACTACACCGAGTTCTATCATTTTATCGAGTTCCGAAATGATCTGCTGACGGCGAGCGTGGGATACAGGATACGTACGTTGTTTAATGGGTGGGTGGTCGTTCGTATCAATCACATGGGACACCAGGGTGGTTCGTCCTAGTCCTTTCTTTTCAAAGGAAATCTCTTCGAATCTACTGCGAATGTTTTCTATTCCACCCTTCTGCGTAGCAGAGAGGTGGTCGTACGATACAAGGCACTTGGGGGGGGTCTGGAGGACCGATATGACGACATTTTCTTTATTTATATTAATATTTACGTCCGCATCGGGGAAAAGTCGGGGGGCCAAGCCTGAGTCACGCAGGAATTGAGCACCCAATATTATCGAGTCCTCCAAGGATGGTACTGTACGAAAAGGTACCGTCAAGGTTCGGTTCTCGAAGGAGAGTGGAAGAGTAATAGTCCCGGTGATTGTATGGGGGGTCGCATCAGCTGTATAAACCACTCCTCCGGTGGGGCAGAAATCTTATTTAAAGTTCTCGAGGCTCGATGACAAGGAACCTCCCAACACGTTTGTGGCAGCTCCTGTGTCCAGTAAGGCTCGAAAATGGATGCCACGAATTCGGCAAGACAAAAACGTGCGGCTGTAGAGGTCGTTTCGGATGGATAAGGCGTTCATGTTGTATATATTATGGAAGCATTGAACCGTTTTTAGCCAATCCTCCCACTCCTTACGGTGTTCGGGGGATTGGCTCATTGGGCGTTTTTTGTCGTGCGAGAGGTTTTGGGTGGGGGACGAGAAAATTTCGAGGTGTAAGGAGGGTTCCTCTGGGCGTTTTGTCCTTCAGGACGAGGGGTGAAGCGAGGGTTGTCCCTTATAGGTCGGCGAGGGCACTCCCTGGCAAAGTGTCCCTCCTGTTGGCAGGAGAAGCAACGTTTGGCAGGGGGAAAGGCGACTGAGGTGACGGTAGGTCCGCGAGCAAGTGGTTGAGGGCAGACTGGCTTCCTTAGTTGGTCGAAGGAGGCGACCAGCCTTTCAATGGCCATTACAGATGTTGGATCAGCCGCAGCCAGCAGGGAATGGTAATCTGGAAGTAATCCCCTCTTCGCCACACTGATAATATCTGCCTCTGGGAGTGGAACGTCCAGCCCCGCGTTCAACTCCTGGACGCGAGATATAAAATCTATGGCCGGTTCTTGGGGCTTCTGCGCAGAACTCCAAATCGCCAATCTCCTCTCCTCCATGAAGTTTGGTGATTCAAAGCGGGAAAGAATGGACTTTTTTAATTCCAGCCACGAGACGTCCTCGGAAAATTTCAACCGATAGAACGCCAGAGCTCTACCTTGAAGAAACTCTGGGAGGGCGAACGTTAGCTCTTCCACTCTTACTCGTCTGGAGCGGGCCACCTCCTCTAACCTTTTAAGGAATTCTCTGGCGTCGCCGGAACCGTCAAACGTTGGTACCGGCCAGGTGCTATAGTTCGTGTTGATGTGCGGGAGGGATCGGCTCCTCCGACGTAGTAAGGAACTTGTAGGTGGTGTTGGGGGTAATTGTGGAGATAAAAGCGAGCCATCAGTCTGTATTGCTTGCATCACTAGGGTGAGGTCCCTAGAGGCCTGAGCTCTGACCACGGGCGCGACTTCAGGAAGTTCAGGGCCCAGGTTTTTATTGTAGTCGTTGGCCTGCCTCCGAAGCGTTGATAGAGCGCGCTTGGGAACTACGCCGCGCGCTGTCAATGCATGCTTTAGCGTAGCGGCACTTGACGAGTTGACATTGGGGATAACCGAACACGCTAAAGATGCACTCATTTTTAGAGTTGACAATTATTTTTGTACTAAATTCAACCAAAAAGTACGAGAAAAAATAGAAAATCTACCAGTAACTTGCAACGAGGCAGTTAAAACGAGTCCACACGCTTGGGCGCCATGTGTGAAGGTCCTATTGTTGGCCCTTCTTTGCCGGCTGCTCAGGTTCGAGCTACGCTCTCACCGTCAGGGGATGTCTTCGTTGCAAGTTAAGGTAGTTGAATAATATATACATTAAGGTTTAGCAAAATATATTTCTCGGTCACTTGAATGGGTTGTCACGCCGTCAATACAATCTCAATACAATTTATACATAGATACAATTACATACATGACTACAACGAAAGGTCAATACAATTTATTTTTGTTAGTAATCAATAATTTGAGATATATCGTAAATAAGTTAATTAATATTTTATACCGCGTGTGTCATCTTGAACCTCTACAAAAAATAAACAAAAAGGGTGTGACGGTACCTGGAGCCTTGTAAGGGTTTGTCGGTGTCGCATCGAACCGACTCTTCGAGAAGCACTAAATACTTCTCCAAGAGATGGGACAGTTCACCACCGGAAATGAATTCAGTGACTATGTACAGCTTCCCTCCAGTCTGCCATTTCGGAAAACAGCTCACAATGAAGGATGGCGACCGCAGACCTCTTGTATATGCACCTCGTCCCTTACTTGCTTTAAACAATTCTCGGATACTATCTGAGCTCGAGCAGAATCCTCAGAGCAAGCAATTTCTTAGATTCAACATGATGTACTTAGTGTACTTTGCGAAATGCACCCTTGGAGATAGCATCCAAATGTTTCAATTGCTTGCTGTGCGTGTCACAGTCGATCTTAAACTCGGGCAAGAAGAAGCTTTCGATATTAGCTACAGGCCAAGCAGTTCGATTAGCTCGGAGGGGAGCCATCAAAGTAGAATCATTCCAGGATATTCTAAATCGTCCATTATTATAACGCTTTTACAAATTAATCACAGTCAATATTAATATCAATTACACGAAACTTTAAAAAGATGCTTTAAAGCAAAAATTAAAAAATATTTAAACTTTATTCTGATAAAAATTAACACCGATCAACATTAGCTGTCTATGGTTATTTTACTTTTCACTCTCAACACTTGATTATTAATCACTGGAGTTATCATTCTAACAAGTGTAGTGTGAACACGTATCTTTTTGATCCATAGTAAATTTATATTTTGTGCTAGCTTACAGTTCTTTCAACCACTGTTTAATTGTGAAAGATAATTAAGTTACTAATACCTCCACATTTTGAATAAAAAGTTGTCAACGATCTGAAGTTACTTTATTTTCAATTAATCCGTTACTTTATTTTCAATTAATTATTCTATCGCACCACATTCGATATTATTCTTCTCCGATCAAAATACTTTCAAAGTCAAACCCGAAAAAAAAGCCGGCGGGAATCCAGACAGCAACTCGGCGTCACTTGCGCGCGCCGATAGATCGGAACGGCGGGAGAGTAGACGAAAATCGCCGCGCGCGCACCTCTAATTCTCATATCTGCCGATGGGGCGAAACTGTCGGTGCGCGCGCAGGTCGGAACGGCCTTCGATGGGAGAGAAGACGAAAATCGCCGCGCGCGCACCTCTAATTCTCATATCTGCCGATGGCGATACGGTCGTCTGAGGCGCGCGCAGCTCGAACGGCCTTCGACGGGAATATAGATAGAATTGTTGCGCACGCACCCGTACTTTTCATCTCTGCCGATGGGGCGACAGTGTCGGTGCGCGCGCACCGAAGGTCACCATCTGTACCGAATCCAATGCCGTGTGATTTGAGTGTCGTAAGGAGTATTTATACTCCTTACAATGCTTTAAATTACCTAGCACCACAATACATACAAGAGCTGTGTCAGAGAAAAGATCTCTCTGGGAGGCATCTCACACTTAGGTCTTCTGGATCACAGAGTACCAACTCCCTAAAGGAGTTGGACAGAGCCAATAAAGCGGCTTACTATGATCGATGCTTTGGTGTGAGTGGTCCTATAAAGTGGCTTACTATGATCGATGCTTTGGTGTGAGTGGTCCTATAAAGTGGAATAAATTGCCTCTAGATGTCCGCAGTGCAAATAGTAAGAGCACTTTCTCTAAAGGACTGAAAACAGCTTTGTTTCGTAGAGCAATATAATATCTATCTTAATAACAGCTCCCTTGGAATGATCTTGAATCATTAAACGGCGCTATACAAATTATTATTATTATTATCATACGATTCCACCACCAGCACCTACGAAAAAAATATTAAAAGGACCACTATTTCCACACTCATCTTTCATACGATATTTCTTTCAATCATACATTCTCGTCTAATATCCGTAATAATACTAATGATCGTCTGTCAATAATGTGTTACAGACGTTTTCTTTAATTAGAGCTTTCTAAAGTTGTCTGTACTAGATGGAATGATCTAGTTACGTCTATATTGTGGTCATCAGTGACTGGTGCTCTACGTTATGCCCAGAACGGATTGGTATGAAGACGGTCCACAAACAGAGTGATCCAGAAGCCACCATCCTCAGCCACGAAGATAAAGACGAAAAGAAAGCAAGTGATATTTTGATTAGAAAAATCTTCAGCGTCATTCGCATCTTATTATAGGCATCTTTTCGTGATATTTATAGTGAGGGTTGTAGTGAAAATATGTTTGGAGAGAGAGCCCTTTCTTTCCTCGTCCTTTTTCAAATAATACGAGATGATAAATGGTTCTCAAATGTCAAACGTCGTGACAGGATAGTAAAATATACGATCCTTGCAAAAAGGTCGCCGGTTCAGGCCCACGCGTTTTTCTCAAATGCGCTAAAATCGTTTTCCTTCGATGTATTCCCACGATAAACAATATTAGATTATGAACGAAAATGGCTCAGTACCTACAGCATAATCTATTGTCTAGTTATACCTTAAATGTATTAAAATTATTAGTTTGAAACGTGCATCATGGATATCTATCTAAATTTGAAGATAAACTTTAAAAAAAATGTCATGATTTGCACTGTAAGAATGTCTATAATATTACCTTCCATCCACAATCCCTCTTCTTCCAACTCTATTGAGATGCTTCAAAATACCTCTAAGTTCATTATTTTCTTTTAAGTATTTATAATAAACAATGAAACACATACTTCTATGTGTTTCATTGTTTATACTTAAAAGAAAATAATGTCCATCATAATATGATAAAAGGCATTTATTAAGACAAATATGTAACTAGAAGACGAAGGTATGTATTATTAAACCCATCGAGACTACATCTCCCTATCTTCAAAGGCTTGAACTCAATAGCGAAAAATTACGATACGAATTGCGAAATCAAATCTATTCATTATTAATAGTGGAGAAAAATAAGTACACCAGCCATTACTTGCTTGTCTATCGCACCAACTACTCTGTGCTAGATACCTACTAGTAGACTACATATTATTATGTAACTAATTATAAGTATTTATGTGGTGTTTAGTACGTATTTCAATTACTATGCATCCCTTACAAAGAGAGAGACATATAGTCGTGGTTGAGGGAAAAGCTTAAAAAACACATTTAATATTCTAATGATGTAGGCAAAAAAACGTTTTTGATTTATTTTAAATGTCAGGCGGTTAATTAAAAATGTTGTATCTGTTTCAGAAGAGGAGAGGTGGTACATAGAGGAATCAGTCAACAAAACACGAGGGGTGAAGGGTTGGAAGGCTTCAACCACCATACTACTGTAATGTGAGTGAATTCTCATTTTATTATTTCAACCAGTGATGAGCGTTTTCGGCTTTGGTCGAAATACTTAAATAAATCATTATAATGTTGTGTTTTTTTTTGCAATAAAGCAGTATACATACAAACCAATACAAATATTATTAAATGAAATAAAACACAAATGTATGCACACCACTACAATTATAACTTTTATTCAATTGAATAAAAATTCCTCCACATATAACGAGAAAAAAGAACCCTTCCTTCAGGAGGATACAAAGTATACCTACTAAAATAAAAATACAATATATAGACTTTAAGTAAACATAATGGGTGAAGTGTAGGCTGGGTTACATTATTTTGTAGGGTGGAGGATGCAATGAAGTTATGAGAATCGTGTTTTATTTCATTTAATTCATTGTTAAATGATACAATGAAGTAAAAATACAATATATAGACTTTAAGTAAACATAATGGGTGTAGTGAAGTGTAGGCTGGGTTACATTATTTTGTAGGGTGGAGGATGCAATGAAGTTATGAGAATCGTGTTTTATTTCATTTAATTCATTGTTAAATGATACCATGAAGTAAAAATACAATATATAGACTTTAAGTAAACATAATGGGTGTAGTGAAGTGTAGGCTGGGTTACATTATTTTGTAGGGTGGAGGATGCAATGAAGTTATGAGAATCGTGTTTTATTTCATTTAATTCATTGTTAAATGATACCATGAAGTAAAAATACAATATATAGACTTTAAGTAAACATAATGGGTGTAGTGAAGTGTAGGCTGGGTTACATTATTTTGTAGGGTGGAGGATGCAATGAAGTTATGAGAATCGTGTTTTATTTCATTTAATTCATTGTTAAATGATACCATGAAGTAAAAATACAATATATAGACTTTAAGTAAACATAATGGGTGTAGTGAAATGTAGGCTGGGTTACATTATTTTGTAGGGTGGAGGATGCAATGAAGTTATGAGAATCGTGTTTTATTTCATTTAATTCATTGTTAAATGATACCATGAAGTAAAAATACAATATATAGGCTTTAAGTAAACATAATGGGTGTAGTGAAGTGTAGGCTGGGTTACATTATTTTGTAGGGTGGAGGATGCAATGAAGTTATGAGAATCGTGTTTTATTTCATTTAATTCATTGTTAAATGATACCATGAAGTAAAAATACAATATATAGACTTTAAGTAAACATAATGGGTGTAGTGAAGTGTAGGCTGGGTTACATTATTTTGTAGGGTGGAGGATGCAATGAAGTTATGAGAATCGTGTTTTATTTCATTTAATTCATTGTTAAATGATACCATGAAGTAAAAATACAATATATAGACTTTAAGTAAACATAATGGGTGTAGTGAAGTGTAGGCTGGGTTACATTATTTTGTAGGGTGGAGGATGCAATGAAGTTATGAGAATCGTGTTTTATTTCATTTAATTCATTGTTAAATGATACCATGAAGTAAAAATACAATGTATAGACTTTAAGTAAACATAATGGGTGTAGTGAAATGTAGGCTGGGTTACATTATTTTGTAGGGTGGAGGATGCAATGAAGTTATGAGAATCGTGTTTTATTTCATTTAATTCATTGTTAAATGATACCATGAAGTAAAAATACAATATATAGACTTTAAGTAAACATAATGGGTGTAGTGAAATGTAGGCTGGGTTACATTTTTTTTTTAGGGTGGAGGATGCAATGAAGTTATGAGAATCGTGTTTTATTTCATTTAATTCATTGTTAAATGATACTATGAAGTAAAAAAAAACAACCGTCTGTCGATGATGGAATGAAAATATTGTTTTCAACTAAGGCATGTGAAAACTAATGTCCAAAATTTGAAAGCAGTCTTGTTATGACTATTGGCCGTTGTTTGTTACAAATTTTACATATCAAAATAAGAAAAACGAGTTTGCATTGCAAGTGTACAAGTTAATTATACCAATGGTCATAATGGACAAGATACCAATAGTACAATTCCCCCTCTATGGAACTTTGTGGTGCAGTACATATACATACATAAAACCTGCATGGTTTTAGAATTCTGATTTTTGTATAATTATTTCAGTAGGTAACTATTATATCAAAGAATCAAGACCATGTCTACTTATTTTTTTGGTCTTATTTCTCCCATCACAAGTGATAACTAAAGCATGTTTTGTTCACGACTCCTGATGCGTAACGGCTTATTTCCTGTTTGTACCGGATTTCCTGGGACAATATTAATAACTCCAATGTTTAGACACAATGAACATCTACATACATCCAAACTTTTTCTTGTTTAAACCCATACATAATATTCTAATACAATTATTGCTTTTCACAGGAATATTGATAATTATGGTTTGATGACAGTTATCAAATTTGAAACAATAGATATCTACCAATGCTTTCAAGGTTCTTAAACACAAAATATATTATACATAGCAATCATGTGTCTCGCATATTAAAAAGTCGTTAATTTCTCGGTAGTTTTAAGATTTGTCATTTATTCTAATGTTACTTTGTGGCTTAAGTATCTTTTTTTTTGGGTCACAATCCAAAGATTCGTTAGCACCAAGCAGTCGATCTCTCCATTTATCTCTATAATCCACTAGCCACTTCATTTCTCGTTAGCTGTTCCAGTGCACATCACTGATCACCTGGTCCATATAACTGTCTCTAGGACCTCTATGGTTTTTGCCTTCCGTCATTCCTTCGGCGATAGTAACGACCAGACCCGGTCGTTAACATCAATCCAATTGGATGTCTAATGTTATGGCCTATCCAATTGGATTGATGTTGGGTAACTTAAGCACTTGCCTTGTTTCTCCGTTTCTGCTCAGTATTAGATCGTTTTGGATATGACTGATATGTCACCTGGTATTTTATTTGGATAATGTTTTGAAGGAGTTTTGTTTTCATATAACAGTAAAACTCATTCCCTAAAGTGCGTTTGTAGAAATCTTGAGTCTTATATCCTTGAATCCTATATTTTGGTTCTTTGCTGTACCGTGCCTATAGAAATAGTTATTGTCTTAGAAAGAAGGTACCGAGTTCCATCAACTTTTTTTTGCATAAATTCACCGCCTAATTCACATTCATGATCTTTGCATTGTCTTTGATCGTCTGTCATTTACCCTTGCTACGTTTTCTTCTTTCAGAATAACGTATTGTTCACAAGGTTATGCCAACGTTTTCTTGGTCGACCCCTACATCTCATTCCTTCTCTTTTAACTCTATAAATTGCCTTAGTCAGTCGCTCTTCATTCAGTCTTTGTATGTGACCGAACCACCGAAGTATGCTTTCATTCTGTTAAAAATATCCTTCTTCAAGTTACATATGTACACGCAGCTCTTGTATGAATATATAAAAATATGTTATGCTTTTATTATTTTTATATTTTCGTCAAATTTAGACTACTTTGCAGTTCACAATATTTCCCTAAACTTTTAAACGAAAAACTATTTTTAACAACAAAATAATTTCATAACGAATCATTCGTCCGGCAAATCACTCGAAGAACGAAAACAAATATTGTATTATTTTTTTATACATCGCCGACACACGTACGAAAGTTTTGAAATAAAATAAAACGCATTTTATACGCCGCATGAATAATCTAATAATTCAAGATAAAGAGTTGTGAGGGAGATGTGTGTAGCGAAGTGAAGTGTAGTAGGTGTTGGGTGAAATATCACATTGAACATTTGTCTCAAGGTTCTATCATAAGTGTATTGGTTTGGTTGTGTCTCTTTACATAAAATGATCCAGTCTTCAGATATATGTATAGAAAGAGATACTAAACTTTTTTCACTAGCATCTTCATCTTTCAAAATTCTATTTATGTTATCGTGTCAACTTTTCCTTGGCCGATCTCTACATATCGTTCCTCTTATATACTTCATTTGTCAGACGGTCATCACTCATTATTTATATGTGACCTTAAGGGATTTATTTTCATCTTACTTACTTCTTCAATCATACATTCTCATTTAATACCCTCATTTCTTATTCTATCATACATCGTTTTGATACACATTCGTATTAGTGACCTCATTTCAACCGCGTCAATTCTTCTTTCATTCGTCTTCTACCAAATCCATGTCTCCATACCATTGTGTATCGCGGTTTTTATTTGCCTCGAAATAATTGTCAGCCATTACAGATCTTAATGCACCATTTACTCTATTACCTGCCGTTACCCTCTTTTTAATATCTTTTTCCAATTTTTCATCACGATGGAACATTCTTCCTAAGTACAAATATTCATCATTCTAATTCTACATTTCCACTCGTATCTCGCATTTTGCTATTTTACACTTTTTAGCGCATTTGCTCGTTTTTGTTTTTTATGTTTTTACTGTATTTGTTTTTGGAGCCTGATTTTTAAAATTACTTATGTTAATTACAGTAATCTGGCACTAGTACCTATAATATCAGGTTAAAAATATTGCACCGTGAACAATTAGTCGCTGGAGAAGATTTTCTACTGTATTCGTGATTATTAATATATTTCTAGTTTATTATAATACCTACATAAATATACAGTTCAGTTAATCAATACTAGGCTCTTATTTCAACAATATTATTAAAAAGTTTCTTTCAACCAACTAGAAGTATTTATATAATATTTACGTATAAAAAGGGTACATCGACAGACATCCAGCTTACAATTTTCATAAAAAGAAAACATTATTGGTTGACGAGCTCATATTTAATCACACACGTATGTTGCACATGTAAAAGGTACATAAATAAAAGAAAATTAAGTTACAAAAGTTAAAAAAAAAGAAAAAATAAAGTTACATAAGTTATGCAAAAAAAAATTAAGTTATGCAAGTTACATATTATAAGTTGGAGTAAAAAAACAAATCAGGTATATACATAAGTTAAGTAGTAAAAAAAAGTTACATAAGTTACAGAAAAGACAATTTCAAAATGATTATAATCAAATAGTGTATACAAATAGCACTGAGACCTTCTTAAAACAACACGCGCGAATTAACTTTTATCTAAAAGGCAGAGAGCGAATCCGCAAACACGTCAAAATCAGGACTCTCCCTTGTCATATCATTATACTGTCTGCACATTCTTGGTATGTGATAATCTGAAATATTAATAATAAAATAAAAAAAATACGTAACGTAACGGAAATTATCTTCTAGTAACTTCCCCTATTGATAGGCATTGCGTATGAACGGTAACTTTTTAAATATTTATGTTATGAATGCCTCAAAAATATAAACCTACTCGAGATTTTACGCGTGAAATTGACCGAAAATTTTTCATCCTTAAATGAAACAATTATCACATCTACAAAATTCAATTCTCCAATTTATTTTTACGTGACCACTCGTCTTTAGTGAATACTTTATTTTAGCAACCGACAATTTCTTATACCAATGGTTGACTATAACGGAATTTCCGATATATATTTTCCGCTCCGTTTATTGGTTTGTATAAAATTTCCTACCTCATGTAACATATTGAAGGTTTTAAATAATATTATTTTCCAGGGTATAGTAACATATTATTATTGTGAAGGGATCATGTATACATAATATTGTTATCACAAATCGATATCAATTTGTATAGATAAAATACTCTGGCGAAGAATTTAAAAAACACACTCTTTTTTAACAAACGACAAAAAAACTTACATACCTACATAGAAGTAACTTTTAATTACTTCTTCTTGGTAAAAAAACTTCGTATCAAATAAATATATGTATACATATAAACATACCATCACGCCATTGCGAAGTAGACAGCTAGAACCGAACGCCACTCGCCTCTATTTTAGTATAACTAGTTGCATGTAACACATGAGATCCAACTGTCGATAGCGATAGTATGTATAGTTGAAGAATATGTACCAAACTATAAACCCATAGATACAAATTATTGAATATTTTCAGATATTTTGTTTTCTATACAACATATGTAGGTATGTATGTCAAGATAGGATAGTATGGAAGAAGATCCTTTTTCCTACCCAGAATATGCAAATTGCATGATGGTATGTATGTATGTTTGGAGATGAAGTAACAAACTATTAAGTCTTCTTACATATTGTGTATAGGCGACTGCCATACAAAATGTATGAAGCGATGTCGTCACTAAATTCAATTTTTAAAAAAATTGTTAAAAAAAAATTGAGATCTTCTACTACAATGTTAATATTTTTTATAGAAAATTAAATTATCTAGTTGGGGTGTTTCGGCTTTTTTCGATAATTGTAAAAGTTTTGGAAATATAGGCAGTTAAACTCATAAATTTATCATAAAAAAAATATTTTTCTTAATAAAAAATGTTTGAGAAACCCTGGAATTTTTTTGAAAAAACTAATTTGAGATTTTGTATTTGTCTATGTTTGTACCAATTTTCAGCGTTCTACCGTTTATGGTTTCTGAGATATATGGAAAAATAAAATAAAAATTCAAAAGTTGATAACCCCTGACTGAAACAAAAATTCAAAATTCCGAGTATAAAAGTTTTGTAGGCCTGTAACTGTTTATATATTCTGAAATTTTAGGCTCTGTAAATTGAGCGGATTAAAAGTTATAAGGGGGGGACGGACACACAGACACACACACACACAGACACACAGACACACACACAGACACACACACACACAGACACACGAAATGTTCTACTCCGAATTCTGAGTAAATCCGTGTATGGAACATATATGCTGCGAAGCCTCTAAGTTGGTGTTTTTTGACTTCAAAGTTGGAAAATCCATGAAAAAAGTAGACCTCTCCATACAATTCTCGCGTATTCTGGCTTGATACATTGTCGATATGTTAAGAGAACAAAGTTCTCCTGAACAAATCGACAGTTGGAAAATATATTTTACCTCTGAACCCTCGAACAAGCTTAAATCCCAGAACCTATACTAGTTGCATGTAACACATGAGATCCAACTGTCGATAGCGATAGTATGTATAGTTGAAGAATATGTACCAAACTATAAACCCATAGATACATACTAGTTGCATGTAACACATGAGATCCAACTGTCGATAGCGATAGTATGTATAGTTGAAGAATATGTACCAAACTATAAACCCATAGATACAAATTATTGAATATTTTCAGATATTTTGTTTTCTATACAACATATGTAGGTATGTATGTCAAGATAGGATAGTATGGAAGAAGATCCTTTTTCCTACCCAGAATATGCAAATTGCATGATGGTATGTATGTATGTTTGGAGATGAAGTAACAAACTATTAAGTCTTCTTACATATTGTGTATAGGCGACTGCCATACAAAATGTATGAAGCGATGTCGTCACTAAATTCAATTTTTAAAAAAATTGTTAAAAAAAAATTGAGATCTTCTTCTACAATGTTAATATTTTTTATAGAAAATTAAATTATCTAGTTGGGGTGTTTCGGCTTTTTTCGATAATTGTAAAAGTTTTGGAAATATAGGCAGTTAAACTCATAAATTTATCATAAAAAAAAATATTTTTCTTAATAAAAAATGTTTGAGAAACCCTGGAATTTTTTTGAAAAAACTAATTTGAGATTTTGTATTTGTCTATGTTTGTACCAATTTTCAGCGTTCTACCGTTTATGGTTTCTGAGATATATGGAAAAATAAAATAAAAATTCAAAAGTTGATAACCCCTGACTGAAACAAAAATTCAAAATTCCGAGTATAAAAGTTTTGTAGGCCTGTAACTGTTTATATATTCTGAAATTTTAGGCTCTGTAAATTGAGCGGATCAAAAGTTATAAGGGGGGGACGGACACACAGACACACACACACACAGACACACACACAGACACACAGACACACACACAGACACACACACACACAGACACACGAAATGTTCTACTCCGAATTCTGAGTAAATCCGTGTATGGAACATATATGCTGCGAAGCCTCTAAGTTGGTGTTTTTTGACTTCAAAGTTGGAAAATCCATGAAAAAAGTAGACCTCTCCATACAATTCTCGCGTATTCTGGCTTGATACATTGTCGATATGTTAAGAGAACAAAGTTCTCCTGAACAAATCGACAGTTGGATTATTATTGAATATTTTCAGATATTTTGTTTTCTATACAACATATGTAGGTATGTATGTCAAGATAGGATAGTATGGAGGAAGATCCTTTTTCCTACCCAGAATATGCAAATAGCATGATGGTATGTATGTATGTTTGGAGATGACGTATCAAACTATTAAGTCTTCTTACATATTGTGTATAGGCGACTGCCATACAAAATGTATGAAGCGATGTCGTCACTAAATTCAATTTTTAAAAAAATTGTTAAAAAAAAATTGAGATCTTCTACTACAATGTTAATATTTTTTATAGAAAATTAAATTATCTAGTTGGGGTGTTTCGGCTTTTTTCGATAATTGTAAAAGTTTTGGAAATATAGGCAGTTAAACTCATAAATTTATCATAAAAAAAATATTTTTCTTAATAAAAAATGTTTGAGAAACCCTGGAATTTTTTTGAAAAAACTAATTTGAGATTTTGTATTTTCCTATGTTTGTACCAATTTTCAGCGTTCTAGCGTTTATGGTTTCTGAGATATATGGAAAAATAAAATAAAAATTCAAAAGTTGATAACCCCTGACTGAAACAAAAATTCAAAATTCCGAGTATAAAAGTTTTGTAGGCCTGTAACTGTTTATATATTCTGAAATTTTAGGCTCTGTAAGTTGAGCGGATCAAAAGTTATAAGGGGGGGACGGACACACAGACACACACACACACACAGACACACAGACACACACACAGACACACAGACACACACACACACAGACACACGAAATGTTCTACTCCGAATTCTGAGTAAATCCGTGTATGGAACATATATGCTGCGAAGCCTCTAAGTTGGTGTTTTTTGACTTCAAAGTTGGAAAATCCATGAAAAAAGTAGACCTCTCCATACAATTCTCGCGTATTCTGGCTTGATACATTGTCGATATGTTAAGAGAACAAAGTTCTCCTGAACAAATCGACAGTTGGATAAACTCGACGTTGGAAGCCGATAATATTTGTATTTGTTATTAAACTAGTTGCATGTAACACATGAGATCCAACTGTCGATAGCGATAGTATGTATAGTTGAAGAATATGTACCAAACTATAAACCCATAGATACAAATTATTGAATATTTTCAGATATTTTGTTTTCTATACAACATATGTAGGTATGTATGTCAAGATAGGATAGTATGGAGGAAGATCCTTTTTCCTACCCAGAATATGCAAATAGCATGATGGTATGTATGTATGTATGTTTGGAGATGAAGTATCAAACTATTAAGTCTTCTTACATATTGTGTATAGGCGACTGCCATACAAAATGTATGAAGCGATGTCGTCACTAAATTCAATTTTTAAAAAAATTGTTAAAAAAAAATTGAGATCTTCTACTACAATGTTAATATTTTTTATAGAAAATTAAATTATCTAGTTGGGGTGTTTCGGCTTTTTTCGATAATTGTA
Organism: Molanna angustata; assembly: GCA_963576475.1. NCBI lineage: Eukaryota > Metazoa > Arthropoda > Insecta > Trichoptera > Molannidae > Molanna > Molanna angustata. The sequence goes on along the minus strand of OY754972.1, from coordinate 36,493,444 downwards.
AAAGTTTTGGAAATATAGGCAGTTAAACTCATAAATTTATCATAAAAAAAATATTTTTCTTAATAAAAAATGTTTGAGAAACCCTGGAATTTTTTTGAAAAAACTAATTTGAGATTTTGTATTTGTCTATGTTTGTACCAATTTTCAGCGTTCTAGCGTGTATGGTTTCTGAGATATATGGAAAAATAAAATAAAAATTCAAAAGTTGATAACCCCTGACTGAAACAAAAATTCAAAATTCCGAGTATAAAAGTTTTGTAGGCCTGTAACTGTTTATATATTCTGAAATTTTAGGCTCTGTAAATTGAGGGGATCAAAAGTTATAAGGGGGGGACGGACACACAGACACACACACAGACACACAGACACACGAAATGTTCTACTCCGAATTCTGAGTAAATCCGTGTATGGAACATATATGCTGCGAAGCCTCTAAGTTGGTGTTTTTTGACTTCAAAGATGGAAAAGCCGTGAAAAAAGTAGACCTCTCCATACAATTCTCGCGTATTCTGGCTTGATACATTGTCGATATGTTAAGAGAACAAAGTTCTCCTGAACAAATCGACAGTTGGATTATTTTGGTCGAGTGTAGAACAAACGAATACGCGCCGTGGCGTCTCTATATTATGAATATAGGCCTGTATCCGTGCCAATGATGCGTTGACAATACGGTTCCCTATTAATAAGGGGGTGACGCAAGGCTGCGAATTGTCCCCACGCCTGTTCAATCTGTTGGTATATTGATCACTGCGTTACAACATTGAAGGATGTAAATATGGGTCTGAAACTATTAATTACTGAAGAAATACGGGATTAAATGTATGCCGATGATTTATTTTATTATTTTGATGTCGTTATTTTCTATTTACAGTGTTAAGTGATTGAAGTGGTTGAGTAAATCTTAGGCCCGAATTATAGATTCGTTCTCCAGCTTGAGACTGGTCTTGAGAACACGTTCTAAACCAAAATGATATTAAAGAAACAAAAGTCACTGAGCTTGATCTCAAGACCGGTCTCCAAATGTATAGAAGAGTTGAAATTGCTTCGAGACAGCTATTCCGCTGTCTTGAGAACGGTCTCAACGAGAGAAAAGGAGACAGCGCTTTACACGAAAAAGAGACGCATATAGACACGGACGAATTTCGCATTATTACTATTTTGACGTTTACATTGTTAGCGGTACTAAAATGGATCGAGAATCTTATTTAGAACCATCTGGGAGTAATTAACGTACAATCATTCATAAACTAATCATGTGAATTAAATTTTGTAAGATTTTATAAAATTTCCGGTGCATCGAGGAAATATCATGTTATTATTCTATGCATGTTGTATCATATTTTGAAATGGCTGCCTTTCTTGGATCTATTCACTGTAGGTACACATATTCCCATAATATGCTATATGATAGATAAAAGAAGAAGTATTTCATTTCCTCTTTCGAATAAAATGGTCGATATTTTCACTATTTAATCACGTACTACGTACACTATTTAATATCGTAATGTTATGATGCATAAATTTCTCTACACTTTCGAAGATTATCAAGACAACGAATTGTCAAAATATCTATAAATAGATATTCCAACTCATTGCTACCAACATAACAACGATGAAATTATTGCCATTCACGAGAAAAAGTACTTATTTATAGAGCTGCATGGACATTTTTTTCGATTACGCTTTCTCGAATGAGAAGGCGTACGTATTTTACTTTTAATAAGGATTTTCGAGCATGATCTCAAGATGGTCTTGAGATGACACATTTGGAGAACGGTCTTGAGAATTATTCTATAATTTGGGCCTTAATATTTTTATTCGAAAAAACTGAAATTATAACTGCATATAAGATAAAACTAGAGAACGAAAGGCTAGTACAAAAAGAACAATTTGAAAAAAGCTAGAAAAAGTAGAGGAATATTTTTATTCTTGGGAAGTACCTATTCTTCGGCGAAATGGGAGACCTGTTAAAGATGTCGAAAGAAGAGATATGAGAGGTAATAGAATAAACGGAGCACTTAAATAGATCAGTAATGTTCGATCCAAGCAGCTCAAAGGAAACCGAAATTGCCGTACATAATACAATTGTATGCCTTTGGCAGTGAAACTTGGACGTGACACATATAAGTTGAATAAATGAGATCATTAAGAAGAGTATGAAACAGAACGATAATGAGGACATAAGGAGAGAATGCAAGACAAATCACAATGAAAGTAAAAGTCCTAAGGTGGTTTGGGTATATTGAAAAACTGAACGACTGAAAAAATAAATAATATTATTTTAATTTCTGTATTTAGCTATATTTTGACATTACCTGTTTTCCCGTAAATTGAATTAAAAATGAAATAATTTATTGGGTAGTTACTCAACACGAGATAAAAGCGTGGTATAACTGATTGTCGCGAAAGGAGGCCCATGTCTAACATTGGACGACTGATGACTGCTGATGATGATGATCCATGGCTGAAACTCCAAAAAATGAAATTCAAAATATTAAAAAAAAAAAACAAAACTCTAGTTATAGTACGTTTGATGTTGACAGTAGGCTATGTTAAGTTAGGTTATGTACGCTTTAATATACATTGAGATTTTTCAATGAAATATCAAGGTTAAGATGATAATAACAGAATATATTTTGTTAAGATAAAAATTATGTATAGTGATAACGAAGACGTCTTACAAGTTTTATGAAGCTGTGGTTGGCAGTAAAACCCAGAGTTATATTTTTACATCCCCATAGCAAATTTGTGCTGGTATTTCGTTTTAAGTCTTTAAAAGTTATTAGTTTAAATGTCTTTCCATTAATTTCGGTACATTAAAGTATAAACAAACAATAAATATTGTTAATATGGATGTATCCATAGTAAAATGCAACAACAAAAGTATTTTAGTGGGATAATTACATAATTATATTGCCAACATAAGGGTAGAAGGCACTTGATTTTGAATTCAGAACAAGTTGTCTGTATATTCTAGGCATATCAACATTTAATAAAAATAAAATTAAAAAATAAAAACAATAATTACAACTAACAAAAGCGATGAAATGGTGCATTCTGTCTCGGGCCGATTCCTGTAGATAATCATTTTTGTTGATGTTACTTTTGATGTAAATAATATTGTAGGTACCGCTTGGCAAATAAAATATTAAAATTCTATTATTAAAGAGGCATGCAATTGACTATCGTATCAGAGTAGTAGGTACCTACATACTTATATACAAGGACACAAATTCAATTTACTGTCAACGAATTGATGGTAATAGTATGGACCTAGGGTAGAGACACAAATGTAATTTGGACAAGACCACATAATATAAAAGGTTTTCCACAGAGCTAAGGATGTTGGGTACAACAGGGACAGCTACACAACTCGTACATTTTGTCATAAACAAATACACACACATAAAATATCCCGTAAAATATGACAAGGCACTGTGTAAACTAGATACGTATATTTTTAGTGTCATTTTTTGTTTAGGTAACTTCAGGAATTGTCTCAGGGGTAAAAGAAACTATAATATATATATATATTAATATCAGGAGAAAAATCAGGGCAATGCGTTGAATGTAAATTTTCTTCTTCTTCTCGTTGTCTGTGAATGTTTTTCTGTCCTACACAATGTTCTCTGCATCTTGTTACACTACCCAAGGATTTTTTGATTATCTTGTGGTGGTCTGCATCCTTCGTGCCATCGTCTTTCCTCTATCTTACTATTTATATGATTCCATGAATGCATGAACTTTTTATTTTGTCCTGCAAGGACACTCAATTCCAATTAATATTTTTACAAATTCAAGGGGTGAAAGTATGAAATTGCCGTTTCGTACTGAAAAAATCAACTATTTTTTCTATGATAAAATATATTTATTTATTCATATATGTTGTCTTAAGATACTTCCTGAGAAGGATTTAAAATGGTAGGTAGTTGGGGCGAGGTCCGGCGATGAAGAAGGATTACAGATGGTTTCTAACTGCAGATATTGTTAAAACTGTTTCTCGACCACTGTGAGGTCTTGCGTTGTCATGGAGCAATAATGGTGAAGATGGATTGACGAGTCTGGGCTGGTCAATATTGTGAATATTCTAACATCAAACAATGCTGCTAATTCCTTAGTATGTATTTGACATGAATCGGCTTCCATCATCATCTTCAATCCATCGATATTTACCTTAATAGTTGGTCTCCTCGTGGTTCATTCTTCAAGTCGAATTAACATTAAGAAAGCGGTCACACCAAAAATGCACGCTGCGTTCATTAGCCGTATCCTTTCCAAACATAGCATTGACATTACGAGCAGTTTCTGTTGAGTAAGTCTCACGTCGGAATCAAATGCCTACATTTTTTTAAAATTAAAAATGTTACCTATGAAATAATTTTCACTCTGAATTCTGACACCATGCAGGTTTTATTTCAATTCAATGTGGACAGTAGCTTAAAACGGCAATTTCATATTGATTCCCTATAATTTTTAATTTTACTTATTTTTAATTTTATTTATTTATTTACGGTATATAACAACCATTTACAAAAATAACAAAAATAATATAAAAACATGGCTACGACTATTTACACGACTCAACCATAGACGAAAACCAAAATAACCACAGAAAACGCAGATAAATCAAGTTATATAATATTTACCTTTGTTTATACTTTGTTATAATTGTAGATCTCGATGAAAAAATGATTTATAAAATTAAGTAAATGTAAGATGCCAATATTATTTATTTTTTCTTCAAGTTGGTTTCCATGATGCATTTTTATGACCATTGAAAAAATGACAAAGGTAAATATTTTTGTATTTTGATTTATCTGCGCTTTTTATGGTTATAAATGACCTAAAAACATAGACGACGTCAGAAAATTTATCGTGTAAATAGACACTTTTTGGCGGGAAAACGCTTTTCTCGCCAATTCCGGTCGTAAAAATAGTGGCACCGTAAAAACATATCATAAACGCATCATCTAAGTGCATAAAAAATAAAAAAAATAATCAAGAATAAAATGTCTCTATTTAAGAAAAATTAGATTCAATAATCTTAAAAGGGTAAACCAAATACTTATAAAATAACGCTTCACATTTGGAATATCCTATATTTATGTTTAAGTTCCAATTTTTAAGAAATAAAATAAATTGATAAATAAATTAATGAATAGTTGCACTTGTGACTACTGACAACTACGCGACCAATGAGAAAAGTCTTTTTTCCGTAGAGATGGCGGTACCAATATTTCTATCTTACTAAAAACGTATTGTTAACGTAGTAAGAAAAATATAGTGTTGTGAAACTTTATAAGGACCCGGCCTGTCGAAGATATAATTTCGGCAAACAACTTGAGAAATCACGTAGGCTGCGTACCTATATAGAGCGCGAATTGAGGTTTTTTTTAGTCTCTCTTCGCGACGAAAACACTTTTTTGTTATTTTCCGGAACCTATGCATTCTCTTTTTCGCATGTACATACCTACTGCTTACTTATTCATTTTTAAGATTTTCTATTTTGGTTTCTATTTTTAATGCCTTCAAGAAGTTCTGTCAGTTATGGTGCCTTAGGTCCGAATGCAGAGTCCTACCTAAACACTAAATTTTAAATACTAACCATGTTTTCATTGCACAGTCGCTCACTTAAGTTAGGAGATCACGTGGCTTCCTAACTCAAGGATGCTACGAAGTTTTTTGTATGAGAATTGCATTGCAGAGACATATCTATATACTTAGCGCATGCGCGTTGGCGTAAACTAACATTTACAAAAAGTAAAGTTGATCGCGAGGAACCTTATGAGGGGTTTAATAATAAAATACAAGATGTTTTCGATGGATGATGATTTTAGCAACTTCGTCAAATATGTATTTGGTAATTTTGTCAAATCAAATACCAAACAGCGTATTCAGCTATCTATACGAGATGCTGAAAATTCTCTGGAATTTCAGAAAAATCGTGACATCGAACTGTCAGTTTGAAGTTGGTTACATATGTATGTGTTTTTATAGCAAAAAACATTTTAAACGTCAAACGTCAGAAAAGAGATAGATAGCTTTCTAAGCCTTAAGTTTGTCGTATTAGGTATTAAGTATTTAGTTAGTGATGTCTCTGCAACGCAATTGCTAACTTAAGAATACTAAATACTCCAGTGAGGTTAGGAGTTAGTATTTGGGTACCTAGGACTCTGCATTCGGGTCCTAGTGCTATTGGTTGATTGCCATTAAGTTTATTTTTTTAAAAGACATCTTATATAATCACATATTTGATGCTTTACATTTTAAAAGATCTGTGGTCGATGACAGTTCACGAGTGTGACATCTTCTATTCACATTCGTCGATTGTTCTTTTTGCACTATGGTGCCGAGATCGCTAATCTACAGGACAGTGATTTTGCATTTTTTGTCACTCATTTAGCGTTCTGTGAAGGGACCGTTTACAGTCCCTATATGCAGAGCGGGTGGTGGTGGTAGCAGCAAAATTTCTACTGTGGTATATTAAAAGTTAATATAAAATGAAATATACGAGATAATTTTATACACCTGCTATTGAGTTATCTGCTGTAAATTTCTCATATTTACATCAATTTATCATTTTTATTGTTTCTTGTCAGTCAAAGAGATATAGGGAGTTATATTATTGTGTTATTTTCATTTTCAAATGAATACATGAGACAGTAAAACTTGAGAAACTATCTTTTATTTACATTATAACAAGTTTGTTGCGGCCAACACTTAACTCTCATTAACATAAATTGTCTTTTTTTGGAACGGGAGGTACCTATTGACATGCCCATAAAACTGATGAGAATACAAATTATTTTGGAAATGACTAGTTTTTTATGATTAAAAATTTAAGTAAGTAGGTATTATTAAACATCACTAAACAAACAATTGTTTGAACGTCTTTTTAAAATATTAAAATTTAACCGAAAGGTCAGATCTCCCCAGGAATAAAGTTTAAAGGCAGCTCCCGAAAGATGTACCTACCAATAGATAAGTAAACTCTAATACCCCTAAGTATCCAATGACCTATAAATTCTTTATCTACGTGAATTATTAATTTTCCACATCAAAGGGTGCTAATTGATGAATTATTATTATTGGAAACTTGGGCGGTTGTATCTTATTTCTCAATTTTCAATATTAAATTGCATTGAATTAATTGAATTTAATATTTTAAAAGCGTTGCAAGAAATATATATGTATCTTGGCTATTGGATATCTCAAGTTTTTGTGGTAGAAATATACCTACCTATTAATATGAACCTACCTATGTACTATCGGAAAATTATTGTAGATATTCGAGGTCAAGTAATATGTATAATTGACTCTTGAACCGTGTTTGTGGAATTTCAGAACTCTAAATGTGTATGAATGTATATTTTATTTAGATGTAAAAAATAAATGCATTTTCTTACATCTAGTATAGCCAGAAAGAATTTTAACAAGTAGAAAAAATATCAAATTTGCACAGTATGAATTATATCAAAACAACAAAGAACAATAAATTATTCAAATTTACATAAAAAAACGAGTGGGTTGTGGCCAACACTAAACTCTCCACACCACAAATATTGACAATGAAATATTTTATTCATTCTAAATTTTACTACCAGGAATATAAATTTTCTAACGATAGTATATTTTCATGTTAAGATAGACAAACTATTAATGCCGTATAGTGAAGAATGCTTATGTTGTATGAAATATTTTAAAAAAAGCAGATAAATTTTGATTTAAAGAACGCGAGAGCATTTTCAAAATTTTGACACGTGATATCATATGAAGATTTTTTTGTTATTTATGGAAAGCTAATCAGTTCTATGTTCAAGCTCTTTACATTATAACATGAAATCAAATTACTGAACGTTTCCATACATAGAAATTTATCTAATTTCATTTTTATTCATACTAAATGTTACTATCAGGAATATAAATTTTCTTCCGATAGTATATTTTTATGTTAAGATAGACAAACTATTAATGCAGTATAGTGAAGAATGCTTATGTTGTATGAAATATTTTTAAAAAAGCACATAAATTTTGTTTTAAAGAACGCAAGAGTATTTTCCAAATTTTGACAGGTGATATCATATGAAGATTTTTTTGTTATTTATGGAAAGCTAATCAGTTCTATGTTCAAGCCCTTTACATTATAACATGAAATCAAATTACTGAACTTTTCCATACATAGAAATTTATCTAATTACATTTTTATTCATACTAAATGTTACTATCAGGAATGTAAATTTTCTTCCGATAGTATATTTTTATGTTAAGATAAACAAACTATTAATGCAGTATAGTGAAGAATGCTTATGTTGTATGAAATATTTTAAAAAAAGCAGATAAATTTTGTTCTAAAGAACGCGAGAGCATTTTCCAAATTTTGACAGGTGATATCATATGAAGATTTTTTTTGTTATTTATGGAAAGCTAATCAGTTCTATGTTCAAGCTATTCACATTATAACATGAAATCAAATTACTGAACTTTTCCATACATAGAAATTTATCTAATTACATTTTTATTCATACTAAATGTTACTATCAGGAATGTAAATTTTCTTCCGATAGTATATTTTTATGTTAAGATAAACAAACTATTAATGCAGTATAGTGAAGAATGCTTATGTTGTATGAAATATTTTAAAAAAAGCAGATAAATTTTGTTCTAAAGAACGCGAGAGCATTTTCCAAATTTTGACAGGTGATATCATATGAAGATTTTTTTTGTTATTTATGGAAAGCTATTCAGTTCTATGTTCAAGCTCTTTACATTATAACATGAAATCAAATTACTGAACTTTTCCATACATAGAAATTTATCTAATTTCATTTTTATTCATACTAAATGTTACTATCAGGAATATAAATTTTCTTCCGATAGTATATTTTTATGTTAAGATAGACAAACTATTAATGCAGTATAGTGAAGAATGCTTATGTTGTATGAAATATTTTTAAAAAAGCACATAAATTTTGTTTTAAAGAACGCAAGAGTATTTTCCAAATTTTGACAGGTGATATCATATGAAGAATTTTTTTGTTATTTATGGAAAGCTAATCAGTTCTATGTTCAAGCTCTTTACATTATAACATGAAATCAAATTACTGAACTTTTCCATACATAGAAATTTATCTAATTACATTTTTATTCATACTAAATGTTACTACCAGGAATATAAATTTTCTTCCGATAGTATATTTTTATGTTAAGATAAACAAACTATTAATGCAGTATAGTGAAGAATGCTAATGTTGTATGATATATTTTAAAAAAAGCAGATAAATTTTGATTTAAAGAACGCGAGAGCATTTTCAAAATTTTGACACGTGATATCATATGAAGATTTTTTTGTTATTTATGGAAAGCTAATCAGTTCTATGTTCAAGCTCTTTACATTATAACATGAAATCAAATTACTGAACGTTTCCATACATAGAAATTTATCTAATTACATTTTTATTCATACTAAATGTTACTATCAGGAATATAATTTTTCTTCCGATAGTATATTTTTATGTTAAGATAGACAAACTATTAATGCAGTATAGGGAAGAATGCTTATGTTGTATGAAATATTTTTAAAAAAGCAGATAAATTTTTGATTTAAAGAACGCGAGAGCATTTTCAAAATTTTGACACGTGATATCATATGAAGATTTTTTTGTTATTTATGGAAAGCTAATCAGTTCTATGTTCAAGCTCTTTACATTATAACATGAAATCAAATTACTGAACTTTTCCATACATAGAAATTTATCTAATTACATTTTTATTCATACTAAATGTTACTACCAGGAATATAAATTTTCTTCCGATAGTATATTTTTATGTTAAGATAAACAAACTATTAATGCAGTATAGTGAAGAATGCTTATGTTGTATGAAATATTTTAAAAAAAGCAGATAAATTTTGATTTAAAGAACGCGAGAGCATTTTCAAAATTTTGACACGTGATATCATATGAAGATTTTTTTGTTATTTATGGAAAGCTAATCAGTTCTATGTTCAAGCTCTTTACATTATAACATGAAATCAAATTACTGAACGTTTCCATACATAGAAATTTATCTAATTACATTTTTATTCATACTAAATGTTACTATCAGGAATATAAATTTTCTTCCGATAGTATATTTTTATGTTAAGATAGACAAACTATTAATGCAGTATAGTGAAGAATGCTTATGTTGTATGAAATATTTTTAAAAAAGCAGATAAATTTTGATTTAAAGAACGCGAGAGCATTTTCAAAATTTTGACACGTGATATCATATGAAGATTTTTTTGTTATTTATGGAAAGCTAATCAGTTCTATGTTCAAGCTCTTTACATTATAACATGAAATCAAATTACTGAACGCTTCCATACATAGAAATTTATCTAATTACATTTTTATTCATACTAAATGTTACTATCAGGAATATAAATTTTCTTCCGATAGTATATTTTTATGTTAAGATAAACAAACTATTAATGCAGTATAGTGAAGAATGCTTATGTTGTATGAAATATTTTAAAAAAAGCAGATAAATTTTGTTTTAAAGAACGCGAGAGCATTTTCAAAATTTTGACACGTGATATTATATGAAGAATTTTTTTGTTATTTATGGAAAGCTAATCAGTTCTACGTTCAAGCTCTTTACATAAAAACATGAAATCAAATTACTGAACGTTTCCATACATAGAAATTTATCTAATTACATTTTTATTCATACTAAATGTTACTATCAGGAATATAAATTTTCTTCCGATAGTATATTTTTATGTTAAGATAGACAAACTATTAATGTAGTATAGGGAAGAATGCTTATGTTGTATGAAATATTTTAAAAAAAGCAGATAAATTTTGTTCTAAAGAACGCGAGAGCATTTTCCAAATTTTGACAGGTGATATCATATGAAGATTTTTTTTGTTATTTATGGAAAGCTATTCAGTTCTATGTTCAAGCTCTTTACATTATAACATGAAATCAAATTACTGAACTTTTCCATACATAGAAATTTATCTAATTACATTTTTATTCATACTAAATGTTACTATCAGGAATGTAAATTTTCTTCCGATAGTATATTTTTATGTTAAGATAAACAAACTATTAATGCAGTATAGTGAAGAATGCTTATGTTGTATGAAATATTTTAAAAAAAGCAGATAAATTTTGTTCTAAAGAACGCGAGAGCATTTTCCAAATTTTGACAGGTGATATCATATGAAGATTTTTTTTGTTGTTTATGGAAAGCTAATCAGTTCTATGTTCAAGCTTTTTACATTATAACATGAAATCAAATTACTGAACTTTTCCATACATAGAAATTTATCTAATTACATTTTTATTCATACTAAACGTTACTATCAGGAATATAAATTTTCTTCCGATAGTATATTTTTATGTTAAGATAAACAAACTATTAATGCAGTATAGTGAAGAATGCTTATGTTGTATGAAATATTTTAAAAAAAGCAGATAAATTTTGTTTTAAAGAACGCGAAGGCATTTTCAAAATTTTGACACGTGATATTATATGAAGATTTTTATTTGATTTATGGAAAGCTAATCAGTTCTATGTTCAAGTTCTTTACATTATAACATGAAATCAAATTACTGAACGTTTCCATACATAGAAATTTATCTAATTACATTTTTATTCATACTAAATGTTACTATCAGGAATATAAATTTTCTTCCGATAGTATATTTTTATGTTAAGATAAACAAACTATTAATGCAGTATAGTGAAGAATGCTTATGTTGTATGAAATATTTAAAAAAAAGCAGATAAATTTTGTTCTAAAGAACGCGAGAGCATTTTCCAAATTTTGACAGGTGATATCATATGAAGATTTTTTTTGTTATTTATGGAAAGCTAATCAGTTCTATGTTCAAGCTCTTTACATTATAACATGAAATCAAATTACTGAACTTTTCCATACATAGAAATTTATCTTATTACATTTTTATTCATACTAAATGTTACTATCAGGAATATAAATTTTCTTCCGATAGTATATTTTTATGTTAAGATAAACAAACTATTAATGCAGTATAGTGAAGAATGCTTATGTTGTATGAAATATTTTAAAAAAAGCAGATAAATTTTGTTTTAAAGAACGCGAAGGCATTTTCAAAATTTTGACACGTGATATTATATGAAGATTTTTATTTGATTTATGGAAAGCTAATCAGTTCTATGTTCAAGTTCTTTACATTATAACATGAAATCAAATTACTGAACGTTTCCATACATAGAAATTTATCTAATTACATTTTTATTCATACTAAATGTTACTATCAGGAATATAAATTTTCTTCCGATAGTATATTTTTATGTTAAGATAAACAAACTATTAATGCAGTATAGTGAAGAATGCTTATGTTGTATGAAATATTTTAAAAAAAGCAGATAAATTTTGTTCTAAAGAACGCGAGAGCATTTTCCAAATTTTGACAGGTGATATCATATGAAGATTTTTTGTTATTTATGGAAAGCTAATCAGTTCTATGTTCAAGCTCTTTACATTATAACATGAAATCAAATTACTGAACTTTTCCATACATAGAAATTTATCTAATTACATTTTTATTCATACTAAATGTTACTATCAGGAATATAAATTTTCTTCCGATAGTATATTTTTATGTTAAGATAGACAAACTATTAATGGAGTATAGGGAAGAATGCTTATGTTGTATGAAATATTTTAAAAAAAGCAGATAAATTTTGTTCTAAAGAACGCGAGAGCATTTTCCTAATTTTGACAGCTGATATCATATGAAGATTTTTTTTGTTATTTATGGAAAGCTAATCAGTTCTATGTTCAAGCTCTTTACATTATAACATGAAATCAAATTACTGAACGTTTCCATAAATAGAAATTTATCTAATTACATTTTTATTCATACTAAATGTTACTAACAGGAATATAAATTTTCTTCCGATAGTATATTTTTATGTTAAGATAGACAAACTATTAATGCAGTATAGTGAAGACTGCTTATGTTGTATGAAATATTTTAAAAAAAGCAGATAAATTTTGTTTCAAAGAGCGTTAGAGCATTTTGACAATGTTGACACGTGATATCATATGAAGAAATTTTATGATATCTATGAAAAGCTAATCAGTTCTAAGTTCAAGCTATTAATATTCTTATATCAATATGAAATCAATGAACTGAACATTGCCAAATATAAAAAAATTCTCTTGTTACATATAAGTTTCATACAAATATCCATTAAATAAAATATAATTTTTGAAACCGTTGAATATTTTTCTTTTAACATTGACCAACTTTGAATACAATTTTATGAAGATTCTTGGTGTTGTATAAATAGTTGAAACCAAATTAAAATATCTCTAATTTCCAGGTCGTGAGAGCATTTTTTCAGTTTTAATAGATGAAATCATAAAGAAACATTGGGAAAAAATGAACCGTTGTCTATGGAAAACTAATCAGCTCTAAGTTTATGGACTTAACACATGTGATATCAATATGAAGTCAATCGGACTTATAGTTTGGGCTGCAGAGAGGACACAAAAAAAAAACAACGTAAATGATGAATTCATAGAGAAGAAATCAAAAGTTGTCTATGGAAAACTAATCAGCTCTAGGTCTTTGCACTTTACACATATGATGTTAATATGAAGTCGATCAGACTTATAGTTTGGGCTGTAGAGAGGACACAAAAAAGATAAATGCTACGGCGTACGGCGTACAGCGTATACGCCATACACACAAACACATCACGACGAAACTCATAGTGTGCATTCTCTACATGATACCCATTGAGAAATTGATGTAAAAAAAATACGCTTAAATTTTGCGAAATCATGACTCTCCCCTATTCCATAGTGTGGAGAGTAAATATAATAAACTGTTTTTTCTAGTATATAATTTTTCTTCCGATAGTATATTTTTATGATAAGATAGACAAACTTTTAATGCAGTATGGTGTAGAATGCTTATGTTGTATGAAATATTTTAAAAAAAGCAGATAAATTTTGTTCTAAAGAACGCGAGAGCATTTTCCAAATTTTGACAGGTGATATCATATGAAGATTTTTTTTGTTATTTATGGAAAGCTAATCAGTTCTATGTTCAAGCTCTTTACATTATAACATGAAATCAAATTACAGAACTTTTCCATACATAGAAATTTATCTAATTACATTTTTATTCATACTAAATGTTACTATCAAGAATGTAAATTTTCTTCCGATAGTATATTTTTATGTTAAGATAAACAAACTATTAATGCAGTATAGTGAAGAATGCTTATGTTGTATGAAATATTTTAAAAAAGCAGATAAATTTTGTTCTAAAGAACGCGAGAGCATTTTCCAAATTTTGACAGGTGATATCATATGAAGATTTTTTTTGTTATTTATGGAAAGCTAATCAGTTCTATGTTAGAGCTCTTTACATTATAACATGATATCAAATTACTGAACTTTTCCATACATAGAAATTTATCTAATTACATTTTTATTCATACTAAATGTTACTACCAGGAATATAAATTTTCTTCCGATAGTATATTTTTATGTTAAGATAAACAAACTATTAATGCAGTATAGTGAAGAATGCTTATGTTGTATGAAATATTTTAAAAAAAGCAGATAAATTTTGATTTAAAGAACGCGAGAGCATTTTCAAAATTTTGACACGTGATATCATATGAAGATTTTTTTGTTATTTATGGAAAGCTAATCAGTTCTATGTTCAAGCTCTTTACATTATAACATGAAATCAAATTACTGAACGTTTCCATACATAGAAATTAATCTAATTACATTTTTATTCATACTAAATGTTACTATCAGGAATATAAATTTTCTTCCGATAGTATATTTTTATGTTAAGATAGACAAACTATTAATGCAGTATAGTGAAGAATGCTTATGTTGTATGAAATATTTTTAAAAAAGCAGATAAATTTTGATTTAAAGAACGCGAGAGCATTTTCAAAATTTTGACACGTGATATCATATGAAGATTTTTTTGTTATTTATGGAAAGCTAATCAGTTCTATGTTCAAGCCCTTTACATTATAACATGAAATCAAATTACTGAACTTTTCCATACATAGAAATTTATCTAATTACATTTTTATTCATACTAAATGTTACTATCAGGAATGTAAATTTTCTTCCGATAGTATATTTTTATGTTAAGATAAACAAACTATTAATGCAGTATAGTGAAGAATGCTTATGTTGTATGAAATATTTTAAAAAAAGCAGATAAATTTTGTTCTAAAGAACGCGAGAGCATTTTCCAAATTTTGACAGGTGATATCATATGAAGATTTTTTTTGTTATTTATGGAAAGCTAATCAGTTCTATGTTCAAGCTATTCACATTATAACATGAAATCAAATTACTGAACTTTTCCATACATAGAAATTTATCTAATTACATTTTTATTCATACTAAATGTTACTATCAGGAATGTAAATTTTCTTCCGATAGTATATTTTTATGTTAAGATAAACAAACTATTAATGCAGTATAGTGAAGAATGCTTATGTTGTATGAAATATTTTAAAAAAAGCAGATAAATTTTGTTCTAAAGAACGCGAGAGCATTTTCCAAATTTTGACAGGTGATATCATATGAAGATTTTTTTTGTTATTTATGGAAAGCTATTCAGTTCTATGTTCAAGCTCTTTACATTATAACATGAAATCAAATTACTGAACTTTTCCATACATAGAAATTTATCTAATTACATTTTTATTCATACTAAATGTTACTATCAGGAATGTAAATTTTCTTCCGATAGTATATTTTTATGTTAAGATAAACAAACTATTAATGCAGTATAGTGAAGAATGCTTATGTTGTATGAAATATTTAAAAAAAAGCAGATAAATTTTGTTCTAAAGAACGCGAGAGCATTTTCCAAATTTTGACAGGTGATATCATATGAAGATTTTTTTTGTTATTTATGGAAAGCTAATCAGTTCTATGTTCAAGCTCTTTACATTATAACATGAAATCAAATTACTGAACTTTTCCATACATAGAAATTTATCTTATTACATTTTTATTCATACTAAATGTTACTATCAGGAATATAAATTTTCTTCCGATAGTATATTTTTATGTTAAGATAAACAAACTATTAATGCAGTATAGTGAAGAATGCTTATGTTGTATGAAATATTTTAAAAAAAGCAGATAAATTTTGTTTTAAAGAACGCGAAGGCATTTTCAAAATTTTGACACGTGATATTATATGAAGATTTTTTTTTGATTTATGGAAAGCTAATCAGTTCTATGTTCAAGTTCTTTACATTATAACATGAAATCAAATTACTGAACGTTACCATACATAGAAATTTATCTAATTACATTTTTATTCATACTAAATGTTACTATCAGGAATATAAATTTTCTTCCGATAGTATATTTTTATGTTAAGATAAACAAACTATTAATGCAGTATAGTGAAGAATGCTTATGTTGTATGAAATATTTTAAAAAAAGCAGATAAATTTTGTTCTAAAGAACGCGAGAGCATTTTCCAAATTTTGACAGGTGATATCATATGAAGATTTTTTGTTATTTATGGAAAGCTAATCAGTTCTATGTTCAAGCTCTTTACATTATAACATGAAATCAAATTACTGAACGTTTCCATACATAGAAATTTATCTAATTACATTTTTATTCATACTAAATGTTACTATCAGGAATATAATTTTTCTTCCGATAGTATATTTTTATGTTAAGATAGACAAACTATTAATGCAGTATAGGGAAGAATGCTTATGTTGTATGAAATATTTTTAAAAAAGCAGATAAATTTTTGATTTAAAGAACGCGAGAGCATTTTCAAAATTTTGACACGTGATATCATATGAAGATTTTTTTGTTATTTATGGAAAGCTAATCAGTTCTATGTTCAAGCTCTTTACATTATAACATGAAATCAAATTACTGAACTTTTCCATACATAGAAATTTATCTAATTACATTTTTATTCATACTAAATGTTACTACCAGGAATATAAATTTTCTTCCGATAGTATATTTTTATGTTAAGATAAACAAACTATTAATGCAGTATAGTGAAGAATGCTTATGTTGTATGAAATATTTTAAAAAAAGCAGATAAATTTTGATTTAAAGAACGCGAGAGCATTTTCAAAATTTTGACACGTGATATCATATGAAGATTTTTTTGTTATTTATGGAAAGCTAATCAGTTCTATGTTCAAGCTCTTTACATTATAACATGAAATCAAATTACTGAACGTTTCCATACATAGAAATTTATCTAATTACATTTTTATTCATACTAAATGTTACTATCAGGAATATAAATTTTCTTCCGATAGTATATTTTTATGTTAAGATAGACAAACTATTAATGCAGTATAGTGAAGAATGCTTATGTTGTATGAAATATTTTTAAAAAAGCAGATAAATTTTGATTTAAAGAACGCGAGAGCATTTTCAAAATTTTGACACGTGATATCATATGAAGATTTTTTTGTTATTTATGGAAAGCTAATCAGTTCTATGTTCAAGCTCTTTACATTATAACATGAAATCAAATTACTGAACGCTTCCATACATAGAAATTTATCTAATTACATTTTTATTCATACTAAATGTTACTATCAGGAATATAAATTTTCTTCCGATAGTATATTTTTATGTTAAGATAAACAAACTATTAATGCAGTATAGTGAAGAATGCTTATGTTGTATGAAATATTTTAAAAAAAGCAGATAAATTTTGTTTTAAAGAACGCGAGAGCATTTTCAAAATTTTGACACGTGATATTATATGAAGAATTTTTTTGTTATTTATGGAAAGCTAATCAGTTCTACGTTCAAGCTCTTTACATAAAAACATGAAATCAAATTACTGAACGTTTCCATACATAGAAATTTATCTAATTACATTTTTATTCATACTAAATGTTACTATCAGGAATATAAATTTTCTTCCGATAGTATATTTTTATGTTAAGATAGACAAACTATTAATGTAGTATAGGGAAGAATGCTTATGTTGTATGAAATATTTTAAAAAAAGCAGATAAATTTTGTTCTAAAGAACGCGAGAGCATTTTCCAAATTTTGACAGGTGATATCATATGAAGATTTTTTTTGTTATTTATGGAAAGCTATTCAGTTCTATGTTCAAGCTCTTTACATTATAACATGAAATCAAATTACTGAACTTTTCCATACATAGAAATTTATCTAATTACATTTTTATTCATACTAAATGTTACTATCAGGAATGTAAATTTTCTTCCGATAGTATATTTTTATGTTAAGATAAACAAACTATTAATGCAGTATAGTGAAGAATGCTTATGTTGTATGAAATATTTTAAAAAAAGCAGATAAATTTTGTTCTAAAGAACGCGAGAGCATTTTCCAAATTTTGACAGGTGATATCATATGAAGATTTTTTTTGTTGTTTATGGAAAGCTAATCAGTTCTATGTTCAAGCTTTTTACATTATAACATGAAATCAAATTACTGAACTTTTCCATACATAGAAATTTATCTAATTACATTTTTATTCATACTAAACGTTACTATCAGGAATATAAATTTTCTTCCGATAGTATATTTTTATGTTAAGATAAACAAACTATTAATGCAGTATAGTGAAGAATGCTTATGTTGTATGAAATATTTAAAAAAAAGCAGATAAATTTTGTTCTAAAGAACGCGAGAGCATTTTCCAAATTTTGACAGGTGATATCATATGAAGATTTTTTTTGTTATTTATGGAAAGCTAATCAGTTCTATGTTCAAGCTCTTTACATTATAACATGAAATCAAATTACTGAACTTTTCCATACATAGAAATTTATCTTATTACATTTTTATTCATACTAAATGTTACTATCAGGAATATAAATTTTCTTCCGATAGTATATTTTTATGTTAAGATAGACAAACTATTAATGGAGTATAGGGAAGAATGCTTATGTTGTATGAAATATTTTAAAAAAAGCAGATAAATTTTGTTCTAAAGAACGCGAGAGCATTTTCCTAATTTTGACAGCTGATATCATATGAAGATTTTTTTTGTTATTTATGGAAAGCTAATCAGTTCTATGTTCAAGCTCTTTACATTATAACATGAAATCAAATTACTGAACGTTTCCATAAATAGAAATTTATCTAATTACATTTTTATTCATACTAAATGTTACTAACAGGAATATAAATTTTCTTCCGATAGTATATTTTTATGTTAAGATAGACAAACTATTAATGCAGTATAGTGAAGACTGCTTATGTTGTATGAAATATTTTAAAAAAAGCAGATAAATTTTGTTTCAAAGAGCGTTAGAGCATTTTGACAATGTTGACACGTGATATCATATGAAGAAATTTTATGATATCTATGAAAAGCTAATCAGTTCTAAGTTCAAGCTATTAATATTCTTATATCAATATGAAATCAATGAACTGAACATTGCCAAATATAAAAAAATTCTCTTGTTACATATAAGTTTCATACAAATATCCATTAAATAAAATATAATTTTTGAAACCGTTGAATATTTTTCTTTTAACATTGACCAACTTTGAATACAATTTTATGAAGATTCTTGGTGTTGTATAAATAGTTGAAACCAAATTAAAATATCTCTAATTTCCAGGTCGTGAGAGCATTTTTTCAGTTTTAATAGATGAAATCATAAAGAAACATTGGGAAAAAATGAACCGTTGTCTATGGAAAACTAATCAGCTCTAAGTTTATGGACTTAACACATGTGATATCAATATGAAGTCAATCGGACTTATAGTTTGGGCTGCAGAGAGGACACAAAAAAAAAACAACGTAAATGATGAATTCATAGAGAAGAAATCAAAAGTTGTCTATGGAAAACTAATCAGCTCTAGGTCTTTGCACTTTACACATATGATGTTAATATGAAGTCGATCAGACTTATAGTTTGGGCTGTAGAGAGGACACAAAAAAGATAAATGCTACGGCGTACGGCGTACAGCGTATACGCCATACACACAAACACATCACGACGAAACTCATAGTGTGCATTCTCTACATGATACCCATTGAGAAATTGATGTAAAAAAAATACGCTTAAATTTTGCGAAATCATGACTCTCCCCTATTCCATAGTGTGGAGAGTAAATATAATAAACTGTTTTTTCTAGTATATAATTTTTCTTCCGATAGTATATTTTTATGATAAGATAGACAAACTTTTAATGCAGTATGGTGTAGAATGCTTATGTTGTATGAAATATTTTAAAAAAAGCAGATAAATTTTGTTCTAAAGAACGCGAGAGCATTTTCCAAATTTTGACAGGTGATATCATATGAAGATTTTTTTTGTTATTTATGGAAAGCTAATCAGTTCTATGTTCAAGCTCTTTACATTATAACATGAAATCAAATTACAGAACTTTTCCATACATAGAAATTTATCTAATTACATTTTTATTCATACTAAATGTTACTATCAAGAATGTAAATTTTCTTCCGATAGTATATTTTTATGTTAAGATAAACAAACTATTAATGCAGTATAGTGAAGAATGCTTATGTTGTATGAAATATTTTAAAAAAGCAGATAAATTTTGTTCTAAAGAACGCGAGAGCATTTTCCAAATTTTGACAGGTGATATCATATGAAGATTTTTTTTGTTATTTATGGAAAGCTAATCAGTTCTATGTTAGAGCTCTTTACATTATAACATGATATCAAATTACTGAACTTTTCCATACATAGAAATTTATCTAATTACATTTTTATTCATACTAAATGTTACTACCAGGAATATAAATTTTCTTCCGATAGTATATTTTTATGTTAAGATAAACAAACTATTAATGCAGTATAGTGAAGAATGCTTATGTTGTATGAAATATTTTAAAAAAAGCAGATAAATTTTGATTTAAAGAACGCGAGAGCATTTTCAAAATTTTGACACGTGATATCATATGAAGATTTTTTTGTTATTTATGGAAAGCTAATCAGTTCTATGTTCAAGCTCTTTACATTATAACATGAAATCAAATTACTGAACGTTTCCATACATAGAAATTAATCTAATTACATTTTTATTCATACTAAATGTTACTATCAGGAATATAAATTTTCTTCCGATAGTATATTTTTATGTTAAGATAGACAAACTATTAATGCAGTATAGTGAAGAATGCTTATGTTGTATGAAATATTTTTAAAAAAGCAGATAAATTTTGATTTAAAGAACGCGAGAGCATTTTCAAAATTTTGACACGTGATATCATATGAAGATTTTTTTGTTATTTATGGAAAGCTAATCAGTTCTATGTTCAAGCCCTTTACATTATAACATGAAATCAAATTACTGAACTTTTCCATACATAGAAATTTATCTAATTACATTTTTATTCATACTAAATGTTACTATCAGGAATGTAAATTTTCTTCCGATAGTATATTTTTATGTTAAGATAAACAAACTATTAATGCAGTATAGTGAAGAATGCTTATGTTGTATGAAATATTTTAAAAAAAGCAGATAAATTTTGTTCTAAAGAACGCGAGAGCATTTTCCAAATTTTGACAGGTGATATCATATGAAGATTTTTTTTGTTATTTATGGAAAGCTAATCAGTTCTATGTTCAAGCTCTTTACATTATAACATGAAATCAAATTACTGAACTTTTCCATACATAGAAATTTATCTAATTACATTTTTATTCATACTAAATGTTACTATCAGGAATGTAAATTTTCTTCCGATAGTATATTTTTATGTTAAGATAAACAAACTATTAATGCAGTATAGTGAAGAATGCTTATGTTGTATGAAATATTTTAAAAAAGCAGATAAATTTTGTTCTAAAGAACGCGAGAGCATTTTCCAAATTTTGACAGGTGATATCATATGAAGATTTTTTTTGTTATTTATGGAAAGCTAATCAGTTCTATGTTAGAGCTCTTTACATTATAACATGATATCAAATTACTGAACTTTTCCATACATAGAAATTTATCTAATTACATTTTTATTCATACTAAATGTTACTACCAGGAATATAAATTTTCTTCCGATAGTATATTTTTATGTTAAGATAAACAAACTATTAATGCAGTATAGTGAAGAATGCTTATGTTGTATGAAATATTTTAAAAAAAGCAGATAAATTTTGATTTAAAGAACGCGAGAGCATTTTCAAAATTTTGACACGTGATATCATATGAAGATTTTTTTGTTATTTATGGAAAGCTAATCAGTTCTATGTTCAAGCTCTTTACATTATAACATGAAATCAAATTACTGAACGTTTCCATACATAGAAATTAATCTAATTTCATTTTTATTCATACTAAATGTTACTATCAGGAATATAAATTTTCTTCCGATAGTATATTTTTATGTTAAGATAGACAAACTATTAATGCAGTATAGTGAAGAATGCTTATGTTGTATGAAATATTTTTAAAAAAGCAGATAAATTTTGATTTAAAGAACGCGAGAGCATTTTCAAAATTTTGACACGTGATATCATATGAAGATTTTTTTGTTATTTATGGAAAGCTAATCAGTTCTATGTTCAAGCCCTTTACATTATAACATGAAATCAAATTACTGAACTTTTCCATACATAGAAATTTATCTAATTACATTTTTATTCATACTAAATGTTACTATCAGGAATGTAAATTTTCTTCCGATAGTATATTTTTATGTTAAGATAAACAAACTATTAATGCAGTATAGTGAAGAATGCTTATGTTGTATGAAATATTTTAAAAAAAGCAGATAAATTTTGTTCTAAAGAACGCGAGAGCATTTTCCAAATTTTGACAGGTGATATCATATGAAGATTTTTTTTGTTATTTATGGAAAGCTAATCAGTTCTATGTTCAAGCTATTCACATTATAACATGAAATCAAATTACTGAACTTTTCCATACATAGAAATTTATCTAATTACATTTTTATTCATACTAAATGTTACTATCAGGAATGTAAATTTTCTTCCGATAGTATATTTTTATGTTAAGATAAACAAACTATTAATGCAGTATAGTGAAGAATGCTTATGTTGTATGAAATATTTTAAAAAAAGCAGATAAATTTTGTTCTAAAGAACGCGAGAGCATTTTCCAAATTTTGACAGGTGATATCATATGAAGATTTTTTTTGTTATTTATGGAAAGCTATTCAGTTCTATGTTCAAGCTCTTTACATTATAACATGAAATCAAATTACTGAACTTTTCCATACATAGAAATTTATCTAATTACATTTTTATTCATACTAAATGTTACTATCAGGAATGTAAATTTTCTTCCGATAGTATATTTTTATGTTAAGATAAACAAACTATTAATGCAGTATAGTGAAGAATGCTTATGTTGTATGAAATATTTAAAAAAAAGCAGATAAATTTTGTTCTAAAGAACGCGAGAGCATTTTCCAAATTTTGACAGGTGATATCATATGAAGATTTTTTTTGTTATTTATGGAAAGCTAATCAGTTCTATGTTCAAGCTCTTTACATTATAACATGAAATCAAATTACTGAACTTTTCCATACATAGAAATTTATCTTATTACATTTTTATTCATACTAAATGTTACTATCAGGAATATAAATTTTCTTCCGATAGTATATTTTTATGTTAAGATAAACAAACTATTAATGCAGTATAGTGAAGAATGCTTATGTTGTATGAAATATTTTAAAAAAAGCAGATAAATTTTGTTTTAAAGAACGCGAAGGCATTTTCAAAATTTTGACACGTGATATTATATGAAGATTTTTTTTTGATTTATGGAAAGCTAATCAGTTCTATGTTCAAGTTCTTTACATTATAACATGAAATCAAATTACTGAACGTTACCATACATAGAAATTTATCTAATTACATTTTTATTCATACTAAATGTTACTATCAGGAATATAAATTTTCTTCCGATAGTATATTTTTATGTTAAGATAAACAAACTATTAATGCAGTATAGTGAAGAATGCTTATGTTGTATGAAATATTTTAAAAAAAGCAGATAAATTTTGTTCTAAAGAACGCGAGAGCATTTTCCAAATTTTGACAGGTGATATCATATGAAGATTTTTTGTTATTTATGGAAAGCTAATCAGTTCTATGTTCAAGCTCTTTACATTATAACATGAAATCAAATTACTGAACTTTTCCATACATAGAAATTTATCTAATTACATTTTTATTCATACTAAATGTTTCTATCAGGAATATAAATTTTCTTCCGATAGTATATTTTTATGTTAAGATAGACAAACTATTAATGGAGTATAGGGAAGAATGCTTATGTTGTATGAAATATTTTAAAAAAAGCAGATAAATTTTGTTCTAAAGAACGCGAGAGCATTTTCCAAATTTTGACAGGTGATATCATATGAAGATTTTTTTTGTTATTTATGGAAAGCTAATCAGTTCTATGTTCAAGCTCTTTACATTATAACATGAAATCAAATTACTGAACGTTTCCATAAATAGAAATTTATCTAATTACATTTTTATTCATACTAAATGTTACTAACAGGAATATAAATTTTCTTCCGATAGTATATTTTTATGTTAAGATAGACAAACTATTAATGCAGTATAGTGAAGACTGCTTATGTTGTATGAAATATTTTAAAAAAAGCAGATAAATTTTGTTTCAAAGAGCGTTAGAGCATTTTGACAATGTTGACACGTGATATCATATGAAGAAATTTTATGATATCTATGAAAAGCTAATCAGTTCTAAGTTCAAGCTATTAATATTCTTATATCAATATGAAATCAATGAACTGAACATTGCCAAATATAAAAAAATTCTCTTGTTACATATAAGTTTCATACAAATATCCATTAAATAAAATATAATTTTTGAAACCGTTGAATATTTTTCTTTTAACATTGACCAACTTTGAATACAATTTTATGAAGATTCTTGGTGTTGTATAAATAGTTGAAACCAAATTAAAATATCTCTAATTTCCAGGTCGTGAGAGCATTTTTTCAGTTTTAATAGATGAAATCATAAAGAAACATTGGGAAAAAATGAACCGTTGTCTATGGAAAACTAATCAGCTCTAAGTTTATGGACTTAACACATGTGATATCAATATGAAGTCAATCGGACTTATAGTTTGGGCTGCAGAGAGGACACAAAAAAAAACAACGTAAATGATGAATTCATAGAGAAGA
This sequence comes from Molanna angustata, assembly GCA_963576475.1. Lineage (NCBI taxonomy): Eukaryota > Metazoa > Arthropoda > Insecta > Trichoptera > Molannidae > Molanna > Molanna angustata. The sequence continues at coordinate 36,468,257 of OY754972.1, read as the reverse complement.
AATCAAAAGTTGTCTATGGAAAACTAATCAGCTCTAGGTCTTTGCACTTTACACATATGATGTTAATATGAAGTCGATCAGACTTATAGTTTGGGCTGTAGAGAGGACACAAAAAAGATAAATGCTACGGCGTACGGCGTACGGCGTACGGCGTACGGCGTACAGCGTATACGCCATACACACAAACACATCACGACGAAACTCATAGTGTGCATTCTCTACATGATACCCATTGAGAAATTGATGTAAAAAAAATACGCTTAAATTTTGCGAAATCATGACTCTCCCCTATTCCATAGTGTGGAGAGTAAAAAATAATAAACTGTTTTTTCTAGTATATAATTTTTCTTCCGATAGTATATTTTTATGATAAGATAGACAAACTTTTAATGCAGTATGGTGTAGAATGCTTATGTTGTATGAAATATTTTAAAAAAAGCAGATAAATTTTGTTTTAAAGAACGCAAGAGCATTTTCCAAATTTTGACAGGTGATATCATATGAAGATTTTTTTTGTTATTTATGGAAAGCTAATCAGTTCTATGTTCAAGCTCTTTACATTATAACATGAAATCAAATTACTGAACTTTTCCATACATAGAAATTTATCTATTTACATTTTTATTCATACTAAATGTTACTATCAGGAATGTAAATTTTCTTCCGATAGTATATTTTTATGTTAAGATAAACAAACTATTAATGCAGTATAGTGAAGAATGCTTATGTTGTATGAAATATTTTAAAAAAAGCAGATAAATTTTGTTCTAAAGAACGCGAGAGCATTTTCCAAATTTTGACAGGTGATATCATATGAAGATTTTTTTTGTTATTTATGGAAAGCTAATCAGTTCTATGTTCAAGCTCTTTACATTATAACATGAAATCAAATTACTGAACTTTTCCATACATAGAAATTTATCTAATTACATTTTTATTCATACTAAATGTTACTATCAGGAATGTAAATTTTCTTCCGATAGTATATTTTTATGTTAAGATAAACAAACTATTAATGCAGTATAGTGAAGAATGCTTATGTTGTATGAAATATTTTAAAAAAAGCAGATAAATTTTGTTCTAAAGAACGCGAGAGCATTTTCCAAATTTTGACAGGTGATATCATATGAAGATTTTTTTTGTTATTTATGGAAAGCTAATCAGTTCTATGTTCAAGCTCTTTACATTATAACATGAAATCAAATTACAGAACTTTTCCATACATAGAAATTTATCTAATTACATTTTTATTCATACTAAATGTTACTATCAGGAATGTAAATTTTCTCCCGATAGTATATTTTTATGTTAAGATAAACAAACTATTAATGCAGTATAGTGAAGAATGCTTATGTTGTATGAAATATTTTAAAAAAAGCAGATAAATTTTGTTCTAAAGAACGCGAGAGCATTTTCCAAATTTTGACAGGTGATATCATATGAAGATTTTTTTTGTTGTTTATGGAAAGCTAATCAGTTCTATGTTCAAGCTTTTTACATTATAACATGAAATCAAATTACTGAACTTTTCCATACATAGAAATTTATCTAATTACATTTTTATTCATACTAAATGTTACTATCAAGAATGTAAATTTTCTTCCGATAGTATATTTTTATGTTAAGATAAACAAACTATTAATGCAGTATAGTGAAGAATGCTTATGTTGTATGAAATATTTTAAAAAAGCAGATAAATTTTGTTCTAAAGAACGCGAGAGCATTTTCCAAATTTTGACAGGTGATATCATATGAAGATTTTTTTTGTTATTTATGGAAAGCTAATCAGTTCTATGTTCAAGCTCTTTACATTATAACATGATATCAAATTACTGAACTTTTCCATACATAGAAATTTATCTAATTACATTTTTATTCATACTAAATGTTACTATCAGGAATGTAAATTTTCTTCCGATAGTATATTTTTATGTTAAGATAAACAAACTATTAATGCAGTATAGTGAAGAATGCTTATGTTGTATGAAATATTTTAAAAAAAGCAGATAAATTTTGTTCTAAAGAACGCGAGAGCATTTTCCAAATTTTGACAGGTGATATCATATGAAGATTTTTTTTGTTGTTTATGGAAAGCTAATCAGTTCTATGTTCAAGCTTTTTACATTATAACATGAAATCAAATTACTGAACTTTTCCATACATAGAAATTTATCTAATTACATTTTTATTCATACTAAACGTTACTATCAGGAATATAAATTTTCTTCCGATAGTATATTTTTATGTTAAGATAAACAAACTATTAATGCAGTATAGTGAAGAATGCTTATGTTGTATGAAATATTTAAAAAAAAGCAGATAAATTTTGTTCTAAAGAACGCGAGAGCATTTTCCAAATTTTGACAGGTGATATCATATGAAGATTTTTTTTGTTATTTATGGAAAGCTAATCAGTTCTATGTTCAAGCTCTTTACATTATTACATGAAATCAAATTACTGAACTTTTCCATACATAGAAATTTATATTATTACATTTTTATTCATACTAAATGTTACTATCAGGAATATAAATTTTCTTCCGATAGTATATTTTTATGTTAAGATAAACAAACTATTAATGCAGTATAGTGAAGAATGCTTATGTTGTATGAAATATTTTAAAAAAAGCAGATAAATTTTGTTTTAAAGAACGCGAAGGCATTTTCAAAATTTTGACACGTGATATTATATGAAGATTTTTTTTTGATTTATGGAAAGCTAATCAGTTCTATGTTCAAGTTCTTTACATTATAACATGAAATCAAATTACTGAACGTTTCCATACATAGAAATTTATCTAATTACATTTTTATTCATACTAAATGTTACTATCAGGAATATAAATTTTCTTCCGATAGTATATTTTTATGTTAAGATAGACAAACTATTAATGCAGTATAGTGAAGAATGCTTATGTTGTATGAAATATTTTTAAAAAAGCAGATAAATTTTGATTTAAAGAACGCGAGAGCATTTTCAAAATTTTGACACGTGATATCATATGAAGATTTTTTTGTTATTTATGGAAAGCTAATCAGTTCTATGTTCAAGCCCTTTACATTATAACATGAAATCAAATTACTGAACGCTTCCATACATAGAAATTTATCTAATTACATTTTTATTCATACTAAATGTTACTATCAGGAATATAAATTTTCTTCCGATAGTATATTTTTATGTTAAGATAAACAAACTATTAATGCAGTATAGTGAAGAATGCTTATGTTGTATGAAATATTTTAAAAAAAGCAGATAAATTTTGTTTTAAAGAACGCGAGAGCATTTTCAAAATTTTGACACGTGATATTATATGAAGAATTTTTTTGTTATTTATGGAAAGCTAATCAGTTCTATGTTCAAGCTCTTTACATAATAACATGAAATCAAATTACTGAACGTTTCCATACATAGAAATTTATCTAATTACATTTTTATTCATACTAAATGTTACTATCAGGAATATAAATTTTCTTCCGATAGTATATTTTTATGTTAAGATAGACAAACTATTAATGTAGTATAGGGAAGAATGCTTATGTTGTATGAAATATTTTAAAAAAAGCAGATAAATTTTGTTCTAAATAACGCGAGAGCATTTTCCAAATTTTGACAGGTGATATCATATGAAGATTTTTTTTGTTATTTATGGAAAGCTATTCAGTTCTATGTTCAAGCTCTTTACATTATAACATGAAATCAAATTACTGAACTTTTCCATACATAGAAATTTATCTAATTACATTTTTATTCATACTAAATGTTACTATCAGGAATGTAAATTTTCTTCCGATAGTATATTTTTATGTTAAGATAAACAAACTATTAATGCAGTATAGTGAAGAATGCTTATGTTGTATGAAATTTTTTAAAAAAAGCAGATAAATTTTGTTCTAAAGAACGCGAGAGCATTTTCCAAATTTTGACAGGTGATATCATATGAAGATTTTTTTTGTTGTTTATGGAAAGCTAATCAGTTCTATGTTCAAGCTTTTTACATTATAACATGAAATCAAATTACTGAACTTTTCCATACATAGAAATTTATCTTATTACATTTTTATTCATACTAAATGTTACTATCAGGAATATAAATTTTCTTCCGATAGTATATTTTTATGTTAAGATAAACAAACTATTAATGCAGTATAGTGAAGAATGCTTATGTTGTATGAAATTTTTTAAAAAAAGCAGATAAATTTTGTTCTAAAGAACGCGAAGGCATTTTCAAAATTTTGACACGTGATATTATATGAAGATTTTTTTTTGATTTATGGAAAGCTAATCAGTTCTATGTTCAAGTTCTTTACATTATAACATGAAATCAAATTACTGAACGTTTCCATACATAGAAATTTATCTAATTACATTTTTATTCATACTAAATGTTACTATCAGGAATATAAATTTTCTTCCGATAGTATATTTTTATGTTAAGATAGACAAACTATTAATGCAGTATAGTGAAGAATGCTTATGTTGTATGAAATATTTTTAAAAAAGCAGATAAATTTTGATTTAAAGAACGCGAGAGCATTTTCAAAATTTTGACACGTGATATCATATGAAGATTTTTTTGTTATTTATGGAAAGCTAATCAGTTCTATGTTCAAGCCCTTTACATTATAACATGAAATCAAATTACTGAACGCTTCCATACATAGAAATTTATCTAATTACATTTTTATTCATACTAAATGTTACTATCAGGAATATAAATTTTCTTCCGATAGTATATTTTTATGTTAAGATAAACAAACTATTAATGCAGTATAGTGAAGAATGCTTATGTTGTATGAAATATTTTAAAAAAAGCAGATAAATTTTGTTTTAAAGAACGCGAGAGCATTTTCAAAATTTTGACACGTGATATTATATGAAGAATTTTTTTGTTATTTATGGAAAGCTAATCAGTTCTATGTTCAAGCTCTTTACATAATAACATGAAATCAAATTACTGAACGTTTCCATACATAGAAATTTATCTAATTACATTTTTATTCATACTAAATGTTACTATCAGGAATATAAATTTTCTTCCGATAGTATATTTTTATGTTAAGATAGACAAACTATTAATGTAGTATAGGGAAGAATGCTTATGTTGTATGAAATATTTTAAAAAAAGCAGATAAATTTTGTTCTAAATAACGCGAGAGCATTTTCCAAATTTTGACAGGTGATATCATATGAAGATTTTTTTTGTTATTTATGGAAAGCTATTCAGTTCTATGTTCAAGCTCTTTACATTATAACATGAAATCAAATTACTGAACTTTTCCATACATAGAAATTTATCTAATTACATTTTTATTCAGACTAAACGTTACTATCAGGAATATAAATTTTCTTCCGATAGTATATTTTTATGTTAAGATAAACAAACTATTAATGCAGTATAGTGAAGAATGCTTATGTTGTATGAAATTTTTTAAAAAAAGCAGATAAATTTTGTTCTAAAGAACGCGAGAGCATTTTCCAAATTTTGACAGGTGATATCATATGAAGATTTTTTTTGTTGTTTATGGAAAGCTAATCAGTTCTATGTTCAAGCTTTTTACATTATAACATGAAATCAAATTACTGAACTTTTCCATACATAGAAATTTATCTAATTACATTTTTATTCATACTAAACGTTACTATCAGGAATATAAATTTTCTTCCGATAGTATATTTTTATGTTAAGATAAACAAACTATTAATGCAGTATAGTGAAGAATGCTTATGTTGTATGAAATATTTAAAAAAAAGCAGATAAATTTTGTTCTAAAGAACGCGAGAGCATTTTCCAAATTTTGACAGGTGATATCATATGAAGATTTTTTTTGTTATTTATGGAAAGCTAATCAGTTCTATGTTCAAGCTCTTTACATTATAACATGAAATCAAATTACTGAACTTTTCCATACATAGAAATTTATCTTATTACATTTTTATTCATACTAAATGTTACTATCAGGAATATAAATTTTCTTCCGATAGTATATTTTTATGTTAAGATAAACAAACTATTAATGCAGTATAGTGAAGAATGCTTATGTTGTATGAAATATTTTAAAAAAAGCAGATAAATTTTGTTTTAAAGAACGCGAAGGCATTTTCAAAATTTTGACACGTGATATTATATGAAGATTTTTTTTTGATTTATGGAAAGCTAATCAGTTCTATGTTCAAGTTCTTTACATTATAACATGAAATCAAATTACTGAACGTTTCCATACATAGAAATTTATCTAATTACATTTTTATTCATACTAAATGTTACTATCAGGAATATAAATTTTCTTCCGATAGTATATTTTTATGTTAAGATAAACAAACTATTAATGCAGTATAGTGAAGAATGCTTATGTTGTATGAAATATTTTAAAAAAAGCAGATAAATTTTGTTCTAAAGAACGCGAGAGCATTTTCCAAATTTTGACAGGTGATATCATATGAAGATTTTTTGTTATTTATGGAAAGCTAATCAGTTCTATGTTCAAGCTCTTTACATTATAACATGAAATCAAATTACTGAACTTTTCCATACATAGAAATTTATCTAATTACATTTTTATTCATACTAAATGTTTCTATCAGGAATATAAATTTTCTTCCGATAGTATATTTTTATGTTAAGATAGACAAACTATTAATGGAGTATAGGGAAGAATGCTTATGTTGTATGAAATATTTTAAAAAAAGCAGATAAATTTTGTTCTAAAGAACGCGAGAGCATTTTCCAAATTTTGACAGGTGATATCATATGAAGATTTTTTTTGTTATTTATGGAAAGCTAATCAGTTCTATGTTCAAGCTCTTTACATTATAACATGAAATCAAATTACTGAACGTTTCCATAAATAGAAATTTATCTAATTACATTTTTATTCATACTAAATGTTACTAACAGGAATATAAATTTTCTTCCGATAGTATATTTTTATGTTAAGATAGACAAACTATTAATGCAGTATAGTGAAGACTGCTTATGTTGTATGAAATATTTTAAAAAAAGCAGATAAATTTTGTTTCAAAGAGCGTTAGAGCATTTTGACAATGTTGACACGTGATATCATATGAAGAAATTTTATGATATCTATGAAAAGCTAATCAGTTCTAAGTTCAAGCTATTAATATTCTTATATCAATATGAAATCAATGAACTGAACATTGCCAAATATAAAAAAATTCTCTTGTTACATATAAGTTTCATACAAATATCCATTAAATAAAATATAATTTTTGAAACCGTTGAATATTTTTCTTTTAACATTGACCAACTTTGAATACAATTTTATGAAGATTCTTGGTGTTGTATAAATAGTTGAAACCAAATTAAAATATCTCTAATTTCCAGGTCGTGAGAGCATTTTTTCAGTTTTAATAGATGAAATCATAAAGAAACATTGGGAAAAAATGAACCGTTGTCTATGGAAAACTAATCAGCTCTAAGTTTATGGACTTAACACATGTGATATCAATATGAAGTCAATCGGACTTATAGTTTGGGCTGCAGAGAGGACACAAAAAAAAAACAACGTAAATGATGAATTCATAGAGAAGAAATCAAAAGTTGTCTATGGAAAACTAATCAGCTCTAGGTCTTTGCACTTTACACATATGATGTTAATATGAAGTCGATCAGACTTATAGTTTGGGCTGTAGAGAGGACACAAAAAAGATAAATGCTACGGCGTACGGCGTACGGCGTACGGCGTACAGCGTATACGCCATACACACAAACACATCACGACGAAACTCATAGTGTGCATTCTCTACATGATACCCATTGAGAAATTGATGTAAAAAAAATACGCTTAAATTTTGCGAAATCATGACTCTCCCCTATTCCATAGTGTGGAGAGTAACAAAGGGAGCACATAATATCTTAGAAGAACTTTTCCTTTATGTATTCAACATCTAGGCGACGAAATGCGGCGAGACAAGATCACGTATTCCATCACGTATTCCGGTAAAGAGCCTTAAAGAGCTTTTGTCATAGATACGGTGTCTTACTATTGGAAGATTCCCGTTAAGTTTATTCTTTTTAGCGATCATGGTCACTTCTCTGACGCTCTACACGTAAAAAGATCATAGTCAATGACAGTCAACGAATATGTCTTGTATTCACATTCGAGATTCTATGCATTTGTCTTGGTTACTTAGCGTTCTGTGAAGGGTCCGATTTGCAAAGCGGGTGGTGATGATAGTAGCGATTAAAATATGATAAACAAGAAAAGTAGATAAAAATGTAATTTTGTTTGATTCAAATATATGAATTAAAGTTATTTGGATACATATAGAGATGATTTAGGTATGCAATTAATAAAAGTCTGGACGTACGATAAAAGAAAGCGAATGGATGTAAACGAGGGGAGAAAAGGAGTATGTAAAGAGGAAAAATATGGCGATCGGCTCTCTCTGTTTACAAAACCATGATGGTGTATATGTATTTCAAGAAAATATCAACTCTGGGTCAGTTAATATCATTTATATCTTTATCTTGTAGATGCAGATATCTTTTTCTTCGTAAAATTGTGGCGTCTGAGAACTCACGTTGGTTATAAATGCGATAGAACGACACTGAAAATGTGTTCAATCACAAGATACCACGTGATGTACGTTTTGTTATTTACTTTTTTGTTATTTTATACCTACTATGTACTTATACATCTCTCGTGTTATGTCGTTCTCCCATCTCAATATTTCTCCTACCTCCTGGTTATTCAACCATGATTTTTTCTATTAAAGGTCTGTAATTATTAATTGCTAATTACATAAACATCAAATCGAGAACCAATTTATTGCGAAATTTCGAAAACGGGTAGTTAATTGGCTTACTTTTAAATTAAAATTTAAATTCAATAAAATATTGCGAAACAACGACACTATTGTAAGATTTGTCATGGTATTGATCTTACAATCGTAGTCTTCTTCTTCTTCTATCGTGTCAGCAACGCATTTAAATAATCTTTTGTCAGTGTCTAGCAACGTCAATAGCACAATCATTGCCCACCATAAGATCGTGCATGGTGCAGTTGACTGGACTTGAGGGGCAGCTGCACAGATGTGTTGTGGTCTGCTGCTTTCCACAGTCACATGTCGTTGGTATTCCCTTTTGCAGGAAGCCCCATGTAGACAGGTTATCCAACGTTCTCCCAACGCCCATCCTCAGTCTATTTAATGACTTCCACGTACGCCACTCCACGTTGTGGCCCGGGGGAAGACTCTCCTTAGGGCGGACGAAGTTATCGGGGGCTTCTTGCTGCCATAGACGGAGCCTTTCCTGCTCAGGGTGAGATGGAAGTGACTGCGTTGATGTCAGGAAACTTTTGCGTGATCTAAGTCTTGTGTCAGGGGGGGGGGGGGCGGCGTGGTCACAGAGAGAGTGAGTAGAAAGGGTTTCTGCTTTGTGTATTTCCATCCGGCATATATGTAACATTGCGCCTTATGTGTGGTGGAGCGATACCCGCAAAAGGATACAGTTTCTTGACTGCAGTGGGCTTAAGGCATCCTGTGATGATTCGGCAAGTATCATTTAAAGCAGTGTCCACTTGTTTGCAGCGGGCAGAACGTCCCCATACTGGAGCCGCATACTACCCAGTGGAAAAACAAAGTGCCATGATTGAGGTGCAAAGAAGTGATGGTTGTGCACCCCAGAGGGTGTTGGTTAATTTGCGTATGAGGTTATTACGTGTTGATACCTTTTGCTTTGTGTTGATGCAACGTTTAAAATCCAATGAATCCTCTTGTCGAATCACGAAACTTGTCGAATGTTGTGGATAGTCGTATAGTTTTCATAATTTATTTCTGTTCATTAATTCATTCATACCATCACGGCATATCCCACAATGTGGGGTAACCAGCGAAAGGTGTGCGGGTGTGCATTGCCTTATAAAAGGGATAACAACACATCTATGTATACCCACACACCAGTCTCGTTTCACCAAAAAAGGAACTACATTCAGAATGGGTGGTGAACCTCATTGCTGAACTATGTGAGATGTTATTGTTGCCTGTTGTATTTTCGATTACCCGGCTCTTACGGGACACTCGAAAACAATGATTTAAAAGAATGGAAGCACTATTCTAAGCCTTTTTCTGTTCAAACTTGTATATATTACTGTACTCTTGGAATTTTTTTTCCATCTTCCGTTCCAAGAGAAAATCATACCTACTGAATAGGCCATGGTATTAATTTCTCAGGTAGGTAATTATTACTCAAATCTGAGTAAGTTTCTCAAACTAATAAATTTGACATTCTGATAATTTTCGTAAAATTTAATTTTAAACCAAAATCGAGTCGTTGATCTTTTTACACGTCATTAACTGCGGTAGTCTAAAAATAAACTTGATAAAAACTTTTTGTATCTTTATGAAAGTCAAAATAAATTTACGAACAGTACTTTAGTAGTTAGGTATAATATGTAATGAACGATTCTGACATGAATATTTGATATTTCCACGTATGCACGTATTTCGTTCATTTTGCGAGGTGAAACATCAGTTTAATATAACGTGAAATCAGATCGAATTTTTATCAATTTATATATCCAGATACCGATGCGAGATTCGTTCATATATCATGACCTCAAATCAAAAACATTATATTTACAATCCAGCAATATAATGATATGTTTTCGTATCAATTGAACTTAAGAGATGTCGAGGGTTTGGTTTCCATCAAAGATTCTGTAAATAGAAAACGGGATTTCTGATAAAAAAAATATGTTATAAAATTCTGATAAATGTTAAAATATACATTGTATAAACCTTTGCAACCTGACAACGGGTAGGCAGTGAGAACCGAACACCGCATTCTTCTATCTTGACACATACATCGCCTCATCAATATTGATACACTCTCTCATACATGCTCATCTTGCTAGTAATGCAACTTAACCTAATTTCTCAACAGGCATCATGTAGAAAATGCATACTATGAGTTTCGTGACAATGCTTTTGTATGTATGGTGTATTGTGAAAACTTTTGTCCTCTATGAATCTTATATTTGTTTAAGAATCTAATAGAAATGTACTTCATAAAAACGCATTTAGAGATTGTCAACATTTCAAGAAGAAAAAATTAACGCTTACAATGTTGGAGTGTTTAGTATTGGCCACAACCTAATCGTTTTTACATGTAAAGGTTTTTAGCAAACTTTATATCTCAATAGAGACCAAGTTGGAGTACGTTTGATAGGATATCAGAGTTTACGTTATTACTTGCACAACATGTAAATATCACTGGCCAAAATATTTATCTCGTTATTTTTTCTGTCAATTTGAATGCATTTATTTTGTGACTTACTTTGATGTCTCTCTGAAGCAAATTCGTGGGCTGATTAATCTATATTTTCCGTTTTCGCCACAATTGGCAAAATCACGCAATCATTTGAACCGAAATATATTTCAGCGAGAATTGACTATACATTTGACAGCCACAACACACCCATGTAGGTAATGTCTTTTTCATTAAAAACGATTTGTTTTCAATTCGAATCGGCCATCTCAACTTTGTATGATATCGTTTTGGTATATGTGAAATGTGTACAGTGTGTATGTATGTATGTATATTATGTACCTACATATGTACATTCAATTAGTTTTTTATGGTTAACACAGCAGTCGCCGATAAGCTAGTCAATACGACATAACAAACGCTCAAAAAGTTACACCATTACACGCACGGCCGGAGATTATCCGCTAGGAAATAATTGCTTTTGTGAATTATTGAAATATTAGTTTTTTATGTGTCGATGGCGATAGTATGTACGTTGTAAAGTTGAATAATAGCAAAGAACTTATATAAATAAATAAATATGCACCAAACTAAAGACCCTTAAATCTAAATTATTGTATATTTGAAAGATTTTTTTTTCTATATAAAACATGTATGTTAGGATAGAATAGTGTGGAGGACAGTCCTATTTTTAACCTAGAATATGTAAACAGCTTGATGGTATGTTTGTAAGGAGGTTAAATATGAATCTATTGAGTCCCCGTAGAAATTGCGTATTCTGCCATACAAATTGTATGAAACAATGTCGTCTCATTATATAATTTTTACAAAAATTGCTAACAAAAGTTAATAATGATTGAAAAAATGGAAAAATAGACAGTTACCACATAAATTTGTCATGTTTTTTTATCGTAATAAAAAAAGTTTGAAAAACCCTGGAACTATTTCATAAAAACTGGTTTGAAATATTGTATTTGTCTATTTTTAGTAAAATTTTCATCAATTGTTTAAGTAATAAGTTTGAGATCTACTGCTACGATGTACCTATTTATTAGGGTGTATCGGCGTTTTTCGATATTTATTTGTTTATTATTAAACAGATTTAAAAATAAAAAAAGTATATACAAAGTTGCTAACCTACATAACTAAAATCATTATTGAAAATTCATGATATTTGGTATTCTGGTGATATTTGTGATGATAATCTACCTAAAAAATGTCCTAGAAAAACATACATGGTATCAATAAAATTTAGGTACCTAACAAATTATTACTGAAAATTCATGGTAACTGGTGAAATTAATATGTGAAGATAACCTACCTAATGACAGTCCTAGAAGAGCATACAAGGTTTCAATAAAATTTAGGTACCTTACTTAAATAATTACTGTAAATTCATAATAACTGACGAAATATGTGAAGATATATTCCTATTATTTAATGATTTGGGTACTAGCTTAGATAATTAAAAAAATCATGAAACTGGCAAAATGTGTGAAGATAACTAACCTTATGACAGTCTTAGAAGAACATACATGGTATCAACAAAACTTCATTAAAAAAATCGTGGTCTTCGTAACACTAATTTATTCCCTAAACTAGGCAAATGCTTGTGCATTAATTCCTACGAGGCAGGATTACTAATTCTGCGAACAGATCTTTCACCAGTCATCAACCCATTTCTATTATGAAAATTCCTTTTCTTAATCAATAAAGTCTTTATAATATTAATATTTTTTATTTCTTTATTTATTCCGCACATGATAAAAAAAACAGTGAATTCGACATTTATCAACCAAAATATAAAACTGACTTTTTTACACATTTTTAAAATTTTATTGTTAAATACAGTTTATTACAGCATTTATACATTCAGTTACAATATTATACAAATAAAGAGACAGAACATATCTTAAACCTAGATGCAAACGTAAACTGCTTCACTAGGTTATGAACCTGTTCAGGAATGGTATTCCATTAAATGGTAAAATAAAATAAACCGAAGGGACGGAAGAGATTGAAGGGACGGAAGAATCTGAATGGACGAAAGGGACAAAAAAAGGCGAAAAACATACAGATAAACCACTTTATATGTCTGACGGGTTTCGCTAGTATTTAATAAAATAAAACAATACTCGCGTTATAGAGCAAGGTCCCGGCGAGATTCGAACTCACGATCTCCTGTTTACTAGACAGGCGCTTTAACCAACTAAGCCACGGGACCGACGATGCTTGTTGTATTAAATTGAAAACATATAAAATTTGTTACCTATCTGCATACAATAGTATCTAACCTAAGTATTTCAATACAACAATCACGACAGTCATACTGTAATCGTTAAAACTACGGATGTTAAAAAATGAGTGCGGACTGTGATTTTTTTAATGCGATAGGCGTGACAAGTATACTTCGATTGTATCCATAGAGTATTATATAAAAAATATACACATTATTTATTATATATTCATTATTATTATTATTATTGAAAACCTAACCAATAACCTATTGAGAACGCAAAAGATTGGATGCCTTCGAGATGTGGACCTATCGCCGAATGCTTGGCATATATTGGAGGGACCATATAACAAATGATGAGGTTCTCAGCAGAATTAAGGAAACCAGGCACCTGTCAAACACCATATCGAAAAGGCGTGCAAATTGGATAGGCCATGTGTTGCGATACGAGGATCTCCTACATATCATCTTGGAGGGAATGGTTGAGGGTACAACTGGCAGAGGGCGTCCCCGCCGGGAGTATTTGGAACAGGTGTGCCGCGACATGCAGTGTACCTCTTACACGGAGATGAAAAGAGTCGCTGAAGACCGAGCGGAGTGGAGGAGGAGATGCATCAATTTAATGCTGCCAACCAATCTTCAAGATTGAAACAAAAGAAGAAGAACCAATAAAAATTTTATTTAATATTTCATCCTGTACATAATGTTTTATCAGTTTTCAAGTTGCGGAAAAACAGATTATGACGAAAGATGACATCAAAAACACAAATTAATATTTTTTTTTACTTTTGTAAATATTTCACAGGTTTTACATTACATGTAAAATATTTTTATGCTAGCTATTCGAACAAATACTATCGTATCTGAATACACATTAAATTATGCGGAGTACCTACATAAAACTTTAATATGTATACTAATATATTAAAAATTTAATCTTTTTATTATTGCTATAGCTGACATACCTATATATGCACTTCCTCAAACACACAATATTATAAACCTAATCCAACTGTCAATACATTCAGGTAATTTAATTCTCTTAATGAATCGACCTAAGCCAAGACGCGTGTATGTAGGAACATTTTGTATGGTGTAGAGGACTTTTTGCATGCGAAAAACACCAACTAAGAGGCTTCGTAGCATATATTATGTTCTATATATATATATATATATATATATGGATGAATTCAGAATTTGAAATAGAACATTAGGTATGTGTGTTTTTTGTGTGTCTGTGTGTGTGCCCCCACCCCGTTATAACTTTTGATCCGCTCAATTTACAGAGCTCAAAATTACAGAATATATATATAATTATAGGCCCACAAAATCATTAATAATAATAATAAACATTTTTCCTTGCACCTTGCGCAAGTGGCGAGTTTAATGCCGTATGGCAATTTCTACCAACTAACCAGAGTTTCCAGACCAGAGAAGCAATATTTGCGTGAGAAATGGATTTTAATAAATTTCTCCTCTTCTGGGAATCGAACCCAGGACGCCCACACAGAAACCGAACGGCTTACCAACTGTGCCACGGCTATACTTAGAATTTAAAATTTTTGTTTGAGTCAGGGGTTATCAACTTTTGAATCTTTACTTTATTTTTCTATATATCTCAATAATCATATACGCTAGAACCCTGTAAATTGGTATAAATATAGACAAATATAAAATCTTTAATTATTTTTATCTAAAAAATTCCAGTTTCTCAAAAAAATATGATAAATTTATGTGTTTTACTCCATATATTTCCAAAGTTTTTAAAAATATTGAAAAAGGCCGAAACACCCAACTAGATAACTTCATTGTTTACTTTGTATGAAATAAAACATTGTTCAATTTAATCAAAATATCAAATGAATCAACTTGGAAAGAGTTTTAACTTGCATTGTCTTCGGGAATACACAAATATCAAAGTTTCAGTGCTCTTCTCTGGTCGTGTTGTAAGTCAAAAACCGATTATAAAATCACAGAAAGAATACAGACAGACAAACAAGTTAAGTTAAAGAAGAGGGTGTAAAACTCGACCAGTTAGAGACTGGACGGGAATAAAGTTGAAAATGTATTGCAAAATTTCAATACGGACAGACTGACAGACGTTTTATTTATTTTATTTTGCATAAATTCTCGGGAAACTAACAGGCACTACGTCAAAAATTAATTTAACACGCACCCAATAACAAGTTGCCACATTCTGAAGACTTACGAAAACACAATTAAAAACTGTGTCTGCACGAGGACTCGAACCCGGGACCTTAGGACCAGCAGTAAGATACCTAACCAACTGAGCCACGAAGGCCAACGTTTGAGTAAAGTGTGTAATAAAGAAGAAGGAACAGAAATCCAAGAAAAAAAAATCATTAACAACAAGACATGTGTTCGTCCCATTATGATTTACGGAATAGAATCGAGAGGTGACACTGTCCGTACCAAAATCCTCCGGCGAACCAGCGAAATGAAAGTACTCAGAAGCATCGCTTGCAAAACCCATCGTGATATAGAGTACGAAACACAGATATTCGAAGGATGTGCGAAGCTGAGGATATCGTAAGACGGGGTCGACAGAGAACACGTGTCAAGAATGGCAGACTCAAGCACCGTCAAACTGGCCAGGGATAATATTCCTCAAGAAAGCAGACCTCATCCCAAGGGATGCAAGGAAAGCAGAAAAGAAGAAGATTAATAACAACAAAAAAGTATGGGATGTGAAGGAAGGTGGAATTATAGGTGTGTGTATAGGAAGTGTTACTTGAGAAGCTTCTTGAATACTGTCAAGTTAGGAGCGCCTCTTATAGTATCACAGGGTAATTGATTCCACTGGAGGCAGACTGCGTGAATTGTGGACGAGTAAGTGTAAGCGGATATGAGGTGTATAAAGAAATAAACTGTCTTTGACTATTTGAAGTATGTGTAGACGAAATTCGACTGAATTAAGGTATTTTTACCACGTCTTGAACAACTTTGAATTTGTTGTATTATCCGATGTCTTCTATTAGGGATTTAGATGTAAGTAATTTTCTCGAAAAAAAAAATCCTGTCTACATTCCAACACATTACAAGTTTGATAAGGAGCTAGTGGGTGTTGAGTGTTGATCTGTACACTGACAGACAAAATAATTTGCTTTGGATTTGTTTTCGGCAAAAAGTTTCGGAAAATATTTTCCGTGATTCTTTTCTCAATTTTTATTTGAAATTGTTTGGAGGATGGTTTTATTTAACTCGATATATTATACAATTAATTACTGTATTTTTTGAGTTATTCATGCGACTATCAGACAAAACTTCGTTGCAAATATAATGTCATTAAAAAATATATTTTAAATAACATAATTATGTCAAAATAAAGAAACTAAGTTTATGTAGTATGTTACATGTTTCACCACACAACACCGGTACGATCATAGCAATATTCGTGAAGCACCAACTTTAAAAATATCAATGCCGAAAAATTACAGGTCATTCTGCTTTCTTTCATGGCCTTGTATTAATTTTTAGTGAAACTTTTCTTATTTAAATAATTGTCATTCAGAGAGACTCTTCGTTCACTTATTAGTGATTAAAATACATTTTATAATTCGACAACAGAACAGGTTTTCAAAAAAATTATTGTCATTTATATATTTTTGTATAGCAAACGTCTGGTTGCTGGCACTGAAACATAAATTGAGTAACTAATTAACGTTAAGATTTTTGCAAGTACATTTTGTGTTAAAAATAAAACATCGTATAAACTGTAAGTACTCTAGTATGAAAATCCCATATTTAATTTCATTATTACTTGTCTGATAAATCATACTATAATATAAATAATTTTCAGAAGCAATTTACGTATTGTTATAATTAATAAATTTGCTTTCTTAAATAACTGCTTTTAAAAATATCAAAACGAGTAAGTTGGTAATACATAGTTTAAAATAGTAAAATTGCGCATCATTTGAATTAACCCAAAAAATATATTTTTCAAAATTCGCATATACGCAATCATTGGATTTTTCCCTGTCGGGAGTCAATGATATTTTTGACAATTTTTCAACATCTCAATAGAGACGAAGTTGGGATATTTATAGAAGACACAGGAACTCAATGCTTCTACAGGGATTACAACATATCACCGGCTGGTCACTTGCGCAACGTTCACCAATTATGCCTTCTTATCGAGTTCCCTTATCAATGCAATTATTTGAAAGTTCTATACATTTTAATAATGTGATACAAAGCTTTTGGAAGTAAGACATTCTTTACTATCGCCATCTATGAATTTACGAAGAAACATTTTTTTGTAATGCCATCTATTGAGAATTTTTTTCCTGGTTCTTCTATAAGTATTCCAACTTCGTCTCTATTGAGATGTTGGAAAATTGCCAAAATAAATATTTATACTAAAATATCTCCACATTATTTAAAAATATATAGGGTGAATGTTACTTGAAGAATACTATTGTTAAAACATAATGAAATTAATGACCCTGAGGTGGTTTGACCATATAAAAAAATGAAAGACTGACAAAAAAAATTTCTATAACTGAAAGAGAAAGAATTAAAGTTAGAGGCATAATCATGTGAATACTATTCTGAGTGTGAAGGATCAAGTCATTTCAGACGCTAGAAATTTATGTAAATAACAGGTGACTCAGTCCTACCCGAGTGAGTAATATTCACCCGCACACTTGTCGTTGAATACCCCCAATTGTGGGGCATGACGTGATGGTATGTACATATATATGAATCCTCAAAACAGATGCATTTTATTAAAATATACTTATATTATATAGTTTGGTTTGGTACGTATTCTTCAGTGTTTATAGTTGGGTACGTATTCCTCAATTAAACATACTATCTCCATTGACACTTGGATTTCATGTGTTACATGCAACTAGTAATAATAATAATAATAATTCATCTTTTCTTAAGAGTGAATATTTGAAGTTAGTAAAAATATTTTTTTCTTTCCTCTGGGCATTGCTTTATTTGCTTAGAAATAATAAAAATAAATCTCAAAAAGTGTATGTTTAATGCGAAGTTACTTCCTCCCTTGGGACTGTATCGGAACCAACAATAATTAAAAGGTTTTGTTGATTTTAATCTCAAATTAAATTGCTTTTGATTAGGGTTGCCAAATCATTTTAATATTTGTTAATCGTTAAAAAATTCAAATTTTCAAGATATTTTTATTATCAGGCCGGGTGAGAAAAAATTAAAACCAAGCATTTCCCAATAATGTATTTATTCATTTTATCACAAAGTAAAGTTGTAGACAATTATCTTGAACTGTTAGCCGGGAAGAGGGGCGATTTGCACGTGAACCAACGAAGCAAAAAGACACAAATTTGCGCTCTGCGCAATTGGAAGGTCGTTCAAGATGTTTGGCGAAAATTATACATTGTCATGTTTACTATTATAAAAAAAAAACGAGTGGGTTGTGGCCAACACTAAACTCTTCACACCATAGTAAGCGTTCATTTTTCTTCTTGAAAGATTGACAATCTCTTAATGCATTTTTATTAAGTACATTTCTATTAGATTCTTAAACAAATATAAGATTCCCAGAAGACAAAAGTTTTCACAATACACTATACCTACACACAAAAACATCGTCACGAAACTCATAGTATGTATTTTCTACATGATACCTGTTGAGAAATTTTAAGTAAAATTGCATTTCTAGCAAGATGAGCATGTATGAGACAGTGTATCAATGTTGATGAGGCGATGTATGTGTCAAGATAGAAGAATGCGGTGTTCGGTACTCACTGCCTACCCCTTGAGGAAGATAGAAGTGGAGAGTAAAATATACACTGGTCTATAGAGACACATACAATATCAATATGAAGTTGATCACTCAAATTTCCCTTACAGAAACTCTTTTACTTCTGTTATATACATTTTTCATACAAATATGAAATTTGTTTCACATTGATATGGTATACTATAGATTTTTTTTATTTAAATTTTGACAAATCTTGAATGCATTTTTGATGAGTGTATTTTTATTGTATCAAAATTTTAAACAGTATAAAAATACCACGATTTTCCAGATCGTGAGAACATTTTGAAAATTTGGACAGATGAAATCACACAGAAGAAATTAACGGATATCTATGGAAAACTAATCAGCTCTAGGTCTATGAACTTTACACATTATGATGTTAATATGAAGTCGATCGGACTTATCGTTCGGGCTGTAGAGAGGACACAAAAAGGACACAATTTGTATATCTGTTTTAACTCTCCACTATTCCATAGTGTGGAGAGTAAAAACAGATAAACAAATATTTCATGTACATATATCTGATATAAAAACAGATATACACATATTCAAATATTTCAAATAAGACAAAATAAAAAGTGTGATTTAGTATGGGTGCGCGCATGAATGAGAGTAACAATTTGTGAAATCACAGTTTGCAACTTCCTTTGAGATAAGATAACGATCAAATATTGAGATCTGCTACATGAATACAGACGCAGCGGGTGGAGCGCATCAGTCGGTTTTAAGAATTATTTGTATAGGAATTCATACAAGTGCGTCCACTGATCGGCAATGGACGGAGCATGTGCATCGGATCATCGGAATGCCGTCACCGTTGCTAGGATAGGCAAAAATCTTATCGGATCTGTCATTGTTTTATGATTCGTATATAAATTCGTATGTTGGGATGTTTAGATGAAACGAGATAAAACGGCTGAAGGATTTTGGATGAAATTTGGCATTAAGATATGTTTATTCTAGAAAAAGCTATGCGCTATATAATTTTTATATTCATTCTTATTAATTTTCATTGGATATAATCATTTACGAGCCGAACATGCGATTTCCAATCAGAAAAAAATTAATGTATTTGCGTTTTCAATGGAAAGTCGTCAAGAAAATAATCCAAATGAAGAAACAAATCCAAATGACAGTTGTGTCGACAATCCGATTGGTGCGCCTCTGTGGACGCACTGCTACAAACAAATCCGTCTGATGCGTTCCGTCCGATCCGTCCGCTGCGCCTGTATGGAGCTACTGCTACAAACAAATCCGTCTGATGCGTTCCGTCCGATCCGTCCGCTGCGCCTGTATGGAGCTTTTCATACACAATTTTGTTATTTCATACACAAATATTGTTTATTTTATTATCTCTTATTATCATAACACTTTCGGATAGTAAAATGTCTGTTTTTTTCTTATTCTTATTATCTTTCTCACAAGAGAAAGATAATAAGAAAATTGGAACACGCCAAAAATGATGATGATTTCATACACAAATATTGTTTATTTTATTATCTCTTATTACCATAACACTGTCAGATACTAAAATATCAGTTTTTTCTTATTATCTTTCTCACACGAGAAAATTATAATATTAAGGTAACTCTTCCTGTAATTAAACTGATGTAGCTGCCCGAATTCCACTTCGCATATTATAATGTTTATCTTTTTCGGCCGTGTACATTAAAATTTGCACTGGAAAGCTTCCTGGAATATTTTAATACGAAAAAAAGTTTGTTTTCTTCTAAAAGTAAGTATATTTTCAATATTTTTTTTCCATTATTATTAATCATATTTTTGGTATATAGGTACTTAGAAGCTTTACAAACTAATATTTAAATTAACGATATTTTCTACTTTTTTTTAATTATTAATCCTTTATATAGAGCGAATATTAAGCCGACTCGCCAAGCAAAAGTAGTGAGAATACTATAATGAATTTATTTTTTGTCTAGTTCACAATTATTAGAATGGTTTGCACCAAGCAATGGTACAAAATGGTTACACTACTCACTTATACTTACTATCCGCCAGCCTCTATATATCTTGGTAGCTGTTACAACGCACATAATTGTCTCTTAGTAGCTGCTACAGCGCACATGATTGTCTCCTGGTAGCTGCTACAGCGCACATAATTGTCTCTTGGTAGCAGCTACAGCACACATGATTATCTCTTGGTAGCAGCTACAGCGCACATGATTGTCTCTTGGTAGCTGTTACAGTGCACATAATTGTCTCTTGGTCGCTGCTACAGCGCTCATGATTCTCTTTAGGGCGACCTCTATGGTTATGAAATTATTCCGTTTGAAAATTCGTTCTTACGGTAAATTTTTGGATAAGGCATTTATTTTTAATTCTTTACGTATATAAAATTAAATAACATACAATATTTTTTTGTAAAAATATCAATTTACATATTTTTAATTTACTGTGGAACAGTAAAAATGTGTTTACTTTTTTATTTTAATATAATATTTATTTTACTTATTTTTTATCTTTTAATAAAACAAATTTGAATACAATTTCTTCAAGTGCTATTCCTTAATATCTTCTATTAATATATTTTTTATTTATTAAAGTCATGTACAATAATGTGTTCAATGGTGGGTTTATTGGCATAAGGCAATTTTTTGAAAACAACCAAGAGACACAATTTTTGAAACTTTAAAAGTGTCTGTCGAGGGGTTTTTACAACCAAAGTGTTTGTAATGGAAGGCGTGAATTCTAAAAGTTTCCTGTAGTAAATAATAAAAATCACGCTTTATATGTACCTACTATGACGTAAATTTGTCGTAGCTGGCTCTTGATCTATAAGAATTGTTTTTTTTTTAAATCAAAGACACTGATTCTAGTTTCACCTATAATATAGATCTTAAAAACTTTATGACGCACGCTTAAATCTTCAATGTTTTTAAGGTCTCCCATTCCGACACGGAAATTTCGCTAATTAACACAATCTCCAAAGTTTTTCACAAGTTCAATTTGCGCCTGTGAACGCAACGTGTATATCTCGTTTATGAAACGACTTCCCATTAAAATTACAGCTATTGTTAATCTGTAAAGGTTTCCATTATTCAATCTTCGCAAAATAAGTTTTTTATCTTGCATAATGCTAGCTAAACCCGTCATACTTTGTCCTGGATTATTTAATTATTTACCTCTGTGTATGTACCTATATAAAAAATGATTGGTCATTATGTAATCTGGAATCTATAATTCGCTATAGAACATTTAGAAAAATAAAACATGGCTATGCAAACTAATGGTTATATCTAACCATATTTTAATTAACCATGTGAGAAACATGGACTTCTTAAATTTTATAGAAAAAAATATTTTATGTCTTAGTAAGGTACCTACTTGTAGATAGTCAAATCCCATATGCGGAGCAGGTGGTGGTAGCAATAACTATATAACTAGGTACCAAGTTAAGGAATAAATTGTTTAATCTGTTACCCAACCAGAGTATAGTTCCCGCAAATCGCTTGAGAATTTTCGTCGTGGAGGGGGTTGTTTTGCGTATACATCTACCAACCAAGTTAAAGACCCAAATTTCTTACTTGATAAACCATAAACGCCAAAAACTATACTAGATTTGTTTGAGATAAGAAAAATAGAAAACAGTTAAATGAATTTTTGCAACCACGTTCCTCCCTTCCTTCTTTTCCGTCCTTTTTGTCCCTTCAGACCCTGCCGTCCCTTCAGACCTCGTTTGATACGACACTGGATCTTTGAATAAATTTCGTTTATTTTTTATAAACGAAAAATAAAGTTTATTTTTTATTTTATTAATAATGCATATAAAAAAGTACATTTTTTTTACCAGCGCCTGCTTCACTAGGATTCCATCCCGTGATGAAGAAGGCACTTTACAAAAAAAAAATAGTAAAACTTCAAAAGAAAAAAAAAATTATAATAATAAAAAAATATATAAAAATATATAAACAAAAAATAACCTAATAATAAACAATAATAAAAAGATAATACAAAAATAACAATGCAATATAACTTATTCATCACTGACTGCATTATACAACAATAATATACGAACAATAATGTAATAATACTAAAAAAAATACAATAATATAATAACAATATAACAATACACTTAATATAAAAATCACAGCAATAACAACAATAAAAGAGATAAGTTCAAACAAACCCAAACAACAACCATGGTCCACAGTTTACAGCTTAGGTATGTACATGAAAACATTATATAATGATGTGAGATAGAGAGTTGTCGATATCAATTTTGTTACTGAGCAATCCACATTGTTATTTTTTTTTGAATAATTTATATGTATTGATGTTCTTAATATCCATGTAAAGGTAATCTGTTAAACATTAGTGGTGCAAGAAAACCAAATTGATGCTGTGATAGGGTTGTATTGACTAATGGTATCTGGAAATTGGGAATCACTGTACATTGGGAATCAAGTACATATATATAATTATCAATGTAAGTAAATAATTTGGTAAAATGACATATTAATCAACTATTATTCATAAACTTTCTCAAGTGTGCGCTGGACATAGTGGTCATGTCTCCAATGTTTCGTTGCAATCGGATGAATGGTAAGTACCTATATATGTAGGAGTGCGTCGATTTCATACATACAATCAAATATACCTACATACATACCAACATCCATTTTTATACATTAAGATATTTGGATATGACATGTCGCTTTAACGTTTTATTTCCAAGTACCCTGTCATGTAATATTCGAGACGCATTTTTATTACCGAGTTATTTTTGGATTATTCCACCGCACGCAGTAGGTAGGTATGTAATACACATACAGGATGTCCCTAATACAAAATCTATACAACAAACTAATTAAAATTAGATTTAGATATAAAAAATCATTTATATTTTTTATTTTATTTTATTTTACATTGCTTCTTGGGCATCTAACATGTACTATGTCAAATATTAATTTAACACGCACCCAATAACAAGTTGCCGCATTCTGGAGACTTACGATATTTATCGTCTCACAGATCCAGACTGAAAACACAATTAAAAACTGTGTCTCCACCGGGAATCGAACCCGGGACCTTTGGTTCAGCAGTCAGATATCTAACCAACTGAGCCATGAAGGCCGAATATTAAAATTAATAAAGTAATCGAATATAAAATGGAAACACAGAGGAATAAAGATTGGTGGGATTTACTTAAATCACCTTCGCTTCTCAGACGATAGTGATCATCAGTGACGACTTGAACGACCTACAAACCGTGCTAAAAGAACTTCACTACGGTTTCCTTAAGGTTGTTCTAGAAATAAACATCAATAAGACTAAAATAATGAGCCCCTCTGATACAAATATAAAAATTGAAAAAAAAATAAAAATGAGATGGAGTGCATAAAATAAAACTGAGAAAGAAACCCCAATTGCAGAAATCCCAAGAAGATTCGGTTTATGTAGGTTCGGCAGCTTTCGGAAAGCTCGACCACCTTTCGAATGTCATAATATACCTACCCATAATGTCTCAAAAAGAAAGTATTCGAAGCCAATAGGTTTGGAAACCATTACTATGAATCTGACTGTTGCCACCATACATAAACTGAAATTCACACAAATGTCAATGGAGAGACAAATGCTGGTGAAAAGTCTTTGGGACAAAATACGGCGTTGTAGCTTATTTGTTGGCTCTAGGAAACAAGGCTGTCTTAAGAAGTCTACCGAAAGTGTCAATGCTCTGAGCTCCACGTATGTCAAGAGGCAATTTATTTCATTTCAAAGGCCCGTTCACTCTAAAACCACGATCATAGCAAGCCGCCTTATTGACTCTGTCCAATTCTGTGATCCTGATGATCTCAATGTAAGCGTTTTTCCTGGTGTAACATTCTTTTGGCACAGTTCTTGAATGTAGCGTGGAGTCAAGTCATTCAGAGCCTTAAACACTATCAGGCATACCTTATAGTCCACTCGTTCTGAACATATCAACCAGTGCAGTAATGATGATATTAGACGCCGTAAAAAGCTTCTTGATATTGTACCTACACCATATTGCCAGTATTCTCAAATGGCCGTGGTCACATGTCAAGACAAGAAGTTGACAGATAGGCATCACGAATTATAACATAGAGACCTTTGGAAGACAAAAGAGGAGTAGGTCGACTCTAGAAAAGATGGGCTGACGATATAGAATAAAGTGATACAGAAATTTCCAAGATAGGGAAGGGTGGAAATAGATGAAAGAGGCATACATACATACAGCAGTGGAGAGATGAAAAGGAAAAAGATCTTTCCGTTATCTTCTTCGCTAGCCTAAGATACATCAACGACGAAACATTCATTTACATTCACTGAAGTAGTTGTTTTCAAAAATGTTATTTTCTTGTTAAATAACAGTCTTCTTTTTCAATGTGCTGATTGAACCATACTTGTTATTCCCATTTATCCGTTCTATTGAGTTTATCAGTTACTCTTTTGATCATAAAGACTTGGAAGACCTTAAGTTGTGATCATATAACGCCGTCTCAAATGACTCATTTTTTTTTTAAAAGCTGTTATACCTATCTTATAACTCTTAATTGACACTCTTCCATCCTCTCCCCTTCCATATCTTCATTGCTTTTTTGCTGTGATTATATTGTATTATATGTGCATGAAAATTTCATACTGATCTTAGCGAGTTTTTTTCATGATTGAATGTAGATAAATAATATACGAGTATGATCTAGTACTGTTTTATACATTTTTAATATAAAGAAAAGATAATGACGTATTGAAAGATCGTGTCATGAGTAGCTACCGGATTAAGTAGGTACCTAATCTTTTTTTTTCCTTAGAAAAGAGCAAAGTAATACAAATCGTTTTTGCCCTTTTCTTACGATAACAACAAGGAAAAAAAAATGTTAATGTTCTATAGCTTAGCATGTCTAAATTTGATGTGTAAATAACCACTTTGAAAACTCTGGTACTTTTATGTAGGTCTTAATAACTTAATTTGATCTTATAAGCTGTCTTCGATTTGACATTGGTTTAAGGGACAGCCTGTATACTGACACACACAGCGGTGAAACGATATGAGATTTATTTTTTACACGAAATATTCAGGGTTGAGTTTTGGTATTGAAAAAAATTTCGGTAAAACTTTCTCGATAACTTGCTCTTCTGGCGATGATTGTTACAAATATGGCGATACTTAATATTATGGAGATTGAAGGTACAAATAATATCAATTTACTACTATTTTTACTTACGCCTGCTTCACACATGGGGGCTGTAATCGCTCCATGGCAACCTTAACAAAATAACTATGGTACTATGATTAGGCAACTACCATTTTGCAAACATTAATGACAATTTATTGAAATATGGAATTAATTAATTACTTTATTTTTATTAAATAATACGATCCTTAAAAGACGTTTCCAAATTTTGGAGACTTGAAATAACATAAATCACTATCAGCTTTCACTATTACGATGGTTTTAGATAGACTAATAGCGTTAACAGTGACTTTAAAAATACAAGCAAAACTGAAATAAGTGCTCTTATTTTTAATTTTAAATGGAGATTCACCAAGAATGATTATAAGACGGCAAAATAATTATTTTAGTTAAATAAAATTTTAATTATCTCAGCACATAAATCTTACTTCATTTTTTTTCGTAATATTAAGATAATATTAAAGAAATCAAATTTTTAATTACGGACAAATACAATCTTAAAATACTAAAATGGAATAATACACTATAAAATAAAAACAAACAGACCAATTACATATGTCCACAAATATTAAATATGAAACATTTTAAACATCATAAATTTAAATATAACTAAGATGTATGTTTGCCTGTGACGGGAAAGGAAGGGAAGAGAAAAAAAAGGATGGGAAAAGGATTGTGACAGTTAAATTGTTATATTTTTGTTACAAACAACAACTCAAAATGTAAATAAAAGTATACAAAAGATAATATTAGAAAAAACACAAATAACTAACAAAAAAAAAAAGATTCAACATACGAGTTCATGCTATGCATATAAGCAAACATTGGATTTTGTTCCCTATCGGGAGTCAAATGATATTTTTATTGATATTTTTATTGACAATCTAAATGATGAGTCGATGGCAGAGCGGTTAGCACGCTGGGCTAGTTATCCAGTGGTCGCGAATTGGAATCCTGCCTCGACCGATTTCGTTCACCTATAGCACAAGCATTTATTTGCTTATTTTAGGGAACGTAGGAAGATGTATGCAAGCCAAGAACAACAGCATGCAGAAGCAAGGAAGGAGAAATTCTTAATGATAGAGACGATATACTGAAGCGATGGGCACAGCATTTTAATGAGCTGCTCAATGAGGGGGAACACACCACACCGGAGGAGCCAGAATTTATAACAACAGCAAATGCAGATTTCGGAGATGTGCCGGAACCCACTCTGGATGAAACTATCAGAGCAATAAAATGTCTTAAAAATAATAAGTCTCCAGGCTGCGATGATATACCATCTGAACTATTAAAATATGGTGGCAGCAGGGCAGCTTCAAGTCTTCATCAAATCATCCATAAAATATGGGAAACCGAAATAATGCCAAGAGACTGGGATAATGGCCTGATCTGTCCCTTGCATAAGAAAGGGGATGCTCTGAACTGCTCAAACTTCCGAGGTATCACACTGTTGTGCACAGCATACAAAGTACTTGCTGGAATCCTATTCACGAGATTACTCCCATTTGTGGAGGAAATGGTGGGACAATATCAGAGTGGATTCCGACCGGGTAGGTCAACCATTGACCAAATATTCACACTGCGGCAGATACTCGAAAAAACGCTGGAGCATAATGTTGAAACACATCACCTGTTTGTGGACTTCAAGGCTGCATATGACAGTGTCAACAGAATTAAGCTCCACGAGGCAATGATGGAGTTGGCCATCCCCCCTAAACTTGTGCGCCTTGTCGAAATGACCATGTCCAATACATACTGCAGTGTAAAAATACAGTGTAGCACCTCGGAACAGTTCACAACATATAGAGGGCTCCGACAAGGCGATGCTTTGGCATGCTTGTTATTTACATAATATTGTCCTGGAAAGAGCTGTTAGAGACTCAGGCATAGAGACAACAGGAACAATTTTCAGAAAGTCGAGTCAATTACTTGCATATGCAGACGATATCGATATTATATCTAGAACGTTGCCTTGCATGAAGGATAACTTCTTGAGACTTGAGTCTGCAGCCAATAACATGGGTCTAAAGATCAACGCTTCAAAGACAAAATACATGGCAACAAGAAAAGCATCACTGAATAGCATCACCGTAAGAAACGAGTCAATATCAGTGGGAACCCATCAGCTAGAAGCCGTTGAATCATTCACATACCTGGGATCTCTTGTTACAGCGGACAACAACACCAGTGCGGAAATAAGGGCAAGACTTGCCGCGGCAAATAGATGCTATTATGGCCTGCTAAAGCACTTAAGGTCACGACTCATCTCTCGTAAAACAAAAACCCTCATTTACAAAACTCTTCTTAGACCGGTCATGACATATGCATCAGAATGCTGGACATTGACCAAGAAGGACGAAAATGCATTGTTGGTGTTCGAAAGGAAAATACTTCGCAAAATATTTGGTCCTACCTGTGAAGGAGGATCTTGGAGGATCCGGTTTAACCACGAGCTAGAAATAATGTATGGCGAACCGAACGTTGTCCAATACATCAAAATACAACGTCTACGTTGGCTCGGACACGTTTGTAGAATGGAGGATAACCGGGTCCCAAAGAAAGTATTGGACACCTGTCCTGAAGGAAGAAGAAGCAGAGGGAGACCTAGGATGAGATGGCTGGACGACATCGAGGGCAATATAAGAGCGATCGGACAGACAAACTGGAGGAGACTTGCTGTCGACAGGGCGGGATGGAGGCAGTTTCTTGAGGAGGCCAAGGCTCGCACCGGGCTGTAGCGCCATTGCTGATGATGATGAGGAAGATGTATATGTACTTGTTAAACAAGGACATATTCATTTTTTATTAAAAAAAAAATTGAAACGAAGATGGGATATTATAGAAGAACCAAGAACTCAAGGCACCTATACAGGGCTTACGACATGTTTCATCGGCTCTTGCACAATGTTCACCAATTATGCCTTAATATTGAGTTCCCTTATCAATGTAATTTTTTGAAAGTTCTATATATTTGAATAATGTGAAACAATTCATTTGAAGTTTGACGACGTTATATGTATCAAGATACAAGATTGTTCCAGTCTTGCCAAAAAATACTCTTCAATTAAAGAACTTTGGCTAAGTTTCCTTGCACGCCTTGCAATTGGCGAGTCTATGCCATGTGACAACTTCTTCCGAATAATTATTCAAAATTAAAAGCATTACGACATCGCTGATAATTAAATGTCAATTACATGATAAGTCAACCCTTTCTCAGCTATACCTTTATGGACTGTTAATGGACACCCATGTCCCATATGACAAAACTAATATTATCTGCGCCTCACATTAAGGGTTAAATATAAACACGGTCAAAACATTAATATGTCTTTGTAATTCAAAGTGTTTATACATGGATATTATAGGCTTGAAACAAACAGGCTTGCGTCATTCACTTAAGGTTTACAAAATAGGTCGTTGTCATTTAGAGTACCTACAAGGATTAAGTGTTTGAAAAATTAGCAGCTATAGTAATAATGTCAAGTTTTATTTAATAAAAATAAGCTAAAGTCGCTATACAATAGTAAACATACATACATACCGTCACGTCACATTTCTCATGGGGTAGGCAGAGAGAACCGAATAATAATAATAATAATAATAAGTCATTTGTATAGCGCCGTTTAATGATTCAAGATCATACCAAGGGCGCTGATAGTCTAATGTTGTGTTGCTCTTTGAAACAAAGCTGTTTTTAATCCTTTAGTGAAAGTGCTCTTGCTTTGAGCACTGCGGACATCTAGAGGCAGTGAATTCCACTTAATAGGACCACTCACACTAAAGCATCGGTCATAGTAAGCCGCTTTGTTGACTCTGTCCAACTCCTTTAAGGAATTTTTACTCTGTGATCCAGATGACCTGAGTGTGAGATGCCTCCCAGAGAGATCTCTTCTCTGACACAGCTCTTGTATATATTTTGGTGCCAGGTTGTTCAAATCATTATATACTGTCAAACAAATTTTGTAATCAATTCGCTCTGGACACTTCAACCAGTGTAATTCGTTTAGTAGTGGAGTTATGTGACATCGTTTTTCTGCACCGAAAATAAGTCTTGCCGCTGTGTTAAATACCATCTGTAGTCTATCGAGCTGATACTTCGGCAATCCAGCATAAATGCCGTTGCAATAATCAAGCCGAGACACAACGAATGAATTTACAAGTGTTTTAGTCTCATTCTTAGGTAAATTTCGACGAATGTTTTTCAGTTGTCTGAGTTGAAAAAAACATGAACTGACCGTTTTTGAGATTTGAAGGTCAAGTGACAACTTATTGTCCAAGTGAATACCCAAGAATTTGACACTTGTAGCTGGCACGAGTGTTTCTCCGTTGATGTTGATAGGAGTACTCTCAATGAGGTTCTGTCGCCGTGGTGAAGCTACCCACATAAACTCTGTTTTAGTTGGGTTCAGTTTAAGCTTGTTGCTAGACATCCACGTGGCGACTTTTTCGATGCACTCAACAGTTTCTACTTCCAGACGATTTTTACATATGGGATTACAAAATTTGAATAGCAAGCGGTCATCGGCATAAGCAAATGAATTAAATCCTTGGTTTTGAATCAAGTCGTCAAGTCTTTTTATATACAGAATGAATAAAATAGGTCCGAGAACCGATCCTTGTGGCACTCCAAATTTTACAATTTCCGATAAGGACGTGTTGTTATTAACCCTAACAGACTGGCGTCTTTCTGAAATATATGAGGTCATCCATTTGAGAAAATTTCCACAGATTCCATATTCGTGTTCTAAAAGCTGAATAAGAATTGTGTGGTCTACAGTATCAAAAGCGGCACTCATGTCTAATATTGACACCAAAGCAATGTTCCCTGATTCAATTCCTGTTATAAGATCCGACAGTATTCTCATTAGTACAGTTTCGGTTGAGTGACTTTGCCTGTACGCTGATTGCTTTTTTGGAAACAGATCATGATCTTTTAGATACTGCGTCATTTGGTGTACAACTGCTCTTTCGAGTAACTTAGAAAGCACTGGTAAATTAGAAATTGGCCTGTAGTTTCCAGCATCTTCCGGGTCGAGGTTTGACTTATTTAAAATTGGTGTAATGATTGAAGTTTTTAGGGTTTCTGGAACGCTCGTTGTCTCGATCGTCGAGAGATTTATTACTCTGGTTATCACAGGTGCCAATTCTTTTACACAGGTTTTTAAGAGCCATGTTGGAATCGGATCTAGTAAGCATTGCTTATTTTGGCAAGCCATTATCATTTTTGATACTTGTCCTTCTGTCACGGCTTGAAGTATTTCAATTTTACTTTTATCTTGACATACATTCATCGCCTCGTCAACATTCATACATCGTCTTATACATGTTCGTCTATTGTTCACGCTTCTAACATTTCCGTCTTTCAAAATACCGTTCACATGGACGTGCTATCCCTTCCTTGGGCGGCCCCGACATCTCATTCCATTCCTGCCCGCAATGTATATTTTCTTCGTCAGGCGTTCCTCATTCATTCTCCCCATGTGGCCAAACCATCTCAATGTGTTAAATTTCATTCTGTTAATAACATCTTTCTTTATCCTACATTCTTTCCTTATGTCCTCATTTATGACCCTGTCATACATCGTTCTATTACAGATTCTTCTTAACGATCTCATTTCAACTGCATTTATTCTAATTTCGTGCGACTTCTGCTATGTCCAGGTTTTACTTACATACGTCAAGGTTGGCACTAAGATAGCGTTATGAATGGCAACTTTAGCATCCTTAGATATGTTACAGTCATTCATAACTGGTTTCAGTGCTCCATTCACTCTGTTTCCTGCCATAACTCTTCTTTCGATCTACTTATCAATCCGTCCATTCCGTTGAAACATGCTTCCCAGATATACATAATCGTCGACTTGCTCGAGCCATTCGTTCTCTACTTTTATTTGGCACGCTGTTCTGCTTTCACTCTTCTCAAACACCATAACCTTTGATTTGCTGGCATTCATCTTCAGTCCGTTCTCTATGCATCCTTCATATACCATACTTAAAGTCGCTATTTACACTTAAATTGTTCTGACGAAATGGTCGGCCTTCGTGGCTCAGTTGTTAAGATATCTGACTCCTGAGACAAAGGTCCCGTATTCTATTCCCGGTGAAGACACGGTAATCGTATTTTCAGGTATAGATCTATGAGACGATAGATATCATAATTATTCTGAATGTGGCAACTTGTGTAATTGTATGCGCGTTAAATTAATATTTGACGTCCTTGCAATATTAGCGCCCATGAAGCGAGATATTCATGAAAACGGCGTTATATTTCTAAAATTATTTGATATACTAGTTCTCCTATAATATTACAAATTAAAACCTACAACGTCTCTATTGAGATGTTAATAACTAGTTGCATGTAACACATGAGATCCAACTGTCGATAGCGATAGTATGTATAGTTGAAGAATATGTACCAAACTATAAACCCATAAATACAAATTATTGAATATTTTCAGATATTTTGTTTTCTTTACAACATATATTATGTAGGTATGTATGTCAAGATAGGATAGTATGGAGGAAGTTCCTTTTTTCCTACCCAGAATATGAAAATAGCATGATGGTATGTATGTTTGGAGATGAAGTATCAAACTATTAAGTCTTCTTACATATTGTGTATAGGCGACTGCCATACAAAATGTATGAAGCGATGTCGTCACTAAATTCAATTTTTAAAAAAATTGTTAAAAAAAATTGAGATCTTCTACTACAATCTTAATATTTTTTATAGAAAATTAAATTATCTAGTTGGGGTGTTTCGGCTTTTTTCGATAATCGTAAAATTAATTTGAGATTTTTTATTTTTCTATGTTTGTACCAATTTTCAGCGTTCTAGCTTTTATGGTTTCTGAGATATATGGAAAAATAAAATAAAAATTCAAAAGTTGATAACCCCTGACTGAAACAAAAAATCAAAATTCTGAGTATAAAAGATTTGTAGGCCTATAACTGTTTATATATTCTGAAATTTTGGGCTCTGTAAATTGAGCGGATCAAAAGTTATAAGGGGGGGACGGACACACACACACACACACAGACACACACACACACACAGACACACGAAATGTTCTACTCCGAATTCTGAGTAAATCCGTGTATGGAACATATATGCTGCGAAGCCTCTAAGTTGGTGTTTTTTGACTTCAAAGTTGGAAAAGCCGTGAAAAAAGTAGACCTCTCCATACAATTCTCGCGTATTCTGGCTTGATACATTGTCGATATGTTAAGAGAACAAAGTTCTCCTGAACAAATCGACAGTTGGATTAGGCGTACATTTAGCAGGAACAGTTTGCGTTGCTAAACCGTGTGCATTTGGAGAACACGTGCCTTGAATTCAACACGAGTTTTTATGTGCATTAGCGCAACAAACTAGTGCCTAATTCGAGGCAGTACTTGCCTCCTAATCAACACGGAAAGATAAATATGTCTCCCGACAGGGAAAAACGTAATATTTGCGTATATGCAACTTTAAAAAAATATTCGATGTACATACACATTGTAACAATTAGGTAGACAAGCCGAAAATAAACTAATAATTTTGGCGCGGTTCAAGCGCGGTTCGGTGACATATATGTGAAAAGCATTGTCACCTCAGGTATGAGAACTATTGCTTTCATTGTTTAAATACCAATTTCTCAATAGATTCCTTCGTCACTTCAAAGGTGGCGATGGTGTTTTTTAGCTTTTCCTCAAGTGAAAGGATTTTATTGAAAAATAATTGTATATAGATATTTCAAAAATTGGATTGATAGGGAACTCAATAAAAAGTTATAATTGTTGATCGTTGCGCAAGTGCATAATGTTTGTTGCCCGAGAAGCAATAGAAATGAATAAATAAATAAAGTGATTGTGTTTATATAATAAAAGTTACCATCCAAGACATGTTTATAGTTTGGCTCTATTTAATATTATATGGGGAATACAAAAAAAGATATATGAATTTGTTATTGATATGAAAACTTTATATTATATTTAGCAATCTTATTTATTTATGCCCGAGAAAAATATAACAATATGAAATACGAAAGGTAGGGTAATATTTAATGTGTAGGTACCCATTAACTGTTTTTTTTTAAACTCCTCACTAACCCAAGGGGATATAGTGGGGTGTTATGGTTTCGCGATTTTTGAGGCTATTTTTTTATTGCAGATTATCAACTAGTATCATGCTAAGATTGTATTCTGAAAGTTTCATCACAATGTATCTGTGTTTGTGTGTGCTGTGTGCTATGTACGGCGTGTTTAATTTACTTTTTTATCGATTATAGACTAAAGTACTCGGTCGATTCTTTTCAAACTTTGTTAATATGTATATCTGATCTGTCACTTAGATCACATTAGATTTTGAAGAATATACAAATAGTGCTTCTCAATTTTTTTAACTGTCAAATATTTCAATGTGACCTCAAGCTCAGGAAAATTAAAATTTGAAATTTTTATTTACAAATTGGTAAAAAGGCACACCACCTTCATAAAATGGTATTGAAGAGTTATCAATTTTGAAGAGTTAGAGTTATCAAAATTTAACAAACTCATTTCATGAAAATGCTGAATATTTTCTATACAAAATTTGAATACTTTATAGAATGACTTGTTAGTGAGGAGTTTAACGTTGGCCACAACCCACTCATTTTATTTTATTATTTTTACTTTTTTGTTTTATTTCTACTCTGTTTATTTTTCCTCTTGTTATTACTAATGTTTTTTTTTTCATACCTAAAGTATCTTATTGCTAACAATTTATGGAAACTTTGCTGGTTTATATGATTATTTTTATTATGTACAATTGCAATATATTTACAACAATGTATGTTTCCTTGATAAATAAATAAATAAAGCACTGACTTAGAATAGTGTTTCCACTCTTTATAATCTTTTTTCGGGTGTCCCGTAAGAGACGGTTAATCGAAAATACAACGGTCAAAATAACGTAGGTACAAATTGTACCTACGTAATGTACCTTTAAGGTAGGTACAAATGTACCTTTAATGAGGTTCACCGCCCGCCGTGTGTGTGTATACATGCATGTGTAATGTTTTCTATTTAAAGGCAGCGCATACCCTCACACCTGTCGCTGGGTACCCCACATTGTGGGATATGCCGTGATGGTATAAATGAAAATAAATAAATATGTTATATTTTTTTTTATTTGATCGTTGACATGTTTTTTGTTGAGAAAAAATAGTTAAAGAAGAGAAGTAGGTACCGTAGTTTAAGGAAGATAAGTTTGTCAGTAACACGACTGGAATAGGATGGTTAAGCCGGTTGCAGACCAAAAGCTAAGCTAAGTTAGCTTAGCTTAGCTCGCATAGCTGAGGTCATTTTTTATACTAGCTCTCAAAGCTTGCGGTCTGCACACTTATGTATGAAAAACGACCTCGGCTATGCGAACTAAGCCGAACTACAGACGGTGGCCAAATTAATACAATCAAAGGAAAAAAATGCAAAAATAATTGTATTTTTAGCTGTTATCCAGCAAAATCGAATCACATCAGTATATTTTTAATTGTGGCAACTCCCTTCATTATTGTTATCGTACTTGCAACACTTTTTAAGCATCAACATGAAGTTTGTCACATACAAGATACGATAATGTCAGTTTAGTATTGGTCTTCACAGAGTGTGCGGGTGTTAATGGAATATTTTGCCCATTGATTTTGTGTTTATTTGAGACAGTGTTTGAGTGTTTCTTACATTTTTTTTTAAATAACAGGTAAACCTAATATTTATTACTAAATATTTATCACAATTATACTACTTATCAAATTATTACGATTTTGATAAATTATTTTCTAAATGTATGCTGAATTTCAGAATTTTTTGGTTTATTTTAGAAATGGGAAGATCTTGTGACCTCACTCCAAGAAAAAAATCTAAAATTGCAACCCTTCTTGGTCACTGTGAATACAGTCAACGAGAAATTGCCACACTTACCAATGTTTCTCAATATTCTGTGCACAAAATAAGTAGGCAAATGAAAGGAAATGTACCCCTTGAACCATCTCGAATAGGAAAATGTGGACGAAAGCGCATTACTACTCCGCGAACAGAAAGAAAAATCAGAAATGTTGCTCTAGAAAATAGACAGAAGCCTCGAAAAGTAATAAAATCTATTTTGCAGACCACAGGAGTCAATATATCTGATCGTACATTGAGACGAAGATTGGTGGAAATGGACCTCAAATGTTATCGCCCAGTGAAAAAGCCAAAACTAACACCTGAAATGCGTAAAAAGCGACTAGAATGGGCACTAAAACACCAAAATTGGAACGAAGACGATTGGAGCAAGGTATTAGAATGTAAAATAAGTTTTTATGAAACTTTCTGTATTAAATAAAATTGACTAGTGAAAACTTCTCGTGTTCTTTCAGGTTTGTTTTTCTGATGAATCCTCAATCCAAATACTGCAGGACAAAACTCAATATGTGAGAAGAAGGCCAGGTGAAAAATATAATGAGGAATGTGTGGTCCAAAGAGTGAAGCACCCTCAGTCAATAATGATCTGGTCAGTGATTAGTGGGATGGGTATGGGAAGGCTGTATATTGTGAATGGCACAATGCGCCAGGACCAGTATATAGAAGTTTTAAAAGTGAGACTAAAGCCTCAAGTGGCCGAATGGTTTCCAAATGGAAAATATGTATTTATGCATGATTCTGCACCCTGCCACAAAGCGAAAACCGTTACTAAATTTCTAGAAGGAGAAAAAATAAAGGTATTAGATTGGCCAGGAAATTCACCGGATCTAAATCCAATTGAAAACGTTTGGGAGACTCTGAAAAGGGCAATTGTAAAAAAAGGTGTCATCACCAACAAAAGACAACTAATAGAAAACATAATTGAGGCATGGCACAACACACCAGAATTAAAAAATATCTCAATTAAATGTATCTCCAGCATGCCCAGAAGAATATCAGCAGTAATTAAAGCTAAGGGAGGATTTACTAAATATTGATCATTTTACCATAAAACGTATTTTATTATCAATAAACTATTATATATTCATAGTAAATGCATTTTATTTTATAAAAATATATTAAATCTCCCATAATATTCTAGAAAGATCGAAATAAAATAAAAAAATAATAATTTTCAATGATTCGAAGTCTAAAAACTGCTATAAATTCATTTGATTGTATTAATTTGGCCACCGTCTGTAACTACTAGACCTTAGAAAACGCACTG
Source organism: Molanna angustata (assembly GCA_963576475.1). Lineage (NCBI taxonomy): Eukaryota > Metazoa > Arthropoda > Insecta > Trichoptera > Molannidae > Molanna > Molanna angustata. The sequence continues at coordinate 36,430,657 of OY754972.1, read as the reverse complement.
TTCATTTTACCAATGTCGGAAGAGCTGTATAAGTTGATATTAAACATGAAAATTTTCAACACAAATAAGTAGTATTAAAAATATTACCTATGTAATTACCATAAAATTACTTAAATAATATGTTGAGAAAACTAATTTATTTGAAAAAAGAGATCAAATGTGAATACATAATAATATTTTTCCTAACCTCAAATTGCAAAGGTGTTGATTTAATTATTCCTGAAACCGATTTCCATTAAATTTTTAAAGCAACTCGCTCACGCTAGTCGCTATTTTGATTAAAATCTAACTAAACCTAGCCAAAAAATTAACGGGAATGGAGATTTACGTACACATCATAGGATTATTTCGTTGTCGTATTTTATAACATCCCGTTAAATATTCGGTTAGGTTTAGTTAGTGTTTAATGATAATAGCGACTTGCGTGAGCGAGTTTCTTTATAGATTGAATAGAAATTGTTTGCAGGAAAAATTTTATCAAACCTTTGCCATTTGAGGTTAGGAATAAGTTTATTATGCATTCGTATTTGTTAATCCATTTGATACATTTTTCAAATAAAATATAGGTATATGTCTACATATTTTTATCTACATTTATGATTTTGAACACTATTTGTTATATTTAATGTTTAAATTATCGCGATTAATATCAACTTTGACAGCTCATCCGATATTGGTAAAATGACAAGTGCGTTTTCTAAGATCTAATAAACTAACTTAGCTTTTGGTCTGCAACCGGCTTTAGTGTTGGCCGTAATAAAGGGATACGTCACTATGAAGGATGAAATGACGTGTTGTTATTACTTTGAAAGGGATAGCACGGACGTCTTTTAAATTCGGTCTCATGGACACATACATACGTACCTACCTACATAAGATATGTCTCGTCTCATCCTAAACATGGTCTCGCCGAGAGACCTGTCACAATGTACATTAAATAAAATGACAATAAAATAATCTTCCATCGGCGAGATTACATAATTTAAACTAGGTTATATAGGTAGGTACCTACATACGTGTGTACATAATAATGTACATATATTTACTTACCTATAGCTAAACCTGTTCTAGGGCTAGCAGTGTACCTACATATTATTATATTTCATAGGAGACATATTATTATGTAGGTTGTAACTATTTGCATTTTTAAACAATATAAACTTAACTATTGTACACAGATTAATAAAAAAATGGAATTGGAGACATCGTGATAGGTATGCACATACATATTGTGTATGTTGGTATCTTGTCATTTTTTATGTGGGAGTTCGTTTATTTTAATGGGAATTATGTTTATTTATAATGTGGGAGTTGTAGTAAGCTAATGTTGACATACCTATAATCGATAACAAACAAACATTATTTCTCAACAGAGACGACGTTTGGATGTATATTTTTTAGGAGAACCAGGAAATCTGGTACCTACCTACATTTTACAACCTGTCATCGACTGTGTGTGTGTCGCTGATTTTACCCATAGATTTTTATTATAATATACTAGATGTTGTAATATACTAGTGATAGCAAATTATGTATGAATCTATGTGAGGCATTTTTCTGGGGGGATTTTTGACATTTTGTTTAGCAGACCACATCGTTTTTCTATAGAGAATAACGACTAATGTGAATTGTTTTCGGATTTATTTGTCGAAAAAAACACGTTGTTCATTAAGATTTAGAGAACAGTTATCTAGGATGTGTTGAAATGTAAGGAAAACTGAAATATGTTGTCAACCAAAACGTCAAACGCGCGATATACCATGACTCACTTTTTGCACGGAGTAGTAGGTACATCTATCTTCTTATTCTTCTTCTTTCTCAGCCATCTCTCCACTGCTGGATGTAGGCCTCTTCTAATAGCTTCCACTCGTCTTTTTTCTGGGCTTTTCGAACCCATCCGCTTCCAGCGACAGGGACAATATCATCGGCCCACCTTTTCTGGGGCCGGCCTATTCCCCTTTTCATATCCCATGGTCTCCAATTTAGAATTCTGGGTGCCCATCTGTCCGTACCCTGTCTGGCAACATGACCTGCCCATTGCCATTTAAGTTTTGCAACTCGATCCATGACATCAACAACTTTAGTCTGGCGTCTGATTTCTTCATTTCTAATTTTGTCTCTTAGACTTACGCCTATCATTTGCCTTTCCATGGATCTCTGAGTGCATTTTAGCTTATGTATGGTCCTCGCAGTTAGCGTGATAGTTTCCAGACCATACGTAAGCACAGGCAGGATACATGTTTCAAAAACTTTTCTTTTCAGACATGTGGGAATATCTCTGTTTTTTAGGACATGTTTAAGTTTTCCAAAGGCTGCCCAACCTAGTCCGATCCTTCTGGGTATTTCTGCTGTCTGGTTATCCTTTCCTAATTTTATCTTGTGTCCAAGGTATATATATTCTTCAACAGCTTCAATTATTTTACTATCAATTGTGATAGTGCTGTTAGATGATGGACTCATGATTTTCGTTTTGTTAATATTTTTTTCCAGGCCGACCATTAGGGAAGCATCGTGGAGTTCTTTTATCATAACATGAAGTTCTTCCAGATCATCACTTATAAGCACTATGTCATCTGCAAAACGAAGGTGGTTTAAGTTTGTTCCATTTATTTTTACTCCCTTGTCTTCCCAGTTCAAAGTTTTAAATATGCCCTCCAAAACCAATGTAAACAGTTTAGGTGATATGGTATCTCCTTGTCTGACACCTCTTTTTATATTGATTTTTTCTGTTTTTGTATTTTCATCGATTTTTACATCCATGGTGGCGTGTTCATATATAAATTTGATAAGCCTTGACATCTATCTAGTAGGTATATTATAGTAAAAATCTATGATTTTACCCAGTGACAGAAAGATGGAGAAGAGATGATAATTTGCCTACCTTTCCCGTGGTCTGGTTCTAAATTAATATCCCATATGTCTCTTGATATTCACCTCACATAACATCACAACACTAAAGTTGAACTTGAATGGCGATGATACAGATTTGAATGATTTGTTCGATGAGAGCCCGAACATAAAGGTCACACAGTGTGGTCTTGATGCTAACTTACTGTTGTAGGCAAATGTTGTAGGTATGAAGAGAGGTAGGAAGGATAAAGTGTTCAAATATTGAATCTCAAAATATTAATGTACCACACTACATGTGCATATACGAGTACACTTGAATTATGGGAATATCGTTCAATATAACATAATTACAGCGAACAGTCTGGTTTATGCCTTTTTTGAGTTCACTTATCAAACCATGTTATTTTTAAATCCTTTATAAGTATGTTAAATGGCTTTATTTAAACACTTGAATACGCATCTATGGAATGACGACTATAACTTTTTGTAAGGCCATCTATTGAGAAATTGGTTGGTGAATAATGAAAGCCACAATCATTATACATGAGGTGACAATGCTGTCTCATTGATGTTTCCCCGGAAGCCATTCAGAAGTATTTGTTCATTTTTAACTTGTGCTTTTACCAATGTGAACGTATTAATCTTGTTTAATTTTTGAGTGGGACCTTTTTAAAGTAGCAGGTACCTATTAAACTTAAAATATTATAATGCTTTCTACGACAATAAATTCATTTTATAAATAAAGAAAAGAAAAAATAATATATAAAAGATGAATAATTAGAAAAAGTGTCAATTGTATGTAAGTGTATGATGTATACCATTCCATTGTCTCTGTCTTAAATAAATATATTATTTTATGTAAGTACCTTTATTATTGTTATCAATCTTCTTTATGTAGAATATCATGTTTGTTATAAATAAATAAATAATAAAATGCCGTCACGGCATATATCCTATAATGTGGCGTAGCCAGCAACAGGGGTGTAGGTGTTCGTTGGGTTATGGAAGCAAGCCCGACACGTTCCTGTATCACTGTAATACCAATCTCGTCTCAATAAAGTGAACTTCACTCGAGCACACGAAACGATTATAAGAGAAGAATGGCATCACTATTCTATATCGGTGCCTCATAGAAATACGATACTACAATTCAATATTTAAAATATATTTTTTGTTTTCTACTTTTTTTAAGTCTAATTTAATATTTTTTCATTTCTCTGATAAATAATTATTCAGGTACCTACTTGTATTTGGTAAGTAACTACCTAAAAATATCATTTCAGTTAATTAATCAATAGGAGTGAATTTTTCAATTTATTATGACGCTATTAAATTAAATTTAAGTAATTTAATTTTATTCATTTCGTCTAAAGCTAGAGAATGATTAAAAAAAATTACAGATGCTTTTGATTCGTTTCGATAGTTTTGACATATTAACAGATTTGTAATTACAATGTACACCTAATCTTGAAGTATTAAATCCCCTTTATGCAACACCTTGTTCATTTTTAGTTACATTCTTGCTAGAAGTTTTTTTTTCCTTTTTATTCCCTCTTAAAATACTAAAAAGAGCAGGTACAATAGATGAACATGTTGTTCATCTGATGGTTTTTGTCAAGAAAAATGTGGCAATCGGTATTATCTGCCAACCCCGTCAGGGACATGTCGTGATGATATGTTGTATATAGATAAAATAAAATAAACATATTGAAAAATAAACAATACAAATCGTACAATGGTCAATCTATGAACAAGTTACCCTTAATCTATTTTGCTTGAACAACTATGTATATGATTTTTATAAAGAGAATTTTTCATGTGTAATGCGTAAGTCAAAATAAGGTTCTTATTGTTTTAGCTTAGAATTTAGGAGATTATTATTATATTATTATTTCCATTGAGAGTCCAAAAAAGCAAGAAGCTGCTAACCACTGGGATAGTATTAGATCTGATGTGCTCTCAAAAGAAACTCGTTATTCCTAACATAGAAGAAGGAAAATATAAAGACATATTATTATCTTTTCAAAAGGAATATGACAAGAGAACAGAAAAAAATAATATACTTACATAGGAAAGAAGGTACATAATACATACCTAATATTATGTGTTTGATATTCAATCAGTTAATATTTTACTAGTTGCATGTAACACATGAGATCCAACTGTCGATAGCGATAGTATGTATAGTTGAAGAATATGTACCAAACTATAAACCCATAAATACAAATTATTGAATATTTTCAGATATTTTGTTTTCTATTCAACATATATTATGTAGGTATGTATGTCAAGATAGGATAGTATGGAGGAAGATCCTTTTTTCCTACCCAGAATATGAAAATAGCATGATGGTATGTATGTATGTATGTTTGGAGATGAAGTATCAAACTATTAAGTCTTCTTACATATTGTGTATAGGCGACTGCCATACAAAATGTATGAAGCGATGTCGTCACTAAATTCAATTTAAAAAAAAAAAAATTGATAACCCCTGATTAAAACAAAAATTCGAAATTCTGAGTATAAAAGTTTTGTAAGCCTATAACTGTTTAAATATTCTTAAATTTTGGGCTCTGTAAATTGAGCGGATCAAAAGTTATAAGGGACGGACGGACACACACACACAGACACACACACACACACACACACACACACACACACACACACACACACACACACACACACACACACACACACACAGAGACACACAGACACACGAAATGTTCTACTCCGAATTCTGAGTAAATCCGTGTATGGAACATAGGTATATGCTGCAAAGCCTCTAAGTTGGTGTTTTTTGACTTCAAAGTTGGAAAAGCCGTGAAAAAAGTAGACCTCTGCATACAATTCTCGCGTATCCTGGCTTGATACATTGTCGATATGTTAAGAGAACAAAGTTCTCCTGAACAAATCGACAGTTGGATTAGTGCCCGAACTCACTACGGTTTTATCCCGTCGCGGTTTTGATTGAAATACGCAGAACCGATCAATTTGTTCTAAATTAAACAAAACCGCAAGTGCGTACGCTTGCATACATTTCTTACCGTTTTTTTTTCCTGCATGAATCCACAATGCGCTCGCACTGGCGGTATTATCCCGCGACTGATTTTAAAAGCGCAACTTGCTACAAAACAAGCCGCGGGAAAAAACCGCCCAACAATTCATAACCTACTGAAATGTATAGGCCCGCACGCTTTTCTCGGTAAACCGACCGCGCACGGTTTTGGTTAGTACCTATTTGCCAGACTGCCGTAAAGATCACTCGTGTTGTCACCACGTTTTGCGTCAGGTGAAAAAGAAGAAATTAAAAAATCGACGTTTATATTTAAGTACCTACCTAAATGACATTATTATTTTATTTAAGCCCAGGAATATTTTGTATTTGAACTTTTTCAAAGATGCGCATGTCGAATTATGAGTAGGTAGTTAATTATAATATAAAGATTATTATGTACTTCGTTGGCCAAAGATACGAGATCTTCGTTACATTCATCTACATATTGTCATTGCTTTATAATATTTTTATTAAAATCACCGATTCACCAGATTATCTATAAAATAACCTCGTTTTCCCTTCAAATCACGGTCTCCCTCTTCGATCTGCTGAACGTAACACACTCGCTATCCTCATTATTTACTCTTAAGAAGTTTTAAACTCACTGTAAATCTGTACAATGTGATAAGTTTTTTTTTTAATTTTTCAGTATTTGTTTCCTTAGGCACCTAGGTAAATGATATTGTGCCAAATTTACTTTTGAAACTTCACGCGGCTCGAGTTGGTTGAAAGAGATTTCCTTCAAGCAATAAAGCTGCATCAGTGCACTTATATATGTACTAGGTAAACTCATAAATTAATTTCTCACTTAATTAGTACTGTACCAATTTAACTAAGAGACTTCACGTTGCTCGGGTTGGTTGGAAGAAATAGCCTTATGGCAATAAATCTGCCATTGTACAAATGTACATAAATTATATAAATAAATAAATAAATTCTCAAATAACATAAATCAATAAAGATGAATCTTTGGAAATGTTGCCGCAAAATCTAATGAAGAAATTACCACTTAGATATGTTCTCATTACTAGAGCAACAACACAGCCTGCTCTCATTAAATTCATCTTGCAACTGACAAAATAGTGGGCGTTCTTTAGGTATAAGACCAAATAATTTAGAAATGCTTAAATTAATTAATGTTGGAAGAGTTATTATTCATCCTATTTCCACAAGAAATTTAAAGTCAATTCGTTGAAATTTAAACCGTTAATAACCTATCTAATGGACCGCTACAACGAAAAGGGTTTAATCTAATTATTTTGCTGCTTTACTTCACACATCTTTACACTGTTCCTTTGAATGCTTTTGTTTATATATTCCCTTTATTTTTGGTTCAATATGACTTTCACTTCCACTGGTATACTGTAATTTTTTTTTAAGTCATATGTAGCAAAAGTTAATTCAGTACAATAGTATTGTGATTATTTTCTACAGTAGGTCGGTATGTAATTTAGTCTTTTATTTTTATTTTTCACAAATTCCGTCTACAAATTATCCAAGTTTTTTTTTTAAATTTCTTCATGCAAGTTAAGGCGTGCATAAAACTTTATCTGTTGTATAATATATACTGCTGTAAGAATTCTCTAGCAGAAATAACTATCGGGATAGAGTACATAGTGTTGTGCTTATTTATTTCTACCATAATGTAGCGGGATGAAGCTATATATAGGTATGTAGACTATTCACCATGTTGTTCGATATCATCCAGGTAACTAGGTAATGTAATTTGTCTGCAATATTTCTTGGGAAATTGACTATGTTATTCGTTTACCCCGAAGAATTCTTTGTAGATTGACCATAACCAACTATGGCAGTCTCGAATAATTTGTTCAGTTGAAGGGATGCTTTTTAAATATTTTTTTTTTTGGATTTCTAGGAATTAAGCATTTTACTTACAGTAGACAGCAAATAACGAAATTAATTAATTTAGCTAGTGAGTTAACGAATATTAAATATGCTGGCCGCCTTGGAAATCTGTTTGGCTTCAGTTGGAAATCTGTGCGGGCATCCTGGGTTCGATCCCCAGCACAGGAGAAATTTGTAAAAAAATATTACACACGCCATTTCTGTTTCTTTGGCTTGAAACACTGATAAGTTTTAAAAATTGCCAAATGGTTATAAACTCCCTACCTCCGTAGGGTGCAAGGAAATATTTAATTATTTATTACATAATATTAGTATCTCGGATGTATGTTTCAAATAGAAATGGTAGGAAAAAGAGTGAATGGAGTAGGTACCTACTAATACTATAAATGAATGTTCGCAACATATAGAAGGATGTCAAATTTACCATTTACAGTGTATTTGTAGTTCCAATTTTGACGTATTGACTTGGACATGGCATAATACGCATGAAAGCAGAACAAATGCATTTGAAATGAGATCGCTGACAAGAACATTATAACTAGACGATGCTAAATAGTGCAAGAACTATGCTTGTAGTTTCAAAGATAACTTGTGGAATAAAAAACCCTTGAAAGTTAGTGGAAAATTGTGGCTTGCTAAAAGTTTAATAAGATCTCTTTTTTTAAAGTTACATATTTGGTTCTGACTTTCAGTGGTATTGTTTTATATAAGAATCACTATTGAACTATTCTCAGAAAAAAAAAATCATGATCGTTACTAAATTATGATAATGGATTGATTCAGCATAATTACTAAAGTTGAGACTAAGAAGAAAACCAAGATGTGAAGCAAATTTTCGCTGGATTCTTTCGATTCTATCGGTATATTCGATATTGGTTTGTTCGATTCTATAGTGGGGATTTCAAACCACAGACTCAAACTCCAAATGACTCCTAGCAAGGGATTTGTAAAGGATCTTCAGGGTAACAACTGATATAAATGGCTTTGAAACTCTCAAAACAAACGCAAGCATTTTATGAGCCTTTTCAACAATGAATCTACGTAGGATTTGAACAAGAGCAGTTTATCCAGAATAACTCCAAGGTCCCTGACCTCAATTGGACGGTGACTGCGACTAAAGGTAAAATTTTGATATGCTTAATTAAAGTCTGTTTAATGTACAGTATGTAAATAATCTACATATTTAGATCCTCTTGCAAACCAAGACAATCATTGAAGTTTTTTACTTTTTTGAAAACCTTCATGTCATCAGAAAACAGTAGAAAGAGAGAGTTATGAAAACATTGGATTTTGTCATTAATGTTTAGAAAAAATAAAACAGGGCCCCAAGTGAGATCTTTGAGGAACGCCAGAACTAAATGGCCGAAAGTATGAGTCATCGGCTATTAATGTGTCAAAAAATATCATTGACTCTCTACATGAATTCCAATGTATACGAATATAGGGTGATATTATATCCAATTCCAGAAATTCGATAGTTTTATGACAAATTTTTTTACATCTCAATATAAACAAAGTTGAAATACTATTGAACTGGGAAATCAAGGCACGACCTCTCATCGGCTGGTTCATGAGATTGCTTATGCGCTTGCGTATTAACATTCACCAATTATGCCATATTATTGACTAACCTATCAATCCAATTTATCATAAAAATATTATTGACTCCCGACAGAAAAAATCCAATGTTTGCGTAGGTATATTATGCAAGGATAAAAATATTCGATTTCAAAATATGAATATTAAAAATAATTATTTTTAAAAAGATTTAATTTTTTTCTATCCGATTCCTAGATGGATTTGTTTTAAAATTTAATGTACCTTTATTTTACTTTTTTTCGTAAATCGAGAAGTTAATTTAATTTTTTTGGATTTAAATCCTGGTCGTGTTATTGTAAACTCATACCTACTACTTAAAAAATAACTAAAATAATTATTATAGAATTCATAGGATTTGATATAACTGCCAACCTCTTGAACCTTTTGTAAAATAGTAGCATATTTTTTATTTTACCTGATTCGAGATTCGAACAAATGATGAAGCACAAAAGTCAATCGGTTAACCAGTGTTCAAATACAGAATATGTTAAAAAAATAATAATCTACTAAAAGTGTTTGTATCCCTTAATCCAACTGTCGATTTGTACAAGAGAATTTAGTTCTCATAGTATCAAGCCATGATAAGCGAGATTTGTATGCAGGGTCTATATTTTTCATGGTTTTTCCAACTTTGATGTCATAAAACACCAACTTAAGGGCTTCGCAGCATATATAAAATGTATATGTGGATTTACTCAGAATTCGGAGCAGAACATTTAGTACCTATATATGTGTGTCTGTCTGTGTATATATGTCTGTGTGTGTGTGTGTGTGTGAGTGTTCCTCATAACTCTTGATCCGCTCAATGAACATAGCCAAAAATGTAAGAAATATAGATAATTATAGGCCTATAAAACATTATACTCAGAATTTTGATTTTTGTTTTAGTCAGGGGTTATCAAATTTTGATTTTTTTTCTTAATTTTTCTATATATCTCAAAAACTTGAACTCTGAAAATTGATATAAATATAGACAAATGCAAAAACTCAAATAATTTTTATTTAAGAAAGTTTCAGCTTTTATCAAACATGTCTCATAAAAAAAAATACTTTCTTTATGATAAATTTATGTGTTTGACTAACTATATTTCCATTTTTTTTAAATATCGTAAAACTTCAAAACTCCCCAGTTAGATAAATTAAATTTTTATTAAAAATATGAACATTTTAGTAGTACATCTCGATTTTTTTTAATCATTTTTGCAAAAATTGAATTTATTGACGACGTCGTTTCATGCAATTTGTATGGCAGTATACTCTACACAACATTAATCAGGAATAGTTTGATACTTAATCTCCAAACATATTAAGTACATACATACCATCAAGCTGTTTTCATATTCTGGGTAGGAAAAAGGACTGATCTACATACTCATGTAGAATAGAAAACAAAATATCTAAAAATATTCATGATTTGGATTTTGTGGTATTCGATACCACTGAGTACCTACATAGGTATGTACTAGCCCAACGAATGTGAATATCGGGCCATTTCGTTAGTTGTCGTAAATCTTCGATTATTATTGTTTCAACCTTGGAAACGTGCACACTGTGTTAAGTTCGGTATTAGCGGTATATACCTAATACGCGTGCAATATTTAAGTAAATTAAGTGGTTATAATTATATTAAATATGTACATTATCATTATAAAATAAACAGTGTTAAAGTTGCATTGGTTTATTCATTGTTAAAGACACTACCGATTTATTGGTTTATAATAGTTTGGTACCTTTGTATTCTTCGACTGTACATACTATCGCTATCGACAGTTGAATCTCATGTTTTACGTGCAACTAGTGAATAATGAGAGGCAGACTTAGGTTAAGATGCGATATTAGAGAAATGGGCCTGATAAATTGACAGGCAGACTGGCAGTCGATAGAGAGGGATGGAGATGGTTTATGTAGGAAGCCAGCCCCGCTAGACAACATGCCATTTAAGCTAAGCGTTAACTCGCTAAGCGATAGCTTTAATGGCATGTTGTCTAGGGGGCTGGGTCCGTAGCAGACTGTAGCGACAGTGATGATGAAATCATGATGGTTTTTATCATAGATTAGGTCCAATGATTTTATAAACATAAAAAAGTAATGTGTTATGTTCGATTTTTTACTTCTACGTGATCAATAGTACTAATAAAATCACTATAAATTTTTGATAAGTCGGCCTTCATGTTTAGTAGGTATATCTGACTTCAGAGCAAAAATCCCGTATCTCGATATCCAGTGTACACACTGTTTTTCATTATGTTTTATTTATTTATTTATATAATTTATGTACATGTGTACAAAGGCAGGTTTATTGCCATAAGGCAATTTCTTCCAACCAACCCGAGCAACGTGAAGTCTCTAAGTTAAATTGGTACAATAATAAATAAGTGAGAAATAAATCTAAAGTAATAAAGCAATCAAAATGTTAGTGTTTGTGTGTGTGTGTGTGTGTGTATGTGTGTGTGTGTGTGTTTGTCTCACGCCTTTTGAAAAACCAAGAGCATCTAAAAATCTAATTTATGTGCGAACGTGTACCTGTATACCTGATGCAGTGTCACGCTAAAAATAATGCGATAAAAATGCTGAATTTTAAAAATATTTCAATAATTATTTTTTTCATACAAAATTTTCCAAGTCGTATCTGTCAAAAAAGTGTACATTTTGCACGCAAATATCTGTTAGTTTAAAAGTTAGAAGTACGTATTTACACGAAGAAAATATATTTTCAAGTATAACTTAGCGTTTAAGTGAAAAACATGGTGAATATTTTGTATAATTATAATGTTAAACTTATTTTTAAAGTAAGCGTTTTGTACATAAACGCCGCCATTTTAATATCTTTTCATACAATATTTCATTTTCCCACCGAATGAATATGTTCTTGAAAATAATAAACCTTTGAAATAAATGTAATTATGAAATAATAAAATGAAACACAAGACATTACGGCAAGTTTTAAGACATATATTGTAAAAATGTGTTTATTATTAGTTAAGATGTAGGCATAATAAAATTGCATAATTTGTAAATAATATTTGTTTTTTCTGACAATTTTCATTTTTATGGCATCGAACAAACCAATGTAGGTACCTACATATTCAAAAAAGTCTCAAACCATTTGATATTTTTAACGTATTGGAATGGTTACTATGGTAACGGAAAGATTCTGATATTCAAATTAAATTTGTTATGAATAGAATTTCTTTAGAATATTGTTGTAGGTAGGTACCTACCTATTACTATTTACTTACAAATCAACAATATACTGATTTCCTATCGGAAAATTGTATGCGATGTGCTCCTAAACCGTTTGTCCGATTACAATGAAACTTTGGTGAATTGTCGAGCGTGTGCCCGGGATGGTTTCTGGATTTAAACTTTTTTCTTATTCTTCTTTTTCTTCGTGTATTTGGTCATTTAACCTATGAAGGGGGAGTATCCTGGGAGAAGAAGGTCCAACTGTCCTTCCATCTCTTCACAGGTCTTCCAAGACGGTTTCTGGATATAAACTTTTTTCTTCTTCTTTTTCTTCATCGTGCATTTGGTCATTTTACCTATGAAGGTGGACTATCCTGGGAGAAGAAGGTCCAATTTTCCTTCCATATCTTCGCAGGTATCTGGATTTGAACTATTTTCTTCTTCTTCTTCGTGTATTTAGTCATTTTACCTATGAAGGTGGAGTATCCTGGGAAAAGAAGGTCTTTTCATCTCTTCGCGGTTCTTCCAGGATGGTTTCTGGAATTAAACTTTTCTTAACCGACTGAAGAGACGGGATGTAATGAAGGGAAGGGACGTAATGAGGAATTGAAGGGACGGGAGGTACTGAAGGGCCTGAAGGGACGGGAGGTACTTAAGGGAACGTGTACCTGTATACCTGATGCAGTGTCAGGCTAAAAATAATGCGATTAAAATGCTGAATTTTAAAAATATTTCAATAATTATTTTTTTCATACAAAATTTTCCAAGTCGTATCTGTCAAGAAGTGTACATTTTGCACGCAAATATCTGTTAGTTTAAAAGTTAGAAGTACGTATTTACACGAAAAAATTTTACTTTCAAGTATAACTTAGCGTTTAAGTGAAAAACATGGTGAATATTTTGTATAATTATAATGTTTAACTTATTTTTAAAGTAAGCGTTTTGTACATAAATGCCGCCATTTTAATATCTTTTCATACAATATTTCATTTTCCTACCGAATGAATATGTTCTTGAAAATAATAAACCTTTGAAATAAATAAAATTATGAAATAATAAAATGAAACACAAGACATTACAGCAAGTTTTAAGACGTATATTGTAAAAGTCTGTTATGCCTATATCTTTCAAGTAAAGATATAGGCATAATAAAATTGCATAATTTGTATATAATATTTGATATTCCGGACAATTTTTATTTTTATGGCATCGAACAAACCAATGTAGGTACCTACATACATATTATTCAAAAAATGTCTACAAACCATTTGATATTTTTTACATGTTCTATGGTTACTATGGTAACGGACACATTCTGATATTCAAATAAAATTTGTTAGAAATCGAATTCGAATTAATTAAGAACATCATTGTAGGTAGGTACCTACATACCTAATACTACTTGAAAACCAACAATATACTAAGTTCGTATAGGAAAATTATTAAACTATCTTAGGTTAACTACAATACACATGTCATTCAATCTACAAACTATTTCCTATAGTGAAATTCTTCTTTTATTTAAGTAGACCTTTGGGTGATTTTTTATACAAACTATTTCTTGGAGTTTAATTCTTCTTCCTCTTCTTTTGTGAAGTCATTTGGGACAGTTCATAAATAAACTATTTCCTATAGTCTAATTTTTCTTTTTCTTAATTTATGTAGACCTTGGGTGAGTTTTTATACAAACTATTTCCTATAGTCTAATTCATCTTCTTCCTCTTCTTTTATGTAGCCCTTTGGGTGAGTTTTTAAACTTATTCCTATTATCTGATTCTTTTTCTTCTTATTTTATGTAGACCTCTGGGCCAGTTTTGATACCAACTATTTCTTTTAACGTAATTCTTCTTTTTCTAATTTTATGTAGACCTTTGTTGAATTTTGTATAAACTAACTTCCTATAGTCTAATATTTTCCTCTTTTATGTAGACCAAGGGAGAGTTTTCATACAAACTTTTCCTTTAGTCTAATTCTTCTTCGTCTTCTTTTATGTTGACCTTTGCGTTAGTTTTTATACAATCTATTTCCTGACGTATAATTATTCTTCTAATATGTAGACATTTGGGTCAGTTTTTATATTAACTACTTTCTATAGTCTAATTCTTCTTTTTCTTATTTTTTGTAGATCTTTTGGTTAGTTTTTATACAAACTATTTCCTTTAGTCTAATTCTTCGTTTTCTTATTTAATGTAGACGTTGGGTGAATTTTATATAAAATATTTCAAATATTTCAATTCATCTTCTTCTTCTTTTATGAAGACCATTTGGTCAGTTTTTTATATAATACATTTACTATTGTGTAATTCTTCTATTGCATCTTTTATGTAGACCATTGGGTCAGTTTTTATTACAAACTATTTGTTATAGTTTTATACTTATTCTTTTTTTTCATTTAGTCTTTTGGGTTAGTTTTAAGTCTTATAGTCTATTGTATAGAAATATTATAAACAACATGCACACTTGACGAAAATACATAAAACGAATGGGATGTGACCATCACTAGAATCTTCTCAATACTTTTTTTCAATCGAAATTTACACCATTTATTATATCATCATATATTGCTTAATTTTCAATAACTACATATTTGATTTTGATGACAATATAATAAAAAATCGGGGTTGTGGCCATTACTGGACTCTTCACAACGTTTATATTCAAATTAAAAACTATTTAAGTCTTCTTCTGTAATGTAGGTCAGTTTTATTGTGCAAAAATATAATAATCTATAGGTATGCACACTTGACGAAAAATATAAAAACGAATGGGATGTGACCAACACTAGAATCTTTTCAGTACTTTTGTTTATTTAATTTTTAAGCCATTTCCCATCATCCAAAATTACTAAATATTTAAAACACATTTCCGTTCGATGACAATATATAAAAATAGGGGTTGTGGCCAAATCCAAACTCTTTACAACGTTGTCTCTTTATAATCAGTCATATTTAAAACCATTGACCATAGTCCATGCGTGCAGAAATTGTATGTACCTACTTATATATAAAAACAAATGGGTTGTGGCCATCACTTGAACATTTTACATCGCTTAAATTCAATTAAATTTCAAAATATTTTTCATACTACGAATTAGCAAATATTTTTTGTGACAATATTATATAAACGATTGCTTATTCCTTCACTAATTTACATTCTTGGCCAACGGCGGGACATAAAAGCTAGTTGATAAATAAAATAACATAAGAGAGTAAGAAATATAAAAAAATACAAAGAGAAAAAAAAATGAAAAGAGAGTTTAAAAAAAAGAATAATAAAAAAACACTGGTCATTGGTCACAGCAATGAGGAAAAGGGGGTTACGGAAGGATATAGAAGGAATTTAGGAACTATTTGACAAATAAAGTTTTTTTAGTTTACCTTTAAATATTTGAATGGATTAAAATGACGTTACTTCATCACTTAGGCCATTCCATAGTCTAGCTGATTGTACTTGAAAAGAGGAGCTGAAAACTTCTGTATTGTGAATGGAGATAGCTAGTGTAGTACGTTCAGCAGATCGAAGGGATAGGCCGTGACTTGACAAGAAAACGACGTTATTTTTTAAATATTGTGATGAATAGGGATCATAAATCTAAAGTAAAAAAGCAATCAATATGTTAGTGTGTGTGTATGTGTGTGTGTGTGTGTGTTTGTCTCACGCCTTTTGAAAAACCAAGAGCATCTAAAAATCTAATTTATGTGCGAACGTGTACCAGTATACCTGATGCAGTGTCACGCTAAAAATAATGCGATTAAAATGCTGAATTTTAAAGATATTTCAATAATTATTTTTTTCATACAAAATTTTCCAAGTCATATCTGTCAAAAAAGTGTACATTTTGCACGCAAATATCTGTTAGTTTAAAAGTTAGAAGTACGTATTTACACGAAAAAAATATATTTTCAAGTATAACTTAGCTTTTAAGTGAAAAACATGGTGAATATTGTGTCTAATTATAATGTTTAACTTATTTTTAATGTAAGCGTTTTGTACAAATGTACATATAACCCCGCCATTTTAATATCTTTTCATACGATATTTAATTTTCCTACCGAATGAATATGTTCTTTAAAATAATATACCTTTGAAATAAATGTGATTATGAAATAATAAAATGAAACACAAGACATTACAGCAAGTTTTAAGACATATATTGTAAAAGTCTGTTAATTATTAGTAAAGATATAGGCGTAATAAAATTGCATAATTTGTTTAAAATATTTGATTTTTCTGACAATTTTCATTTTTATGGCATCGAACAAACCAATGTAGGTACCTACATATTCAAAAAATGTCTCCATAACATTTGATATTTTTCACATGTTGGAACATGGTTACTATGGTATCGGACACATTCTGATATTCAAATAAAATTTGTTATAAATCGAATTCGAATTAATTTAGAACATCATTGTAGGTAGGTACCTAATACCTAATACTTACTACTTAAAAACCAAGAATATACTGATTTTTATAGGAAAATTATTAAACTATTTTAGGTTAACTACAATACACATTCAATATACCTACAAACTATTTCCTATAGTGAATTTCTTCTTTTTTCTATGTAGACCTTTGGGTGATTTTTTCTACAAACTATTTCTTGGGGTTTAAATCTTCTTCCTCTTCTTTTGTGAAGTCATTTGGGACAGTTCATAAATAAACTATTTCCTATAGTCTAATTTTTCTTTTTCTTAATTTATGTAGACCTTGGGTGAGTTTTTATACAAACTATTTCCTATAGTCTAATTCGTCTTCTTCTTCCTTTATGTAGACCTTTTGGTTAGTTTTTAAACAAACTATTTTTAAACAAACTATCCTTTAGTCTAATTCTTCGTTTTCTTATTTTATGTAGGTGTTGGGTGAATTTTATATAAAATATTTCATATAGATCAATTCATCTTCTTCTTCTTTTATGAAGACATTTTGGTCAGTTTTTTATATAATACATTTCCTAATGTGTAATTCTTCTATTTCATCTTCTATGTAGACCATTGGGTCAGTTTTTATTACAAACTATTTGTTATAGTTTTATACTTCTACTTCTTTTTTTATTTAGTCTTTTGGATTAGTTTTATGTCTAATAGTCTATTGTAACGAAATATTATAAACAACATGCATACTTGATGAAAATACATAAAAACGAATGGGATGTGACCAACACTAGAATCTTCTCATTACTTTTGTTCAATCAAATTACACCATTTATTATATCATCATATATTGCTTAATTTTCAATAACTACACATTTCATTTTGATGACAGTATATAAAAAATCGGGGTTGTGGCCATTGCTGGATCTTCACAACGTTTATATTCATATTAAAAACTATTTAACATAGCTTAAGTCTTCTTCTTCTGTAATGTAGACTTATGTGTCAGTTTTAAGTCTATCAGTTTTATTGTGCAAAACTATAATAAACTATATGCACACTTGACGAAAAATATAAAAACGAATGGGATGGGACCAACACTAGAATATTTTCAGTACTTTTGTTTAATCAATTTTTAAACCATTTCCCATCATCCAAAATTACTAAATATTTAAAACACATTATTTGCGTTCGATGACAATATATAAAAATTGGGGTTGTGGCCAAATCCAAACTCTTTAGGACGTTGTCTTTTTATAATAAGACATATTTAAAATCATTTCCCATAGTCCATGCGTGCAGAAATTGTATGTGCTTATATATAAAAGCAAATGGATTGTGGCCATCACTTTAAGATTTTACACCGCTTAAACTCAATTAAATTTCAAAATACTTTTCATACTACGGTTAAAAAAAATTATGTGTGACAATATTATGTAGGTATATTAACGATTGCTTATTCCTTCACTAATTTACATTCTTGGCCAACGGCGGGACATAAAAGCTAGTAGTCTTATAAAGTAATGACAGTATGTGAATGTTACGACGATCTCGTATCTTTGGCCAACGAAGTATATTTCTACAAGTCGATACATGATCATATTTTTTAAGATTGTAAATGAACCAACTGTATACAGACATTCTGTAATCGTTCCAGTTTATTTAATAATTCTTGATTGGCATCCAGATAACACACATCACCGTAATCAAGCAATGGAAGAAGTGAGTAAGTTGTTTTCAGTGAGGATTTGTGATTTGCGGTCAATATCACAAGACACCGTAATGTGGCTGCTTGTGATTAATCATCATCATCATCGGCTCCATATTCCAAGGTGGGACCTGACCTCCAAAAGAAGTCCTCTCCATTACGATCTGTCAGCGGTTCCATGTCTCCAATATATTTCCATGTTCCATGTCCATGTGAAATTTCCTCATTCATTCCTTATATTAAACATGAAATATGCTCGCTATATAGGCGAACGAAATCGTTCGTGGCAGCTATGGTGAGGTTCAAACTCGCCACAACTGTATTACTAAGCAACCCACCCATCTAAAGTATAAATTATAGAATTTCAGAAAAAACTTGTAATCATAAATTAAATTATTGTAATATTTTGTATGAAATTTGTCCGCATTGTTACGGAGTTTGTTTTTACACGCCCCGTGTCAAGGAAAATTTCATCGCTTGTAATAATTTATACTTAATCCGCAATTAAACTCCCACACACCAATATAGAGAATACTCTTCAATGGCTCGAAAATCATTTTCTCTTTGATATTTGATACCAGAAGAGTAATGTTATTTCATGCAGACATAAAGAAGTACCATCAAGCCGTGTCTCGGTAGGAAGAGTTAACCGAGCGCCACACTGTATTAAAATTCACCCATCACCCCTTTTCAATATTGTGTTGTCATATTATTCACTTTTCATCATACATGATACAATGAGGCAAAATTAAATCTCAAAAAGATTAGCATTAAAGTTCATATTCCATTGCCTTTTTGGTTGATTTGGACTGATGTGTGAATGCAGACCCACACACCTTTCGCTGGTTACCTCACACTATTATTGTTGGAGTCATCTTTTCATTTTGTCAATTTTCAATGTATCAGTGGTTCCCAACCTTTTTTGACCACGGACTGCTTTTTATTTTTTTATAATAATAATAATAATAAGGACAATTTATAAAGCGCCGTTTAGTGACAACCGTGGTCACCTCAAGGGCGCTTTCAGTTTGCAAAAAATAATTTAAAATTAGTCCTATAGCTAACACATTGAAAATGGTGAAACATAAAACTTAAAAAAATACAATAAGTTAAAATTAAGTTAAAATTAGTCCTATAGCTAACACATTGAAAATGGTGAAATATAAAACTTAAAAAAATACATAGAAATCACTAATTAATCTTGTTACATAATCCAGATGAAATTAATTATAAAAAATAGTCGATTCAAAGTAAACTGGCATAATATTTAGTACCTACACATAATATTATTGAACGGATGAAGGACAATCTGGATACGACTTGCGGAAAAGATGAGTTTTTAATTTATTCTTGAATTCATTGATATTTTCGGCACATCTTATATCCATTGGAAGATTGTTCCATGACTTTGGTCCAGAAACGCCAAAAGATCGATATAGGTATTTTGGCTTATTTGTGAGATTGGTTTCTACTAGTTTTTTATTGGATTGGGTCATTGATCTTAGCGTACTTTGTTTGTTTATTGTTAGGTGAAAATGGAACACAAAGTTCCGATATATATTCCGGGGCCATGCTATTGAGTGCTTTAAAGACAAGGAGACATGTTTTAAATTCTATACGTTCTGGGCTCTTCAGCCAATGAAGTTTGTGAAGTGTTGGTGAGATATGCGAGAAACGATCAATCTGGTAAATATAACGGGCTGCTGCATTGAGGATGAGTTGTATTCTATGGATTTGGTATTGCGGTAGGTGTGCTAATATGGCGTTACAATAATCTACACGGGAAACTATTAAAGAATTTATAAGGACCTTAGCAGCATTTGTCGAGAGACACCTTCGAATAGGTCTAAGTTGTCTGAGAAAGTAACAACTTTGTTATAAAAAATTAATTGTTAAAGAAGGAAATGTTAGAAGTATAAATAAATAACAGGCGAGTATGTATGTATGAAACGAGGTTTTAATTTTAGTATGGTACCTAATGAATGTAGCAAGACATAAGTGCATGGCATTCAGTTCTCTTTGCCTATTTCAATAACAAGGACTTGAAAAACAGATTGTGTAAATCTTAATATAATCATTTTACTCGTCAATTTATCAAACTATCAATTTCGTTCGCCTATAGTACAAGCATTTGCTTAGGTAAGTGAATGTATGATGATGTTGGATATTATGTCAAATGAACTATGAGACGATAAACATAATTTGGCACTTTGTTTATATAATTGTTGCATGTAACACATGAGTTCCAAATGTCGATGGCGATAGTATGTATAATTGAAGAACATATTTTAATATATATTGTTTTCTATATAAAACATGTAGGTATGTATATCAAGATAGGATAGTATGGAGGTCATTCTGTTTTTCCTACCCACAATATGAAAACAGCATGAAAGTATGTTTGTACACTAAGTAAGTGTCAAACTATTTAGTGAGATATTGTGTAGTGTTTACTGCCTTACAATTTGTATGAAACGATGTCGTCACTAAATTCAATTTATATAAAAATTGTTAAAAAATTTGGGATGTACAACTACAATGTTCAATTTTTTATAGAAAAATAAATTATCTTATTGGGGTGTTTCGGCTTTTTTCGATACTTTCAAAAAGTTTGGAAATATATAAGCAGTCGAACACCTAAATTTATCATAAAAAAAAGTTTTTCTTAATAAAAAACTCTGGAATTTTTTTGAAAAAACCAATTTGAGATATCGTACTTGTCTATTTTCATACCAATTTTTAGCGTTTTAGATTTTATGGTTTCTGAGATATATGGAAAAATAAAGTAAAAATTCAAAAGTTGGAGTATAAAAGTTTTGTAACTATCTATATATTCTGAAATTTTGAGCTCTGTGAATTGAGCGGATCAAAAGTTATAAGGGGATACACACTCACTAAATGTTCTACTTCAAATTCTGAATTCATCCATATTTACAAAACATAATTATATTCTACGAAGACTCTAAGTTGGTGTTTTTGGCATGAAAAAAGTCCACAATATCATACAAAATGTTCCTTCATACACACATCTTGGGTTAATACTGCCGATTCATTAAGATAATTAAATTCTCTTGAACGAATTGACAGTTGGATAGCCTTCTCTATGACATGTATGTCAAGTGGCACATTGATTCATGAATATGTAATATAGAGTGTACAATTTTATTTGCATTTTTGTTCATGGCTCTGTATGTATAGTATATATCATCAAGTGTCATGGTGTGTTCATAACAAATCATAATAACACGTTAGATTGGATTGTCAAATGAAGTGTGAACTTCCATAGCTGCGGTGTCCCGATAACCTTAAGCGCCACCCACATCTACACAATGATAATCTCATTGGTTCTTAAAATATTGTATAAAGGGTGTCCAACGTTAAAACTAAGAGACCTGATAGAGCAGCTCAAAATATATGTATTATAAAATTGTCATATCAACCTCAAAGAAAAAACAATTCTATCATAATAATAATAATATTTAATAGAATTTATAAAGCGCATAGAATTTAAGGGCGCTGTAGCTTATTTGTTGGCTCTACGAAACAAGGCAGTCTTAACAAGTCTACCGAAAGTGTCAATACTCTGAGCTCCATGTATGTCAAATGTCAATTTATTCCATTTTTAAGGTCCGTTCACACTGATACCGCGATCATAGTAAGCCGTCTTATCGATTCTGTCCAATTCCTTTAAAGAGTTGCTGCTCTGTGATCCAGATGATCTCAACGTAAGCTGTCTTCCTGATGGAACATTCTTTTGACACAGTTCTTGAATGTGGTGTGGAGCCATGTCGTTCAGAGCCTTAAACACCATCAGGCATATCTCGTTCTGGACATTTTAACCAGGGGGGCAAGTCTAGTTCAATCGGCGAAATCAAAACCCATATCATGGATATAATTATTAATTGGAGTTCTACAATATCTTTAGATGTCATAGAAGTCCATACGATAATAATATCCATGATATGGGTAATCACTAGGGTTTTGATTTCGCCGGTCGAACCAGACTTGCCCCCCTGGTAAGTTCATTAAGAAGAGGTGTTGAATAAAGAGATGTGACATCTTTTGTCGGCTCCATAATATCTACCTCGCAGCTGCGTTGAAAACTATTATTTGTAATCTATCAAGTTGATACTTGGGAAAACCCGAATAAGTAGCATTATATTTCACACCCGCACCCCTGTCACAGGTTTCCCCATATTGTGGAATGTGTTTTTTTTCTGAATATTTACATTTTTTGTCATTTTACAAAACTGAGCAATGTGGACAATTTTAAAATGCAACAGATTTAACCGAATTTAATATATGCTGGAGCAGTTGAAGTTGTTGACAATTAAACAGCAAATAATTTTAAATGTGTTATTTTTCAAATATAAAATTAAAAATGGACTATTACCGCGATATTCGCAAAAAAAATGTTCTTTATAATTTCGAAATTCACACCTACTCGATAAGAAGTCGGCGGGACTTAAGACTCAGACTCACCTGACAAGTACACACAATAATGTGTATTACAAAGGTTTTCAACTGTTTAATGATTTGCCAGAATATGTGAAGGAAGCATCTGGTCTTGCCGCTTTTCGTTGCTTACGCGACGTCTTACGTAGGCGATTCAAAGCGATCGCGATTGCGAAGCGATCCGAAGCGGTTACACGCGAATTCAAAGCGATGCGGTGCGACGCGGCGGCTCTGTCCTACGTGCACGCGAATAGCGCTTCTGACATTATAGGTATGTACTTAAACAAAAAAAACTATGGCACCGCTTCCAGTTCGCGCGAAAATATCAAACCAACTGATCGCGTTCGCTTCGCATTGCGCCGCGCCGCAACGTACCCTACGCGCGGTTGGTAACGTAGGACACTTCCATACTTACCGACTGTTTGTTATTTTCGCGCCGCGCCGCTTCGCATTTGCTTTGAATCGCCTACGTAGGACGTCGTGTTAGGTGTTGAATACACAAAAGAAAAGTTATTTTAAGATAATATTATGTGCTTCTTTTGTGTTTTTTTGTAAATCGGAATATTTTATTGTTCTTTGTTGTTTTTATATAATTCGTGCTGTGCAAATATGTTTTCATCTTGTGAATATTCTTTCTGTTTATACTAGATGTAAGAAAATGCATTTTTTTTACCTCTAAATAAAAAATATATATTTTTTTTATTCTCTAAATAAAATATACATAATATATGCATACATGAATGTAAAAAAAAATATGACATTCCTAGTGTGAACATTGTAAAAGTTTGGGAATACCGAGCATCTTGTCTGTTTGTTTACGTTTATAGGTGAGGAAACGATTTTTTGGGTTAACCAAATTCTAATCGAAATTTATTTTCATGTCAGTTTCTTAAAATGTATGTATTGTATCAACTGCGATGAAAAAAATGTGAATACGTTACTGAAGTATATAAGTATTGCGTCATAGTATGGAAGAAATCATTAAAAAATACAATATATGTATACATATATACGAAAATAAATAACACATGTTTGAATTTGATTTGTAATCTTAAATTTGTTACTTTAACTGATAAATGCGTCAATTCTGAACGTACAGAAATGACTTTTTCATTCTAGTTATCACTAATCACTAATCACCTACATAGTCCAAATAACTGTCTTTAGGGCGTCCTATATGATTTCTGTCATCCGTCATTCCTTCGGCGATAGTAATGTCTGTTGTTATGGCCTATCCATTCGGATCGTTGTTGGGCAATCCTCTTTGGGAGTGTCTCGTTTCTCCGACTCTGCTCAGTACCACGTCGGTCGTTTGGAATGTGGTCTGACCAATGGATCCTTACCATGCACCTATATAACACCACGTTTGCCTCAAGTCAGCCAGACGTCCAGATTCTCTCCGGCTGAAAGTCCATTCAGCAGAACACTCCAGACAAGAGCTTTGATCAAGTTCTTTCTAAAAAACTCTTACCTGTTAAACTCTATTAATGATTTCTGCCTTTGAGCGGCCATCTTGAGATATTCTGCTGCCCAGATATAGGTACAAATGAACATCTAAGTAACGAGTATTCCTCAAGTATAGACTTTTTAATGTCGGTATTGGCTTTTGTAAGAGGGAGATGCACAGAACCCTTTTTAATAATATGTAACTTTTTTAATTATTGTCTTATTTTTTGCTTTCATTATATTGTTTTGCTGTTTTGTCTTTTTTTCATTTACTGTTTTTTTTAATTTTTTTTTGAGTATTTTTTCTTTATTACTTATTTTTTTTTTGCCTATGTTTTTTATTTTGTTTGTATTATTTTATTTTGTTATTTTTTTATGAATATGGCAACGCACATGTTTATTATATTTATTTATGTTTAACAAATTTTTGTTAATGATCTCATGAGCGTAGAAATTAATAAATAAATAAATAATTAATAAATATTTAGATACTTTTGGTAGTTAAAAGTTCAAAGAATTAGTAGTTAAAAGTTCATGTGTGTCCCTTCTATTTCCTGCCAAAACTATTTTTTAAAACATCTTTATATGGTATTCTATTTCAATGTAAAATATTAATACCTACCTAGAACCTAAATATAAACAAATTTATGAGATATATACTTATCTAAAAATACTTTCTTGAAAGCCGCACCTTTAAAATAAGGTTGGATATCTATATTTATAAAGGTTATGATACTTTTTTCTTTTCTGTTTAAATAAGTATCTAAAAAGGGTAGTGTTATCATAAAATTATTTTCACGTAGCTACCTACATATGTGCATAGAAAAAGGGTTCTAACAGAATATAATAAACTCTTATATGAACGACTTTAAAAACTCGCTCTAATGTTCGTTTTGTACATTTTATACACCATGTTAATGTCGTGTATGGAACAGGAGAAATTGTGCCTACATTTCAAATAATGAACTTAAAAATAGAACGTTGGTTGATTTGAATTCTGATTATACTCTATGATTTTTTTTTCATTGTGTTGGAAACATTGTAGTTGAAAGCATTCAAGTACCACTACAGCAGCACGAAATAACATTTAAAACAACATTATGTAATATGTAGGTACCTACCTATGTTTTTTATTTCTTTAGGGTGGATTTTTAACTGCGGGTACCTATTCTATGTAAATATATTCACAATTATTCTAGACTTTATAACATTATAGACCATTATACTTGTAAGTATAATATGAGCATAGATAGCATATTAATCTAATATCCGACCGAATCTTCGGCTTCGGCCAAAATCAAAATTTAAGCCGAAAAATCGGCCGCTAAGAACAATAAAAACTTGCACGAACGCGCAAGACTTTGGTTTAATTGTATTGTAGGTACCTACTTGATCATAGTGCTAGGTGTAGCAATATAATCTTAATTTGTTTCATTAAAAATCAAATTATATATGTAAATCTTACTATTTTACATAGACGGGTGGTGGTGGAACGGTTAGCGCGCAGGGTTTGTAGTCCAGTGGTCGCGAGTTCTAATCCTGACACGATCGATTTCGTTCACCTGCATATAGCACAAGCATTTTTTAAGCTACTTTTATACACGATTCACAATTTTCAATAATGTTTTTATGGTTTTTAAACATTAGGATGCGGCTAGAGCCGAACATTTGGATTCGGTTGAAATTTGATATATCGATTCGCAAAAAAACATACCATGTTATTGAAACTAAATTGTTTACGTCTTAACCGTTTTGGTATGTGAATTTAGCCCTAAACCACTATATTTTGAGTCACTATGCGACATCTTTTGGCAGTGCTGTCCTGCCATCGACAGGCTAGTTGAGACAGCTAGCCGGTCGATGGCAGCACAGCACTGCCGAAACATGTCGCATAGTGACTCAAAATATAGTGGTTTAGTGCTAAATTCACATGCCAAAACGGTTAATATGAACAACCACGAAATATCCGCCGAGTATTTTAACTATGTTTACGTCTTATTTATATAATTATTAAAAAATTAATTACACAAAATAAATGTCTTAACGAGATTTAAAAATGCAATTTAATTTTATAATTTGATCTAGACTAGTTTTTAGTATACTTCTTCGTTTTCTTAGTTTACAATCGTAAGATTGGTTAATGAGCGGTGATAGCCCAGCGGTAAGGTCGTCGCCTCACATGTGTGAGGTCGACGCGACGGTTCGAATCCGGGCAGGGAATGCACCTCTGGATTTTAAAAAAATCTATGTGCGGATTTATATCACTAGCTATGTGTAGCCATGATCCAATTTGTCTGGTTCCCCTTTCTGAGGGTTACGAAGGTCAGATGGCAGTCGCTTCAATGTAATAAGTTATTATTACTAATAACCAGATTCGCCAATTCCAGGATCATGGTCAAAGAGTACCCCGATAGAAACGGGACAAAAGCGCTAAGGGGAAAGAAAGAAAACAATCGTAAGATTGTTCTAGACCAAACACTCGATCTCTCTACTTATCATATCACCAATCATCTATCCCATATGTTTTTGATTCTGCCTCGAGTGTGATTTCAATGATTTATTTGAATCTGCATTTTATGAATAAATCAATCACAGTCTTCATGGGGAGCGGATGGTGGTTGATCCGTTTGTCTACAATCGCTTTACCTAGCCTTTTTCATGCTCGTCATTATATAAGAAATCTTTTATGAATATCATGAACGCGAAAAATTTATAAAAATTAGCATATTTTCCAATTAAAATTCCAAATGTGAGCTGCAATTTGGTTGTGCTTTTAATATTACAACCTAAAATATATTAAAACCCTTCCCTTAACGACATTTTAATGAACTTCACCAAGGATGTTTTAATAATGAACTTGCTCCCTAACCCATTTGATAACAATTATTATGTATATGAACAGCTTTCATATTTTTTGTAAGAATTAATTATCATCCCTCAAATTAATTTGATAATGTTATACGTTAACTCAATTCCATCTTTGAATTCTTTGCGGTGAGGTACCGGGCAGGAACAGACAGTACTTGCACTCTTTTCTATTACATATTATCGTTTTAGGGTATCCCGTAAGAGTCCGTAATCGAAAATACAATAGGCAAAATGCCATTATAGGGAGATAGTTATTTTAATAATTATATTATTGAGATTAATTAATTCAATTAATAAGAAGGATGCGTGTTCAAAAGGTAAAATTAAAACTCATCTCTCCATAATAGATACAACTGATAATTCATGCAATAAAAGTTTGTACTCACTCTGATTTATGTTTATTTCTAACAATGTTTTACACACTATTTATTAAATTATTATATTTAATTAACACGTAATTAGAATGTGGAGGAGAGTCCGCGATACCGTCTAGCCACGGCAGCTGGAGAAATTTCGAATGGCGAGAGTAGGAGGGGATCATTGTTTAAAAGTTTCGTTCGCGTTGGTGGCCATGCTATAAGTTTAGGATGGACGGACATCGTAAGGATGTTCCGCTACAACATCTTTTATCTAAAGTAATAAAGCAATCAAAATGTTAGTGTCTGTGTGTGTGTGTGTGTGTGTGTGTTTGTCTCACGCCTTCTGAAAAACCAAGAGCATCTAAAAATCTAATTTATGTGCGAACATGTACCAGTATACCTGATGCAGTGTCACGCTAAAAATTATGCGATAAAAATGCTGAATTTTAAAAATATTTCAATAATTATTTTTCTCATACAAAATTTTCCAAGTCATATCTGTCAAAAAAGTGTACATTTTGCACGCAAATATCTGTTAGTTTAAAAGTTAGAAGTACGTATTTACACGAAAAAAATATATTTTCAAGTATAACTTAGCGTTTAAGTGAAAAACATGGTGAATATTTTGTATAATTATAATGTTAAACTTATTTTTAAAGTAAGCGTTTTGTACATAAATGCCGCCATTTTAATATCTTTTCATACAATATTTCATTTTCCTACCGAATGAATATGTTCTTGAAAATAATAAACCTTTGAAATAAATGAAATTATGAAATAATAAAATGAAACACAAGACATTACAGCAAGTTTTAAGACGTATATTGTAAAAGTCTGTTAATTATTAGTAAAGATATATGTAGGCATAATAAAATTGCATAATTTGTATATAATATTTGATATTTCGGACAATTTTCATTTTTATGGCATCGAACAAACCAATGTAGGTACCTACATATTATTCAAAAAATGTCTACAAACCATTTGATTTTTTTTACATGTTCTATGGTTACTATGGTTACGGACACATACTGATATTCAAATAAAATTTGTTATAAATCGAATTCGAATTAATTAAGAACATCATTGTAGGTAGGTACCTACATACATACCTACTACTACTTAAAAACCAACAATATACTAATTTCGTATAGGAAAATTATTAAACTATCTTAGGTTAACTACAATACACATGTCATTCAATCTACAAACTATTTCCTATAGTGAAATTCTTCTTTTTTCTATGTAGACCTTTGGGTGATTTTTTCTACAAACTATTTCTTGGGGTTTAAATCTTCTTCCTCTTCTTTTGTGAAGTCATTTGGGACAGTTCATAAATAAACTATTTCCTATAGTCTAATTTTTCTTTTTCTTAATTTATGTAGACCTTGGGTGAGTTTTTATACAAACTATTTCCTATAGTCTAATTCGTCTTCTTCTTCCTTTATGTAGACCTTTTGGTTAGTTTTTAAACAAACTATTTTTAAACAAACTATCCTTTAGTCTAATTCTTCGTTTTCTTATTTAATGTAGATGTTGGGTAAATTTTATATAAAATATTTCCTATAGTTCAATTCATCTTCTTCTTCTTTTATGAAGACATTTTGGTCAGTTTTTTATATAATCTTCTTCTTCTTCGATGGCGCTACAGCCCAAATCGAGCCTTGGCCTCCTTCAACACGCGCCTCCAACCTCTTCTATCCTCAGCCGCCGTTCTCCAGTTAGGGACCTGCAGGAGCTTTTCTGCATCTCTCCGTATGTCGTCCTCCCATCTCAGTCTTGGTCTCCCCATCTTCCGTTTACCTCCCGGGTGACCAAACATGATTTTTTTGGGTAGTCGCGTGTTTGGCATTCTCTGTACATGGCCATCGAGGGGGATCGCGATCCACTTCCACGCCGGCGACGCTATAGAGCTCATTGGCCCTGTTCACCACCGGACGCAGCCGCAACATCGGACAAACACAAAATATCCACCATCCATCGGGTTCAACCACTGCCCCCGAGAATCCAACCACACACGTCAGGGCCTCCGATTGGTCTCGAAATCGGCCGCTAAGTACACTCCGTTTCAAGTCGGAGGGGCTTGTACCCCGACCCCTCGGTCCTCGTGTTGGCGTCCGAAGGTTCCGCGGGCTAACACCGGGGGCATCCGACGCAATCATCACCTGTCAGATTTGACGTCTCGTTGTCAACACAGGATGTCTGACCCGACGTCTGCGCCGGCGGTGTGCCCGAACCACACAACAACATTCGCCACAGTTGACGAGTAACTGCCGAGCGAGACTAGAGGCGTCCGTCCTGCTCTTCTCTAAGTATAGAATGACGAGGGCACAACAGCGTCGGCCGCCCACCCCCGCCTTTACTGCCTGGGCCCTTAGAGCCGCAACCTAGGCTTATATCCCGACGCATCGGTCCTCGTGTTGGCGTCCGAAGGTTCCGCGGGCTAACACCGGGGGCATCCGACGCAATCATCACCTGTCAGATATGACGTCTAGTTGTCAACACAGGATGTCTGACCCGACGTCTGCGCCGGCGGTGTGCCCGAACCACACAACAACATTCGCCACAGTTGACGAGTCACTGCCGAGCGAGACTAAAGGCGTTCGTCCTGCTCTTCTCTAAGTACAGAATTGACGAGGGCGCAACAGCGTCGGCCGCCCACCCCCGCCTTTACTGCCTAGGCCCTTAGAGCCGCAACCTAGGCCCAACCTAGGCCCATAGGCTGTACATGGCCAGCCCATCTCAACCTAAGCAGTCTTATATGGGTTGAGATCTTTGGTGCTTCATAAATTTTGTACAGTTCTTCATTTTTCTTTATGCGCCATTCATCTCCTTCCTTCACAGGACCACATATTCGGCGTAGGACTGTCCTTTCGAAAACATCTAATGCTTCAGCGGATTTCACGGTCAGTGTCAGAGCCTCGCATCCGTAAGTCAACACAGTCCTAATGATTGTTTTATATAATGTCAATTTAGTTTTCCTGTGGACGTTGCGAGACCTGAACACTGGCAATAAGGAGAAATAAGTTTTATTGCCTGCTGATATTCTTTTTTTGATTTCTACTTCCTCTTCATTATTTTCCGTAAGGAGAGATCCCAGATACGTAAATTGGTCAACTGTTTCAAATGAATGGTCGTCTGCCAGCTTTACGCTACCTCTTCTTCTTTGAGATGGGTTTCGACTTTGGGCCATATATTTTGTTTTGCTCTCATTTATTTTCAAGCCCACTTCACATGCAGCAGTTTCCAATGGGGTGAAGACTTCTTTAATAGCTGCCAGGGATCTTCCGATGATATTAAGATCATCTGCGTACCCAACTATTTGGCTGCTCTTGAAACAAATGTTAGCGCTCGTGTCGACGGACAACATGTTCTAGCACTATGTTGAAGAGAGTGGGAGCCAGACTATCCCCTTGTTTTAACCCTTGAGAGATTGTAAACGCCTCACTAAGTTCCCCTCCCACCTTGACCTGGCTTCTTGTGTTGGTCATTGTTACTATGACAAGCCTAACTAGTTTAGAAGGGATCTGGAAATGAAGCAGAATTTCGTACAATTTCCTTCTGTCAATGCTGTCATAAGCTTGTTTAAAGTCGACAAATAATTGGTGTATATCAATGTCGAACTCCCAACACTTTCCCAGAATTTGACGTACCGTGAATAACTGATCAGTCGTTGATCTGTTTGCTCTAAAACCTGCCTGATATTCTCCTAGAATATTCTCCGCATATGGCTCTATTCTTTGTTTAAGTATGACTGTAAATATCTTGTAAAAAATAAAAGTGAGATACCTCTATAATTCTCGCACTTTAGCTTGTCACCTTTTTTATAAATAGGGCATATAACGCTCGTCTGCCATTCGTTTGGGATCATTTCTAGGATCTATATTTTTGCAATCAGACTTTGTATTAGGGTTTTTAGGTGTGTATTCCCCTGTTTAAAGAGCTCGGCCGGTAGGTTATCTATTCCTGGTGCCTTGTTGTTCTTCAGCTTTTTCAGGGCTGCTGTGATTTCGATAGTTGTTGGTGGATTGGTTGATGGCAGGTTTTCATCTTGCGGTTCGTGGAGGGTAGTTGTATTCTCTTCTCTTGTATCATGGTTCGGATTGAGGAGTTGATGAAAATATTCGCACCATCTTGATTTGATTTGTTCCTTAGATGAGATGATATCTCCATTGATATTCTTACACAGGCTAGTTCTGGGTTTGAAACCTTTCTTGAAAAAGTTTACACCCTTGTACGCCTCACGAGTATTATTATCAAGGAAGTCGTTTTCCATCTTCAACAAAACATTGTTTAGGAATTCTCTGTTTTTCTTTTTAATCAGTCTATTTGATTCCCTTCTGGCCTGTTCATATGCTTGTTGCTTGGCTCTTGTCTTTCTTTCAATGTATTGCTTTCTGAGAATATTTTTGTGCTGGATACTTCTCTCACATTCTTGATCAAACCATGGATTTCTGTTCTGTCTTGGTATGTTTCCTATACTGGACTCCGCTGATCTAATAATAGCATTCTTTATGTTATTCCAGTCTTCCTCGAGGTCGTCCTGTGTGGTTCCGTCACCTATTTGGGCTGGTAAGTTGGTTGTGAGGTTGATGTGATACGACTCTATCCCGTCTAGTGTCTTTAGTGCCTCGCAATTGAATTTGGGTGTTGCAGATTGTTTGCAAAGTTTTATTTTGGCAATTCTGCATTTGTATGTGGCTACCACCATGTAGTGGTCTGTGTCGATGTTAGCCCCTCTGTAGGTTCTTACATTTGTTATGCTTGACGCCCCTCGTTTTTCAATCAGAACATGGTCGATCTGGTTATGGTGCCTGCCATTTGGTGAAGTCCACGTCCACTTATGAATGTCCTTTCGGGGGAAGAATGTTGAGGTGATGATCATATTACGTGATTCTGCAAAATCTGTCACCCTCAATCCATTGTTGTTGCTCTCCCCATGCAGGCTGTTTTTCCCAGTGATGTGCTGTAGGGTGGGCTCTTTTCCTTTTTTTGCATTAAAATCTCCTATAACCAATTTAATATCGTTAGAGGGGATGGTATCATATACTTGTTCCAGTTTCTGATAGAAAGTGTCTTTTGTTGTTTCATCTTTGTCCTCAGTTTCTGCATGCACATTTATATAATACATTTCCTAATGTGTAATTCTTCTATTTCATCTTCTATGTAGACCATTTGGTCAGTTTTTATTACAAACTATTTATTATAGTTTTATACTTCTACTTCTTTTTTATTTAGTCTTTTGGATTAGTTCTATGTCTATTAGTCTATTGTAACGAAATACATATTATAAACAACATGCATACTTGATGAAAATACATAAAAACGAATGGGATGTGACCAACACTAGAATCTTCTCATTACTTTTGTTCAATCAAATTTACACCATTTATTATATCATCATATATTGCTTAATTTTCAATTACTACACATTTCATTTTGATGACAATATATAAAAAATCGGGGTTGTGGCCATTGCTGGATCTTCACAATGTTTATATTCATATTAAAAACTATTTAACACAGCTTAAGTCTTCTTCTTCTGTAATGTAGACTTATGTGTCAGTTTTAAGTCTATCAGTTTTATTGTGCAAAACTATAATAAACTATATGCACACTTGACGAAAAATATAAAAACGAATGGGATGTGACCAACACTAGAATATTTTCAGTACTTTTGTTTAATCAATTTTTAAACCATTTCCCATCATCCAAAATTACTAAATATTTAAAACACATTATTTGCGTTCGATGACAATATATAAAAATAGGGGTTGTGGCCAAATCCAAACTCTTTACGACGTTGTCTTTTTATAATAAGTCATATTTAAAATCATTTCCCATAGTCCATGCGTGCAGAAATTGTATGTGCTTATATATAAAAGCAAATGGATTGTGGCCATCACTTTAAGATTTTACACCGCTTTAACTCAATTAAATTTCAAACTACTTTTCATACTACGGTTAAAAAAAATTATGTGTGACAATATTATGTAGGTATATAAACGATTGCTTATTCCTTCACTAATTTACATTCTTGGCCAACGGCGGGACATAAAAGCTAGTAATTTAATAATGAGTTCCACCACCCATTCTGAGTGCCCTTTTAGGCGTGGCGAAATTGGTATATGAAGATAATGCACACCTCTCGCTGGTTACCCTCCACTGTCGGATAAACCTTGCACCCTGCACAAGTGGCTAGTTCATTGCTGAATACAATTTTCTTTCGAAATACCAACGCATTCAATCCAGAGAAACAAGAATCGCGAGAGAAATTATCTCCTTTTAATTTATTCTCCTTTGATGGAACTCAACCCCAAAACGACGACGCAGAAATCAAATGACTGACAACTACGCTGCAGCGGTCGAAATCGATCAAATAATAAAAAACAACAACACAGTACCTACCTGGGTTCACTTTGAAATATTTAACGTTTAAAACAAGTAAGCACTATTCAGATATTGTTCAAAATCTAATGAGATCTAAGCGAGTATTAGATATACATATTTGCAAAATTTGAAAAGAATCGAATCAGTAAAATAAGCACACAGCACATAGCACACGAACAGATATTTTGTGATGAAAATTTCAGAATACAATCATGATACTTGTTGATAATCTGCAAAAAAATTGCGAAATCATAACTCCCCACTATATCCCCTTGGGTTAATGAGGATTAAAAATATATGTTATATTTTATTTGTTAATTTCACAGTTGGTTTTGTACTCAGTTGACACAAAAACCTTAAAAGTATAATTTTAAGATTATTTTCATTATATTTCTTACATAGATACAAAAACATCTTTGTACATAGATACCTACTTACATTAATTATCTGACCTTTGTATAATGTGCAAAAGAAAACTAGTATTTACTATAATTTCATACCAGAAACCGACTAGGAATATCAACCTTCTAATAGGGCTTCAGACCTGTAGTTGGCAATTTATGATAGACTATCTGTATTAGATATTTAAAACTAAATGTATTGTTATCCTAACTTCATCATTTTATACCTATTTGTAAAGTTGTGATTATACAGAATCAGTGATGATATAAAGTCTGATTTTTTTCTGTAAAAGGACACCGTTGCAGGTAACGATACGATAAGATAATATAAACCCTGAGTAGCGTCTTTCAATTACAGACACTTTAGTTGGTGGCGACCCCCGTGATAGACACCTTTGATATTCAAAAGTTCAATGTTGACTGAATTCGAGTGAATATATTATTACAGAAATGACACCACGCCTTTGATTCGCAATGTGTATTGCACAATACTAAAAATAATAACAATTAATTTATTATCCTCTGGACCATATGTTTTTACTCCTCACTAACACAAGGTGAGTTATGATTTCGCAATTTTTAAGGGTATTTTTTTTTTTGCAGATTATCAACTAGTATCATGCTGAGATTGTATTCTGAAAGTTTCATCACAATGTATCTGTGTGTGTGTGCTATGTACGGCGTGTTCATTTTTTACTTTATCGATTATAGACTAAAGTACTCATTCGATTCTATTAAAATTTTGCAAATATGTATATCTAATACTCGATTAGATCCCATTAGATTTTGAACGATATGTGAATAGTGCTTCTCAATTTTTTTAACTGTCAAATATTTCAAAGTGACCCCAAGCTCAGGAAACTTAAAATTTGAAATTTTTGTTTTCAAATTCGTAAAAAGGCATATCACTTTCATAAAATGGCATTGAAGAGTTATCAAGTTTTCATAATAAAATATTTTAATAAAAAATAATTTAACAAACTCATTTCATGAAAATGTTGGAAATTTTCCATACAAAATTTGAATACTTTATAGAATGACTTGTTAGTGAGGAGTTTAGCGTTGGCCACAACCCACTCGTTTAATTGTAATAACCGGTCTAATATCATTATTTATCGACACTGTTCATCTCCAATTAATATCTCCCACTCTTAATAATTCAAAAATTATTTCTTAAAACACACAACATTGAACTGTAATTTAATTTTGATCTTTTTATATTCTCCTTAAACTGCTTCAAACCTTCCTTTTTACTCCTCACTAACCCAAAGGGATATAGTGGAGAGTTATGTTTTCGCAATTTTAAGGGTTTTTTTTGCAGATTATCAACTAGTATCATGCTGAGATTGTATTCTGAAAGTTTCATCACAATGTATCTGTGTGTGTGTGCTATGTGCTATGTACGGCGTGTTCATTTTACTTAATCGATTATAGACTAAAGTACTCATTCGATTCTATTAAAATTTTGCAAATATGTATATCTAATACTCGATTAGATCCCATTAGATTTTGAACGATATATGAATAGTACTTCTCAATTTTTTTAACTGTCAAATATTTCAAAGTGACCCCAAGCTCAGGAAACTTAAAATTTGAAATTTTTATTTTCAAATTCGTAAAAAGGCACATCACTTTCATAAAATGGCATTGACGACTTATCAAGTTTTCATAATAAAATATTTTAATAAAAAATAATTTAACAAACTCATTTCATGAAAATGTTGGAAATTTTCCATACAAAATTTGAATACTTTATAGAATGACTTGTTAGTGAGGAGTTTAGTGTTGGCCACAACCCACTCGTTTATTTATATTTTGATTCAAGGCAAATAGCACTCTAAATAGGGTGAATTGCCATATAAAGAAAAAAAAAAACTTTATAGGTGTCTGTCGAGGGGATTCCATCAACCTGTATTTTTAATTGGAGGCGTGATTCGTAACAGCCTTTCGAAATAAATATAAAAAATCACGCTTTATACTATAACGTTACACTACTATAAAAATGTGTAAAATGGAAATTTTCCACAATTTCCAAGCTGTTTTCTGCGAACTCACCAGTACTCACGGTTCATATTACCTATGCAATCGTTGTTAATCCTTGCTGTGGTATCCTTTCATATTTTAAAATCAGCCTTTATACTTTGACGTAAATCTGTCAATCGCTGGCTCTTGCTGTATTTGGTGTCATTTTGTAATCATCTGAATAT
Organism: Molanna angustata; assembly: GCA_963576475.1. NCBI lineage: Eukaryota > Metazoa > Arthropoda > Insecta > Trichoptera > Molannidae > Molanna > Molanna angustata. Next base: position 36,393,894 of record OY754972.1, on the reverse strand, counting down.
AAAATATTTTTTACCGTTTTTCTTTTCACGTAAATATGGCAACCTTAACAATACTTATAAAGTTCTATATTTAATATTAAATCACAAATCCGCCTCTATTGGTGGCTGTGCCTTATTAAAAAAAAAAAAAAAAATTTAATATTAAATATGGCAACCTTAACGATACTTATAAAGTTCTATATTTGATTCAGCAACGAGAGAGAGACAGATAGATATATTTTGACAACATGGCGATACAACATACAATTTAATGTTAATAGAATTTCCATTTAAAGCAAGCACGGAAATTAATTTGATAAATGTGTGTGTGTGAGTGCCATGTTTGAGTTAATCAAATACACACACAAATCTAAATTAGAAAATCAAACATGTCACTGAATTCAAGGCATTTTATCTGACAATATTGTCAACCTCGCACTGATATTATTATTATTATTCATGAAAAATGGTTTATCATTATTTCATACGCATCTCTATATTACCTACTACATAATCGATACATTCAATAGGGACGTACCTACCTAACGAAATATAAAATGGGTATTTTTATTGACAATAACATCTCAATAGAGACGAAGTTGGGATTTCATAGAAGAACCAGGAAGTCAGGCACTAACAGGGCTTACGACCTATCATCGGATGGTTTACGTGCTGGTTTAGTTCAGGGGTGACATCTGTGCGAGACTCCGTCACCTCATCTATAGGGATTGTTGCTTTCATTGTTTACAAATAAATCTGTGAGACGATAAATATCTTAAGTCTCCAGAATGTTACAACTTGTTAATGGGTGCGTGTTGAATAATTATTTGACATAGCACCTGTTAGTTGCCCGAGAAGCTACATAAAAAAAAATAAAATAAAAGCCTTCGTGTTAGATTCAGAAATTAAGAGACCGGAAGAATCTGAGGCGAAGAAGATGGAGGCGCCAAAGAAGAAGGTACTGGAATGAACACGTCAGCCGCATGTCCGAAGATAGGATCCCAAAGATAGCCCGAGACAACGTACCGGAGGGGTCTCGACCACGAGGACGCCCTCCAAAAATCCCACTATATGCCCTTGGGGTAGTGAGGAGTAAAAATAACGTCGAACTGACAACCTCCATCGTTTTGGGAAGTCATGGTTAAAAAAGTGTAAACGATAATTTTTTCTTGAACTCGCTTTAATAACTTAGCGGACTATAACAACTTGAGAAAGCACTTGGGCTACGCAGAACGCACTTTTTTTTTATTTCTTCGGTGCAAACCGCCTCCCTCCACGACGGAAATTCTCTTTTAAGTTATTTTCCGGAAGCTTTAGGAATTATTTATATCGGCCTACAAATAAAAAATGATTGAATATTGTTTTTATTGCATATACGCAAACATTGGATATTTTCCCTTTCAGGAGTCAAATGATATTTTTATTGACAAACTTTTTAAACACCTCAATAGAGACAAAGTTGGGATATTGTAGAAGGTGCAGTTCAGGGGTGACATCTGTGCGAGACACCGTAATCTCATTTATAAGGACTGTTGCTTTCATTGTTTACAAATAAACTAATTTATCAATAGATGGCGTTACAAAAAAGGGTTTTCCGTCCTCTAGGTGCCTAGAGTTCCTGGTTCTTCTACAATATCCCAACTTCGACTCCATTGAGATGTTAAAAAAGTTTGTCAATAAAAAAGATTGTTAAAAGTCACATCCCTTATATTGATATCGTTTGTGTTCGAGATGCTCGGTACGATAAAATAAATTAATACAAACATTGTTTACAGACTTCTTCGTTGTATAAAAGTTTGTCTTTACTTACTTACTTATAGGTGCTATATGATAATAAGTAATACATTAAATATGGATAATTATTTATATTTTACAAACAAAATTAATCATTTTGTTTTATTATTTTTACCACCAACAGTGTTCCGCATGTAATCATTATAAATTGTGATAGGGGTTGTTCGCACCATGTCATTAAAAAATATATTTAATATCGCACTGCATTTTGATTAATTATGGAGCATCTATTTTTCGCCGGGATAAGCAATGCGCTGACCCAATGGCCAATGGCGAGCGAGGCCACTCTTTAGTACAATAGATACACCACTGTCATCAATACTATTTCCCCTTTTTGATAGCATTTTTTTGACTATCATTTTGACGTCGTCGCTAAATTGATAATCGCTATTTCCTACAACTATACTTATTGCCACGTTTTAATTCCACAAAATTAATTGACATTGCCTCTTCAACTGCACACTCATGCTGCGGGAAACAAAGGCCCTTCAGTCCAGAATCATCATCATCATCAATGGCTCCACAGCCCATTGCGGGCCTTGGATTCCTCCAGCACTCCTCGCCATCTCCCTCTGTCCTGACATGCTTCCCTCCAGTTCCTTACACCAACAGCCTCCACATCGCGCTGCACACCATCCACCCATGGGAGCTTGGGTCTATCAACGCTTCTTCTACCTTGTGGCTTTGTGTGCAGGATCCTTTTTGGCACTCTTTCATCGCCAAATCTTACTACGTGTCCTGCCCATCGCAGCCTCTCTATTTTTATCACCTTTATAATGTTGGGCTCATTATAATTATCGTAGATATCATCATTGCGTCGTATTCTCCAAGCTCTGTTTACCTGGACAGGTCCGAATATCCTTCTGAGTATTTTTCTCTCGAACACTAGTAGAGTCAATTCATCTTTTTTACTCAATACCCAGCATTCAGAACCATAAGTTAGTACGGGACGTAGCAACGTTTTGTAGATTGTGACTTTGGTTCTTCTAGACATCAGCCCAGAATCAGCCGGGCAAAAGGTAAATGCATTATGTTTCTATGGGGTATACTGGAGGTGTATTAATCTCAATATGTAGTGTATAAATCATTACATATATTTTGATAATATATTCTGTCAAATTAACTCATTGAACCAGCCATTACTCCCGCTTAACCAGTACCTATCTTTAGGCATCATAGAACTCAATAAGATAATTACAATGATATGGGTTATCATGAGGGTTTTGATTCCACCATTTGACGGGAATTGCACCCCCTGGGGTATCATTCTACGCAAAAATCTATCTTTGATATACCGTGACAACATTGACGATTTTCAATAATAAAAAAATATATTTCTACTTTGATAATGGTGAGTAGTCTCGGCGAAAACGTTCGGTCGTAATAAATAGGATTTGTGGAGAAGTAATCATTTGAATTTAATGTTATATGTGATATTTTTGTAGGTATTTATTATAATTTGTTGTCCAATATACCCACACTGCGTCTTCTCTCAATTTCATACCCTCATTTCATGATGAGGTGCAGTAGACTGTATCTATTGTTAAGGAGAATATGATTTTATGTTTATTTTATTTTAATAAATAAATAAAATGAATATAAAAATAAGAATGACGGCATACTGAAAACAGATTATCCTTAAAAATACTGCAGCTCATAATGAAAGGAGGGTATGAAATTGAGGATAGCCCCAGTGCCCCCCGTGTGGGTAGGATGCAGATGTCTTGGCTAAGAAACATCAGGGAATAGACCGGAGTCCACAGAGTGGAAGAGCTGATACAGTTATCTCAAGACAGATGCCTGTGCCAAAGATGCAGACGACGTCGTGAGGACCTGAGATGGCACGGAAAGAAGAATATCTGATATGAAAAATGTTTTCAATATTGTATGTAACGTAATCAGTAAGTAGGTGCATATGTATTGTATAAGTATGATTAAGGGAAGCACTCCCATGTGCTAAGAATAATGGTTAGAGCCATCACACAATACAAATTATATTCCTTTAGTATTCAGCAAACACCTCCTGGCATTTCTGTTGTCCTCGTGATGTCACTCCGGTAAAATGACAGTAATTGTATTCAGATTTATATTATTTAATGGTCTTGTAGCTGTTACACTATTCTTGAACGATCGGGGATAAAAATAAAATCAGTCGTAGTCAAACAAGGGGTCGCGCCCTGTATTATTTGAGAAATTATTTCTGTTACGCGACGTCCTACGTAGGAGATTCAAAGCGAACGCGATTGCGAAGCGATGCGATGCGGTTACACGCGAATTCAATGCGATGCGGTGCAACGCGGCGGCTCTGTCCTACGTGCGCGCGAATCGCGCTTCTGACATTATACCTACCCAAAAAAAAAAACTATGGCACCGCTTCCAATTCGCGCGAAAATATCAAACCAACTGATCGCGTTCGCTTCGCATCGCACCGCGCCGCACCGTAACCTACTCGCGGTTGGTAACGTAGGACACTTATATAGTTACCGACTGTTTGTTATTTTCGCGCCGCTTCGCGTTCGCATTGAATCGCCTACGTAGGACGTCGAGTTACATTATACCTACACGATCCTGCTGACAGATTGCATTAGTGTAGGGTTACCATATTTTATCGAGATCCCGTCTGGACATTTTGGTGAGGGAAATTTTGTAAGTGACAAAAATCAAAAAGTGACAATTTGAGAAATATTTATTATTGATTAGTGAGCATGTCCTTTTAAATAAATAAATAAATAAATAAATAAATCTTATAAACAATTTCTTAATTTATTTTGGAGCCAATTCATAATGTGATAATAAATTCAAAATGTATGTAATCTTTAATTGAACACGTCACTGAATTTCGAGTTACCGGCAACATACTTATTCTTAATTTTTATTGAAGCACAAATCCGCCTCTATTGGTGGCTGTGTCTTGTTAAAAAAAATATTGAACGCCCCTCATATCTATTGCTTATATTATGGATAGTTTTCATAGGCGTTTTCGTGAATGTCCTACCCTCAAGAGCGCTGATATGCTTTTACAAATCATAGTACGTATTTTGTTTATTTTATTTTAGATAGTTTTCGAGCAATTTAGAAGTAATATGTCAAATATGTACAATTAAAAACTATGTCTACGGGGAAACGGTCTCTCACCTTTCACCGGAATCTAACCACAAAAGCCGATTTTTTTTATATAAATATCGATGAATTGAAAGATATTTAAAATTTCGCATAAAGTACGTACCAACTACTTCACGTAGGTACTTATATTAAATTTTCTTGAAGTTGCTAAGATGAACTGATTATTAATTCTTAAAACCGTTATTTAAATAATATGACTAAATTTATCTATTGTATAAATATTATTTTATGACAAAAGTTGACTGAATAAATAAGTACTTACATACATATTATGTAACATATTATTCATGTTTACATACTAACATAGGATCACATTCACTCATTTATAGTTTGCAGAGAGAATGGAGCGTCACATATTTCTGTATGAGGTTGGTTAACATTCATATAACTCATTAACATTCATAAATTGTATCATATATGTACATGCAAGTCTTGTTATGTTTATTTTCAGAAACATATCAGCTACATATTTTATGCATGAAAAACAATACATGGGGGTTTTGGTTCTTCTTCTTCGTCTAGTATTACCTATGTCATTTGACCTATAAAAGTGGACTATTATTACTTCACATGCATATGTAAGTTTATATTATTCACACACATGGAATATTATTACTTCACATGCATATGTAAGTTTATATTATTCACACACATGGAATATTATTACTTCACATGCATATGTAAGATTATATTATTCTACACACACACATGGAATATTATTACTTCACATGCATATGTAAGTTTATATTATTCACACACATGGAATATTGTTACTTCACATGCATATGTAAGATTATATTATTCTACACACACATGGAATATTATTACTTCACATGCATATGTAAGTTTATATTATTTACACACATGGAATATTATTACTTCACATGCATATGTAAGATTATATTATTCTACACACACATGGAATATTATTACTTCACATGCATATGTAAGTTTATATTATTTACACACATGGACTATTATTACTTCACATGCATATGTAAGTTTATATTATTCACACACATGGAATATTATTACTTCACATGCATATGTAAGATTATATTATTCTACACACACACATGGAATATTATTACTTCACATGCATATGTAAGTTTATATTATTTACACACATGGACTATTATTACTTCACATGCATATGTAAGTTTATATTATTCACACACATGGAATATTCTTACTTCACATGCATATGTAAGATTATATTATTCTACACACACACATGGAATATTATTACTTCACATGCATATGTAAGTTTATATTATTCACACACATGGAATATTATTACTTCACATGCATATGTAAGATTATATTATTCTACACACACATGGAATATTATTACTTCACATGCATATGTAAGTTTATATTATTCTACACACACATGGAATATTATTACTTCACATGCATATGTAAGATTATATTATTCTACACACACATGGAATATTATTACTTCACATGCATATGTAAGTTTATATTATTCACACACATGGAATATTGTTGAAAATTGAATCAGATGGAGTATACATGAAAGAATATCGAATAATTGGCAACAATGAGACATTTAATTGTTATTTAAGTTCCTTATTTAAATTGGTTCATTATCTGTTACTATAATGGCTATTGAACCTAACTTTATAGGTATTATTTTTAGAGGTAATATGGTTATAAATAATAATTGACTATAAGAAGGTTTTATAAAGCATGTTCATTAATTGATTTAAGATTGCAAATAACAGCTCCCTCTAAATATAGTGTAGAATAAATATCTAAAATACAAAGGCATGTTTTGGTACAATTGAATGAGAGAATTAACTTACTTAAATCTTCACTTTAATCACAAATAATAACTGTTTAATAATTGATTAATTTATAATACTCGTTTTTACTTTCACACGGCTGATAAATAACGATTGACGCGTACGTTTGACAAGTCGAGAGAGTAATGGCGGGGCGACGGAAAAAATACTATTTATACTTTTACGATTGATCTAGAAGGTTCCATAGGTGAGTGTTGCCGCGTTGGTGAATATTTTTCGCTATAATTTGAACCTTACTACATATTTTTAAAAACTTGTCTGCACAGAATTCATATCACGTTTAAAAAAATGTACCTTTATCTGAATATTTTTTTTTAAATGTAAGTACCTTCGTATGAGCTTAATCATCTGTGAACAACGTACTACAGACATCTTATTTTTTTGGAAACATTTTCAGGAGAGAACTGGATTGCCTCGAAAAGCTTGTGAAGGGCAGCGTATCTTGTTTAGTCTGCATTGAGGTATTCAGTGACTAGCGCTCTAAGTTCTGCCCAGAACAGATTAGCCTGGAGGCTGGCCACACAAAAAGTAATTGATTACAGCCACCATCCTCAGACATGAAGATCAGAACGAGAGAGAGGGGGGGAGAGATTGACATATTGTCAATAGAATCGTAAGTAGTAGAAACATCTTTTTGGTGTACCGACATTTGTGCGAACCATATCATTTTCATCATAAGCTCGACATATCATTGGCCCTGGGTGAGCCTTGACTAAATCCAGGAGTCATTCATTCCCGTCTTCCCGTTGCATTCATTCTTCAGTTTCTAATATATGCTGCGGATTCATCCGCATCGACACTGTCCATCCATCGAGTCCTTGGTCTTACTGGTTTCCTTTGACCTTGTGGCACCGAGAGTGTGAAGCGTTTTGTGGGTTTGTCGTCGTCTATTCAGATTATCTAACTAGCTCATCTCAAGCGTGCTATCTTTATCGAACTGATCATATCGGGTTCTCCATAGATCTCATATAGCTCCCTGTTGTATCGACAACGCCCACCGTTATTCTCTCTTATTGGCCCGTAGATCGCTCGAAGGATCCTTCTATCAAAAACCGCTATGTATCCTTCAGTTTGCTTAGTCATCACCCAGATTTCGGAAGCATACGTGAATACCGGCTTGATGAGTGTTCTATACAGGAGGATCTTTGTGTTTCTCCTAACCAGTTTTGAAATAGCTGCTTTTGTAGGGCGTAGAAGCATCTGTTAGCAGCCATAATTCTTCTTCTAACTTCTTCTCGTGTGTCATTATCGCTGACCACTGAGGAACTGAGGTATGTGAACTCCTTTATCACTTTAAAATTATAGTTCCAGGTGTAAATGTCCGTGGAACTGAGTTATGAGCTTTACAAGCGATCGTTTGCTTAGTTTTATCTTCATTAAAAAGTGAGAACTCAGAGTTGTAACATCCCATACCTTGTGATGTAGTATGATTTCAAATGTTATAATCTCTACATACATAACTAGATTTGTAAATGGAAATTCAATATCTAATGTCTTCTATACATACCTAATAGAGTCCGAACAGGCTGCATTAAATACATAATATGAGTCCATTCTTCTAAAATTTATTTGTATATGACTTTTCATCCAGTGAGACATGGACATTAAAAGTGAATACCTACAATGAACCGAAATAAGGCATGAATTAAAAGTTTCAATCCATTTTAACAAAAACAGCGAATTGTTCATGCGTATAAAATTAATGCCCTTAAACCAATGGCTTGACTATTGTTACATGGTATTAAATGACATACTCCATTTTTTTATATTAATATTCCAATCACACAAGTAAAACAAAAAAAAAATCATGTCACGTTGGAATTAAAGTTACGCCTAATATTTGAGTTGATCAAATAAAAAAGGATAAAAATGAACTTTTCGAAATAAAATAACATTTAACCTTTGCAATCGTAAATAAATTACCTATTCTTATTTAAAAATATTATATTCTTCATTCTCAGCAAAGAGTGTTACGTTCGTCATACAAAATATAGAAAAAAAAAATTCTGTTCGAACTAGTGCTGGGAAAGATAATACCTGGTCATTATAACTACATAAAAGACCAAGATGCCTAGTTCTCGAATCTGTTAAAATTGATTAGATAATCGTGTTTTGTACTTCACTTAATAATACCAACTGCAAAAATGTATTCTCTAGTGTTACGCTAATTTTTGACTACCATCTTGAGAGTGTTCGTTCTACAATATATGTAAAACCAATATTTATTAGCATTGGATTACACGGGCCTCATTTATTTACACAAATACATGCATGGCCTACAATGGAAGCGTTGTTATTATAAATTAAAGTTGCTGGAGAAGTATTTCTAAGGAAGCCCAGCGAGGGGTTTTATCAAATTTAAGGACATGTAGAAAGTAACGCCTAGCAATTTTGTTGTAGGGTCCAGTTAGTTTATTACCAAAGTATAGATAGCGATCATCGGCGGATGTTTTTATGTACACTGTATTGTTTATACTTCTAACTAAGCATGTCTCATTATAGAATGTTTCAATTTAAGGGTTATCTACATTCTTCGTGTGTATTGTAGAAAATAGGTTGACCGCCTGGTTTATTTAAGGCACGTAGGAGATAAAATTGCGCCCTTTCAATATCTGAAAATTATACTTTTGCTAGGTATCATCACAGAAGCTTTGAATTCCTTTAAAAATTCTGGCCCAAAATCACTATCATTGAATCCACAACCATAACTTACTTCTGCAATAGCTCATTAGTCCATGGAAGGTTCGTAAAATAGCTATCCATCGCCTCGATACCACATAAATTGTAAATTGACTCTATAAAAAACATTATAATCTATCTAATTTGACCTATGAAACAGGTCTTCTGATTGCGCTCCAACAAAAATCTCAAAATTTGGGACATAACAAAATTAGTTACCTTCCTACGTCAATACACAAGCGGACTACTATGGTAGACTCGCTTACATGTCTACACTAACCCAAGGGGAATGGGTAGTTATGATTTCGCAATTTTTAAGGCTCTTATTTCATTGCAGATTTTCGACTACTATCATGCTGAGATTGTATTCTGAAACTTTCATCACAATGTATCTGTGTGTGTGCTGTGTACTATGTGCTATGTACGGCGTGTTTATTTTACTTAATCGATTATAGAGTACTCATTCGATTCGATCTGAATAGTGCTTCTCAATGTTTAACAGTCAAATATTTCAATGTGACCCCAAGCTCTGGAAACTTAAAATTTGACATGTTAATTTTCAAATTGGTAAAAAGGCACATCAATTTCATAAAATGGCGTTGAAGAAATGTCAATTTTTCATTATAAAATATTTTAATAAAAAATTACTCATTTCATAAATTTTTTGAGAATTTTCTACGCAAAATTAGATTACTTTGTGGAGTGACTTGGTAGTGAGGAGTATAGCGTTGGCTACATCCCACTCGTTTGTATAAGGTACTGTTTGATAATATTAATTTTCTATTTTAAAATTGTTGTTTTTTTTTTCATTGTAAAAATTAATATGTCCTTGTTAAACAAACATCTTCATAAGTTCCCTAAAATAAGCGAAAATGCTAGTGCTGTAGGTGAACGAAATCGGTCGAGGCAGGATTCGAACTCGCGACCACTGGATTGATAGCCCAGCGTGCTAACCGCTCTGCCATCGACCCATTGACATTGTTATTGTTACTGTTATAACTGTTTATTGTTCTTCTTCCTGTTCGTGCATGGTATTTGATATACCAAGTCCTCGGATGAGGAGGCTAGGGTCTTCACGCCCTCGAGGAGCTTGAGAAACTGACGCTAAGAAAAGGTTCCAGTTTCTTCGCTGGCTGGTACCTAAACTGTCTGCGGGGCCCAATCTACAGGCAGAGGCTATTGTGAATTATATCATGACTGTTCTCAAGGACATTGAGGTTATGCAATTTTGAAAATAGAAGCCTTCTTTCAGGCATTCTTTGGAGGGTCCTGGATATCGCTATGGATAGGTCAATGAGTTGCAGGCCTCGTCCGAGAACACCAATAAGTCGGTCGAATCTGTTAAAGTTTCTAGTTCGGAGACCTCGAGACTGGCTGAGTCAGTTAAGGATTCCAGGATTGCTGAGACGGGTCCTGAGGGGCATTGAGAGTGGCCTGGCTTGCCCAAGAAGGAGAAGATTATACAGGTTTTAGGAGCAGTCAAAACCGGCTAGACCAGCTAGACCTGTGGTTCTAATTCAGTCTAAGGAGCGTTTTTATTCTCGTAATGATGCAGATGGCGCATCAAATACAAAATTCAAATATCAGGAGAGCATAGACTAAGGATTATGTTTCTTTGAATCGAATAATTAAAGATACGCGGTCCTAAGTATGGGTCAAATATCAGGGGCGCATAGGATAAAGCGGAAAATAAAAGAGAAACGAACTTGTAAATAGGAAATAAGTTTCATCCATCTGGTAAACATAATGCCGTGAATGTTATAGATCACATTAAAAGTATGTTAGTACATATGTACCTAATATTAATCGTGTTTAACAACTCGGGTGTTGAATGAATGTTAAAAACGAAAGTACCTACATTATATATGAGACCAAAATATTTCTGAACAAATGATTTAGTATTTGTATGTACATCACTATACAAGAGCTCGTAGATAAGTTCAGAGTAATGGACGAACTGAATATAAAGGGAGCGTTTAGTACTCTGGGCACGTTTTTACTTTTCATCTCTGTATAAAATTAAATAAACTAAGTAAATATATTGTTTTATTTTTTGAAAATATGAAATTTATTTCACGGTGGCCGGATAGTACCTCTATTTATAAGCTAAGTGTTTTATTATGTGGACATGTTGGGAATGATTCACATTGAGGTCGCACCGCGTTTTTAAAATACATTTTTACAACGCACAGTTTGACTGCATGGTCAAATGGATAAATCCAAAATTTAAAAAAAAAATCATAATCCAAAAAAAAAAGTTATTCATCCTATAATGTGGGAAACCAGCGACGGGTTTGTGGCACATGCGTATATGCCCACACACCAGTCTTGTCTCACCTTAAAAAAGGCACTACATTCAGACCTCGTTGCTGAACTATGTGAAAAGTTATTGTTGCCTGTTGCATTTTAGATTACCCGCCTCATACGGGACACCCGAAAACGATGATAATTGAAAAGATTGGAAAGCACTATTCTAAGTCTGTGCCACACAGCAAAGAAATAAAACTTCCATACTCAGAATTTCATGTTTTTATTTCAATCAGGGATTATCAACATTTCAAAAGCTATAATATTGAAAATTTGTAGTATTATAAAATATTTCAATCATATCTTATAAAATTTCCAACGATTGTCAAACATTTTACTAAGAATTTTAAAAGATCTAGGTAAAAATATTTTCTTTAAAAAAATACATATATTATGGTAGAACATAGGTACTGCCCAATATATTATTAAAATTTTAATTTTGTGACGACTTCATTTCATACAAATTGTATGGCGTAACACGCAATATTATGTGCGAGGACTCTAATAAATATATACTTGAATAAATCTTCACACATACCTACATACCATCAAGCCGTGTAGTTATTCGGGGTAAAAAAGGGACTGAATTCCATACTATCCTATCCTGATATACATGTTTTGTATTGGAAAACACAATATATCAAAATATTAAATACGTATGAAATATACCTACAGTTCATCTATACATGTTACTAAAGGTATCGATAGATGGATTTTATGTATTACATGTAACTAGTATCTATGTACATACATTCATACCGTCAAGCCGTTTATCTACTCAGACCATCATATCTTGACACTACTTCCGGTACGTTTTTTCATTTTTATTTATAACAGACATGGATTTTTACGTATTATTCAATTATACCTACTCACTATCGCCATCGACAGTTAGATCTCATGTGTTACATGCAACTTTTTATAAATTTTAAAACTATATCCATAAAAAAAGGATTCTATACGGATTATCCTAACACTATTGGCCTTCGTGCAGTTTATTTGGTTATATATCTGAACTCTGGAGAATTTTCCTGGTTCGATTCCTGGCGAAGACAACACAGTTTTTAGTGGTGTTTCCAGTCTGGATCTGTATGACGACGAATATTATGAGTCCCCAGAATGTGGCAACTTGTTTCCCGGGAATCAAAGCAATAAAATACCTAAAACACTAACATTATAATATGTGGAGCGCCAGCCACCGCGCCACATTGCTACGAATCGGCTACGATCGCATGTTCAGCGCTACGACGCGCTACGATACATGTAAGCGACATAGTACCTGCCACGCTCACCCGGCTACGACAAAGCCGGTATATAAGGGATCACACCGGGTTCACGATCATTCGGTATCATCCAGACCTCCTGCTACGTCCTTACGCTGCCCAGTCGCCTATTCATAGTTCAAGATCCGCGATCTATGTTTGTAAAACTAAAAATAAGTAGGTACTTTATATATTTTCATTACGTAAACCAATTATCATTGTATATCGAAGCACAACTGTATATTAAACGAGTAAGTTATATTCTTGTTACATCTTTTAATCTCTGTCCAACAATAATTACCTGAGTTTTATTCTGCATTTATTATCAATTGTATACGGTATCATATGTGCTTGATCGACCTATGCGGTGCCTGACTATTGGGAGACTCCGATAAACGGTAACCGGGGATCGACCACAGCATCTGTGATATCGTTTAGTTGTGTTTAACCGAAGGCGGACATACAGGTTTTATACCTACACGTCCAAGCAAACCGGTATTACCACCATCTGCCTGTCTTGGTTCCCGCCGGCAGGCTTGCATCACCTTGTCCAACTGGTGTGCAAACTCTTTCACCCAAGTGGTAACTCTAACACTTCTAAAAATATATGACGAAATGACTTTTGTTTTGTTTATATATACATATAATACACGAGTCAAGTCGAGTGAGAATTTAACGAAATCATTCGAATAATAAATGCCTACCTCGGTTTATGTCGAATTTCCAAGAATTTCCCGCCTTTAAAAGAAGATGAATAAAAATAATATTGAGATAAAAAATACACAAATTCCCCAGAATACTTACTGACGATACGCATAGTTATCACACCATTCAACGTTATTTATATGTACTGACGATACGCATAGTTATCACACCATTCAACGTTATTTATATGTACTGACGATACGCATAGTTATCACACCATTCAACGTTATTTATATGTACTGACGATACGCATAGTTATCACACCATTCAACGTTATTTATATGTACTGACGATACGCATAGTTATCACACCATTCAACGTTATTTATATGTACTGACGATACGCATAGTTATCACACCATTCAACGTTATTTATATGTACTGACGATACGCATAGTTATCACACCATTCAACGTTATTTATATGTACTGACGATACGCATAGTTATCACACCATTCAACGTTATTTATATGTACTGACGATACGCATAGTTATCACACCATTCAACGTTATTTATAACAATAGACGAATTTCCAAGAAACGAAAAATAACGTTACACGAGATTGACATGATAAGATCATGTATTAATAATAATATGTATGTGAAGGTCGGTACCTGTAGTGGGACATTATGAAAACTGCTGGTGTTCGATTACATGATGTTTATTAGTGCGACTGGCCTGAGAGAATGCTAAATGAGAACTGGTCGGTCTACCATTGCCCATTGGTGGGGATATAGAAAGGCAAGCCAGAAGGGCTGCCTTCTCAATCCCAATTTGTACACTGGCGGATTTATATCCAAACGGAAACTTCTTCCAACTAACCATAGTTGATGATAATATACAATACAATGTATACTATGGCAATAAGGTTATAACAAAAAAAATATTATTTTCATAACAGTTTATATGTAGCAATGACAAGAAAATAAAAGGACGAGGAGAGGAAGAAGAAATCAGGTATTATCAGAAAGATATTTATAGTAAGCAATTCGACGAGAAGTTTTTTTTTTCTTTTTACTGCGTTGTCCGATTCATTAGAAAGGAGTTATATCCCGATCGGATTAATTTTGTGATCAAGATCTGATCATGAGAAATCATCAAACTCTTCAATTTTCACTCCAGCGATGGTAACTTAGCCTCCCTTCCTTCCTTCTTAAATAATTTTGAAGATTTTTTCCACTAGAGACACGTATCGTGATTACTTTGATAAGGTAATGAACATTCGCGAAACATGTCGCTGAACCCCACATTGTGGGAAGTAGGTACCTGACTTTCGATACCAACATGACATCAAAAGAAAATTGACCTGCTGTTTATCTCTTTAATGAACTAGGCTATACTTTCTAAAATATTAGAACTTTTTTCCGTTAATTCTTTGAAATCCTTCAGATAATAATATTATAATCTTCGCAATTAAGCACTATTCCAAGTCACAAATCCAGGGACTAATAATAAATCTAAATCCTCGTCAGATCTTCCTAGAAACAGGATTTTATCTGTAGATATCTCGATTAATTAATTTCATTTTTAACACGTCATAAAATTTTGTTTTCAAGTCAAAGACAATAGAACTATCATCATATTATTTATACTTTTTTTTAAATAAATATATCTAAGTCCACATGTGTCGCTGCAAGACCGAGACTAGGGAGTGCAAAACAAGACCAAGCTTTGCAAGACCAAGAATCTTGCAAAACTCAATATAAAAGTCTGGCTGTCTCGCGTAGTTTATTGATTTTTAATTATCTACAAATTGAGCAATTAATATCGACATAATATTACGTAGGGGCAAGTTGTGTTCCTCTGGACATTTTCCAGTTTTTGATGAACTTTATTTATTAAATTAAAATATGTGGAGTATAACATCAAAATGTTTAGGTTGCATGAAGCTCAAATAAACATTTTATTTTATTCTGATAAATCTTCTGCTATGCATAGAATAATTACGTTTTTATAAAAACTTCGATATTGTCCAGAGGAACACGGAGAGAATGTTCCTCTGGGTATTAAGTAATGTTCCTCTGGACAATTTAACAAAAATTGTGTATGCTTATCAACATTGAATTTTTGGTTGAAAAAAATAACTCATAATGTTCACAATTGAAGCAATTTCATAAAATCATAGAAAATTTATAAAAGAGTAACAATTAACCCAGAAATTTTAATAAAAAAAGATATAATATTACAAATTCTAATTAATTTGATATCTTACAAATCAAACATCACTAACGGCATTTCTGAGGACATTGTGATCAACTAGGTGAGTCCTAGTTTTTCCAGTTTTGCTACCTGGCAATGGTGCTGAAAATACGATAGCATGTTCCTCTAGCATGTCCAAAGGAACATGCAAATCAGTGTTCAGAGGAACATGTGGTATACATTTTTAATATTTATTTTGATAAAAAATTAAAATATTTACTTTTTGAGTAAAAAAAAATAAAAACATCGCTTCACGCTTACACTTTGAACAAAAATACAAGATATCAAATTTGTGATGCATTATATGCAAATGTTTATTAAAATGTGAAGCAATGTTGAAATAAAAGTGTTCATTTATTGAAATAAATTAACTGTCCAGAGTAACAAGTGTCCAGAGGAACACAACTTGCCCCTACTATAAATTGGAGTTTTTGTCATATTTCATTAAAATAACTTATTTTCAATTTTTTATCATTTTCAAGGTAGTGGCATGTAGTAATAATGTTGTTAATCTTCCCTTTATATCATTTTGATTAAGATTCACCATCATTCATGCATGTTTATTAGTTTTTTTTTTAATTAGTGTTGCATTGTCTGGTATTTGTGGGAATTAATTAATTGTCTTATTTTATGCATGTATTTTGTAACTGTTAATGGATTCTATCAATAAGTGAAAATTTCAAACTTTAAAAAAAATATATTAATTAGTTTACCGAATTGACTGATTTTTACAGCATAATATAATCCTTGCCGCCCAATTTTCCAATTAAAATATAAAACGAAACCCAAAATTAGAAATTTGATACAAAAACCGGCAACAGAGACGGTGCCGGGCTTTTAATATTATATTATATTTTTTTAAGAAAAACGAATCATATCAGAATCTGAACACTTTATACGATTGAATAAATGTAGGAACTATATAGAGACAGAAAATATGAACAATGTCCAACCAAAGACCATACTGATAACCTATAGAGAATACATAAAACTAAAGTACCTAGGTCGTTATTTTATTTTTTTACTCTCCACACTATTCCATAGTGTGGAGAGTCATGATTTCACAATTATTAAGCGTATTTTTTTTACATCAATTTCTCAATGGGTATCATGTAGAGAATGCACACTGTGAGTTTCGTCGTGTTGTGTTTGTATGTATGACGTATGGCGTACGGATTATCCTTTTTGTGTCCTCTCTACAGCCCAAACTATAAGTCCGATTGACTTCATATTAACATCATAATATGTGTAAAGTTCATAGACCTAGAGCTGATTAGTTTATTTATTCTCTATAATTTCATCTGTCCAAATTTTCAAAATGCTCTCACGGTCTGGAAAATCGAGATATTTTTTATATTGTTTGAAATTTCGATACAACAAAAATACATTCATCAAAAATGGATTCAAGGATTGTCAAAATTTAAAGAAAAAAATCTATGGTTTGCCATATCAATGTGAAATAAATTTCATATTTGTATGAAAAATGTATATAACAGAATTGAAATAGCTTCTGTAAGGGAAAATTGAGTTATCAACTTCATATTGATATTGTATGTGTCTCTATAGACAAGTGTATTTTTTACTATCCACCAAGTGTGAGTAGGCAGTGAGAACCGAACACCGTATTCTTCTATCTTGACACACTGTCTCATACATGCTCATCTTGCTAGTAATGCAATTTTACTTAAGATTCCTCAACAAGAATCATGTAGAAAATACATACTATGAGTTTCGTGACAATGTTTTTGTGTGTATGGTGTATTGTGAAAACATTTGTCCTTTGGTAATCTTATGTTTGTTAACGAATCTAATAGAAATGTACTTCATAAAAAGAAGAAAAAACGAACGCTTACTATGGTGTGGTGAGTTTAGTGTTGGCCATAACCCACTCGTTTTTACAATTTTTGTAAAAATTTAATCAAGTTTCATACAATTTGTACACAATATCTACAGGGACATTCAATAGTTTGATACTAAATCTCCATATATCAAGCTGTTTACATATTCGGCGTAGGAAAAAAGGACTGAACTACACAATCTTTTTCTGACATACCTAGAACCTACATATTTGTTCAATATTTTGGATTTAAGAAGTTTTTAGTTTGGTAAATTTATATATTTTTATTTCTGGTATAGGTACGTGGATTTTACATATTATTCAACAATACTTACTATAGTCAGCAGTTGGATCTCATGTCTTACATGCAACTAGTTACAAAAAATCAAACTGATTAAGTTTATAAGTAATGTTATCTGATTCGTTCTCTTGATTGGTTCGCTGAGGATATGCCGTTTTTTTAGATGTAACGAAAGGTTTCTTAGGGACCGTTGTAAATCATCCCCATTACATTTATGAACCGCAAGTGACACTTAGCGAAAGAAGATTGGCTAGCCCTGATCGGATTACACTGGCTAGTTTACCAGGGGTGCTCTGCGGCCTTCATTTGTAATCAAAAGCGAGGGTTAATTCAAATATCAAAGTTGTTCGAGATTTGAGAAAAAAGTAAGAAAGAATTAATTACAGAACTAGATCTATATTTATATAAATTTTCCACGTTCTAGCTTTTTTGAGATATTTGGTGTTATAAAATAAAAATTCAAATGTTGGTAACCCCTGACCGGAACTAAACTTCAAATTTCTGAGTGTAAATGTTTTGTAGGCAGTAATTTTGGGCTGTGTGCATTAAGCGGATCGAAAGTTATAAGACAACACACACACAGACATCCATATAACATATATTCTGCGAAGCCTCTAAATTGCTGGACTACGTACATACATATATAGGCATGGTATGAATATAAAGTTATTACATAATATGCACCGATGCACGTCATATGCCATACACACAAAAAGATAACTTTTGTTGAATGATTGATGTGAAAAATATTTAATCATTGTTTAAAATTGTGGAACTACCATGTGATAATAATGGAAAGTAAAATAATAGATTATGTAGCGTTCAAATATCTCTGCCTACCCCGACAAAGAATATTGCGTGATTATTTTTATTTATTTATAAATATAATATAAACCTTGTTTGAATTTACGTTTATATTTATCAATCTATTCTATTTCCATTTATGATCAAGAAATAAACTTTAATAAACAATAAGTACAATTATAGCATTAAGAGGGTTTTACAATCTTTTGTTTCTATCCACTGAGATATTTTTGTTTTGTACGAATAACAAAGATGGTTTCATCTTCAATTTTAATAAGAAACAATATAACCTTAACATTTATCGTATTTCAAATAGTGATGAGAAATAACCATCGCTTAAAACGTACGTCAATCTTAAGACCATTATAGAAAATTAAACAGTCTTTGTTGGGTGTATGAAGCAAGTAATAGATACTGGAAAGTCAATCCTAATTCGAATATTTTTTAATGTTGCATATATTCAATAATTTATAAGGACTGTTGCCTTTATTGTTTACAAAAAAATCGTTTTCTCAATAGATGGCGTTACAAAAAGGTTCATTCATTACTTCGTAGATGGCGATAGTAATAAATGCTTATTTTCTAATGATTAGGATTGATATTTTTTGTTAAATTTTTAACATCTCAACAGAGACGTAGTTGGAATATAATTACCAGGAACTCAAGGCCCCTATAGGGCTTACAACCTGTCATCGGCTGGTTTACGTAAAAATAACCGAATTAAAGTGACTACAAAACATTTTGTTTTGTGCTACTAAATATTTTGTGCCCTCAGCCAAACAGTACAGTCATAAATAGATATACTTTTATTACTAATAAAAAGGTTGCCAGTTTGGTTGCTATTATTTTTTTTTTTGGAATTTGCAATTTTGGACCTAGGACAATAAACTGTGGAGGATCAAATAGTAGGCATTTGGACCTAGGACAATAAACTGTGGAGGATCAAATAGTAGGCATTTGGACCTAGGACAATAAACTGTGGAGGATCAAATAGTAGGCATTTGGACCTAGGACAATAAACTGTGGAGGATCAAATAGTAGGCATTTGGACCTAGGACAATAAACTGTGGAGGATCAAATAGTAAGCATTTGGACCTAGGACAATAAACTGTGGAGGATCAAATAGTAGGCATTTGGACCTAGGACAATAAACTGTGGAGGATCAAATAGTAGGCATTTGGACCTAGGACAATAAACTGTGGAGGATCAAATAGTAGGCATTTGGACCTAGGACAATAAACTGTGGAGGATCAAATAGTAGGCATTTGGACCTAGGACAATAAACTGTGGAGGATCAAATAGTAGGCATTTGGACCTAGGACAATAAACTGTGGAGGATCAAATAGTAGGCATTTGCCTTCTTATTGAGTTCCCTTATCAATGCAAATTTTGAAATTTCTATATATTTGAATAATGAGTAACTAATCACCTGAAAATAAGACATTATTACTATTGCCATCTATGAAGTAACGAAGATATCCTTTTGTCCTCAAAAATGAGGTAAGTGTTCTCGCACAGATGTCACCTCTGAACTGTGCCAGAAATTAATTAAATTTTTAGCTTGTTTACCTTCTTGCGTATATGCAATTTATTAAAAAAAAATCGATCTATTCTCAGAATTTTAGTAAAAAATGTACCGAAATTTAGATTTGTCTCTATTTGAACATCACTAATAGGTACAAGTATTATAATATTTATCAATTGCACTTATAAAACTAACAATAGACTACAGGTTATTTTTGATATCATTCATTATATTTCAGTGAAATAATAAATAATACAATTCGGAGGGACCTTTTGTGATTACAGAAATACAATGAGTGATTATGTGTTTATAGAAACAGTACGAATTTAAAGTACACTTGGTTCAGAGAATATAGGTATGACCAAAGCGAGGGGATTCAAATAATTTATCTGGTCTACTTGAAATTTGAAAGCATACATAGGTGGATAAATTCAAGCGATTTTCGGTTAGTATCATTTAATGATTCGGTGGATATTTTGTGGTAGTTAATATTAACCATATTTGAATTATAAATTAGCTATAAACCACTTGTTTTTGAGTCACTTCGCGACATGTTTCGGAAGCGCTGTCCTTCCATCGACCGGCGCGGCGTGTCGAGACTAACATGTTGAATTTGTGTGTATCTGTCTGAGAAGCGAGGGGGGTGGCGGTTGAGGGTTGGTTGGGTTATTGGGGGAAGGGGAACGAGGGGGGAGGGTAGCAAGGGGGGAGGGGAAGCGAGGTGGGAGGGGAAGCGAGGGGGGAGAGGAAGCGAGGGGGGAGGGGGATGGAAGGACAGCGCTTCCGAAACATGTCGCAAAGTTACTCAAAAACAAATGATTTATAGCTAATTTATAATTCAAATATGATTTTCGGTTAATTTAAAAGTCAGAAGGATGTGTGAAAACAACATCTAGTGAATTATTTAATTTTTTCCTTTTTTGATTTTAAGTAACTTTGTGGCGCTAATATTAAGTTGTAAACCTACTCACAAACTTTTTTAAACCACATTCTATACTGAATACGTATGAGTACGTATAAGTGAGGTATGATTGGTCTTTAGTAGAGCTGGGCTAGGTATGATGCCAGATTCCAGGACTCACGATGGACCAAAAATATGTTAGAATGGTGACCGAGAACAAGCCGAAGATACGTAGGCAGACCCTGGGCAAGATGGTTCGATAATATTAAAAAACTTGGCAGAGGGAGATGTTTATATGCAGTGTGCCTAGGACAATAAACTGTGGAGGATCAAATAGGAGACATATGTATAATATGTATATCCAACACTGAAGTTAACAGGCTGAAGAAGAAGATAATTGAAGGCGTAAATTATTCAAAAGAAAAAATATATTTCGATTAAGGTGACTTATAATAACTAATTTTGTTTTATTTGCATTGGAGAGACTATACAGAAAGAATGGATTATCACACCTAGCCCTACAATTAGAGGGATGAAGGATATTAACAATAGAAGATCATCCAAAAGATGTAAAGAGAGGTGCAAGACCACATAACAAGAGGCAGCAAAATAAATATGAAGAAAAAGAGCTTTGCTCAACCTGTAAATGAATTATTTTACTCGAGCAATTTTAAAGCTACTGTTTCTTCTTCAGAAGGAATGAGATCGATCTCCGCAGAATGGTATTTAAAGGGTTACGTAAGTGGGGGCCACTTACATTAAAAATAACGAAAATAAATGCCACTTTTATGTACCCACCTATGTAGAAGGCTAACTGGAAAATTAAATGTAATTGATGTATGCGTTTTGTTATAGTAAAAAGGACTTGTCAGTTTGCTTGAGCGGCCACGAAGGCCGTTTAATATCTCGATACTATACGATATTACTAACTTCTCGTGCAATAAACGGATACTACGTCAAATATTAGTGTAATAAATTTAGAAACTGATGGAGGACAAGCAGGATGTGACGTGCGAATGTGGAGAAGAGCAAAACGCGGCGCACCTGCTGATGTGCCCACTCATGGGGGAGCCTTGCAATGAGGAGGACCTCCTTGCTGCAAACGACAAGGCTGTGACAGCTGCAAGATATTGGAGAGGGCGCTTATAGGGTCTGGACACGGAAAGTAAGTAAGTAAGTGTAATACGCCCTTAATTACAAGCTACCACATTTTGAAGACTAATGATGTTAATCGTCTCTTAAATTCATTCTATAAATTCATTGAACAACTGATGTGTTCCCACCTGAGAGTCGTGCCAGTAGAAAATAAATTTCCCAAACAAATCTTATTTATCTGAACTAGAAATACTGATTTGTTGGAAGTTATTGCCATTTGGCATTAAAATATACACTTGCACAAGTCGCAAGGGAGTGTTAAGTATAAAAGGAAAAATAAAACGAGTTGTTTCAGCGCCCCTAAAGCTAATTTAAATAATCAGTTAAAATAATCAAAATATAAATATTTAGGCAATGTATTTAACTACTTCAATCGAGTATTTTAAATTGGTTTCGTTGGTAATTAGGATTATAAATCCATCCAATCTAAATTCAACTCTATTATGAATAAACACAATTTATTTCGTTGTACCTACCCACAACTGCTATCAAATCAAATGAATCGTAGTGTTGAAATTCAATGCATGATTCCTACCATTACTATATCAGTAGATATGCATTTATTTACCAATTAGGAATATAATAAATGAATTGACTTAATAATGTTGTACGTAGGTACCTACCTACTCACAAGTGCTATATTTAAAATCAAATGATTGGTAGTGTTCGAAATTCAATCCTTAATTCCCACCATTGCAAAATCAATAGATTAGTATTAACAATATCAATAGATTAGTAAAATACAAAGTTAGTAATGACAGGAATAAATTAATTTTATTCAAATATCGTGTATTTATCTTTGTGTAACATTTTAACAAAAATTAACTAACTTTGTTTACACCACAAGTCAATTGAATTTGCGACCGGTTTCGGAACTAATCGTTCCCTCCTCAGGCATAATTTCAACTAAACGCAGAATGTGACTGTGTGCTTAAAAGTAGGTTATGTATTTGGATATTGATGGTAGGTCATTAGGGGCGGGTCTTGTGTAGAATGGCTTTGATTGGTTAGATTGATGGAAAGGGGAAATATATTTAAAAGCGGGCTGTCAGTTAAATTTACTTGATTATTTATTATATTATTTCTTTTTTTAATTTCTAGTGACTCTATAAATTATCTAAGCGTAAACCTGCTTTATTAATGTGAAGAACTTTTGTACCTTATTGAATATTGAATTGGTGGTCATTTAGTATTAAATGTTCCTCAAATCCGAGAAGTTATCATTTGTTTAATTTATTAGTTATAATTTAGTAACGATTGGAATAAATTGACAATTTTGCTGTAGATACCTTATAAAGGTAGTTGCCTACCTACACCACTTTATTTTAAATCAAATAATTCATAGAATTCCAAGTTTTTTTTAATTCATTACTAATTTGACAGATTGTTCAATTTATTATCTTAGTAATGATTGGAATATAATAAGTAAAATGATTTAATTTCTTTGAAAACGAATAATATAAAGTGTTCGAATTTCAATTCTTATTCCTATCATTACTACATCAATAGATTGTTTATCAATATAGAAATTAATCTTTTAAATTTCTGTGAGGTACCGGCTTTAAATAGTGCCTCCACTCAATTCTATTTTTATCGTTTTCTGGTGTAAGTACCGTAAAAGTCATCATCATCATCATCACTGGCTCTACAGCCCGTTGTGGACCTTGGCCTCCTCCAGCATTCGTCGCCATCTTCCTCTATCCTGACAGGCACTCCTCCAATCCCTTATTCCAACTGCTTCTACGTCCCGCTGCACACCATCCAGCCATCGGAGTTTGGGTCTACCGACACTACGTCTACCTTGGGGCTTTAAATAAATGATCCTTTTTGGCACTCTTTCATCACTCATTCTTTGGACGTGCCCTGCCCATCTCAGCCTCCCTGTTTTGATGATTTTTACGATGTTTGGTTCTTTGTAAACATTGTAGACCTCTGTGTTGTGTCGTATTCTCCAAACTCCGTTTTCCCGGATTGGGCCGAATACTTTTCTGAGTATTTTTCTCTCAAACACCAGTAGAGATGTCTCATCTTTTTTACTCAGTACCCAGCATTCAGAGCCGTATGTCAGTACAGGACGTAGTAATGTTTTGTAAATGGTGACCTTTGTTTTCCTCGACAACACCCGAGATGCAAGATGTCTTCTTAAACCATAGAAGCATCTATTAGCCATGAATATTCGGCGCTTGATTTCAGTGGATATGTCGTTCACATCAGTCACCATTGATCCCAGATAGGTGAAACTTCTAACGGATTCTATTGTGTGAGAGCCTATATTGATTGTAGTGGGGGTCTGGTTATTGTGAACAGTTTTGGTGACTGGCATATATTTAGTCTTACTAGCGTTGATGTGAAGGCCCATTCCATTAGCAGCCCTCTCTAGCTCAACAAATGTCTCCGTCATTGCCCGCTGTGATCTACCAATTACGTCAATATCATCTGCGTACCCCAGTACTTGGGTTGCTTTATAGAATATCGTCCCAGTTGTTTCTATTCCAGACTCTCTCACGCATTTCTCCAAAGCAATGTTAAAGAGCAGACAAGCCAGGGCATCTCCTTGACGAAGGCCATGTAATGCATAAAACGGTTCAGAAGTGTCGCTTTGAATCCGAACTCTACACTGCGATTGGACCATAGTGAGCCTTACCATCCTTATGAGTTTGTTTGGAATTCCCAGATACTTCATCGCCTCATACAAGTGCGCTCTGTTGATACTGTCATAAGCAGCTTTGAAATCGATAAAAAGGTGGTATGTGTCGATATTATATTCCAGGGTTTTTTCCAGTATTTGGCGGAGAGTGAATATTTGGTCTATAGTGGATCTTCCTGGGCGGAATCCGCTTTGATACTGTCCCACCAGTTTTTCTGCGTATGGTAGTAGTCTGGCAAAAAGGATGCTGGCAAACATCTTATAGCCTGTATTTAGGAGGGTTATACCGTAAAAGTCGGGTAATCAAAAATGCAATAATTAAAATAACATCTCACATAGGCAATGAGTTTCACCACACACTTTTTACGTATATGAGACGAAACTGATGTGTGGGTAAGCACTAACACGCATGTTTCATGCATTCTTTTATGTAACCCACATCGTGGGATTGGTAAGCCATGATGAAATACCAATCCCACAATGAATTTTATGAAATTTATTGATATTTTTAGAAATAATTTTCTTGTAGGTATTAAACATACATATATATTTAATTGAAACCGCGATTAAGGATTTTTATTTTATATTTTATAGAAATTTATTAAATAAATTTTTATATACAATTCTTGCTTTTCTGGGCGATCACTAGTTAGTAAGATGACATTTACATTTGGAAATAAACTCGGTGCTCAGAAATGGCACGATTTGTGCTGACAGTATATATAAAAAAAAAAACAATTTTAAAATTGTATCAGTGGTTTTGGGCATCCACCGCAACCAAACTATTGTTAGACGAGGCTAAGCTGTTATGTTCACACATTGTGGTTGAATAAAGTTACGAACAATAGACATAATCCGTTTTTTGTTCTTTACGGTCCGTAGCTTTATTAATGACATAAAGTACTTTATATAATTAAGCATGTAACTACATTAATTGCGTATTAAAGTGTGTGATGTATTGTATAATATTTTGGATTATTTATGAAAATTAATTTTCATGTAATCTCCATGATGAAACATAAATATTAATAATCGTTGGTCTGCGTTTTTGAATATCATCATGATTGACAAGATAAACAATATAATAATATAATTTCGAAACAATATGACATAGGTATATAAAAGTTCATTGATGTACCCCTACTCAGAAAGATTTTGAATTTCCAGAAACAGTGAGCACATTGTATTGAGTTGTTCCTCCCTCACTCATTTCTAAATCGTTATGTTATTTACCCTACAGTGCAATCTTGTTGAAAATTTGTATGACACATATTCTCGATATATACAAAATTATATATACAAATAAAATTAAAGAATAAAATAATATGTTTAGCACCACGCTTGTATTGAACGTCATCTTCTTCCTAACCTCCACTGCTGGATGTAGGCCTGTTCC
The DNA here is from genome assembly GCA_963576475.1 of Molanna angustata. Classification (NCBI taxonomy): domain Eukaryota; kingdom Metazoa; phylum Arthropoda; class Insecta; order Trichoptera; family Molannidae; genus Molanna; species Molanna angustata. The sequence goes on along the minus strand of OY754972.1, from coordinate 36,367,451 downwards.
ATCTTTCTCCATTTTTCTCTATCCTGTGCCGCTTCAATTCATTTCTTTCCGGCGACCGCAACAATATCGTCGGCCCATCTCTTCTGTGGACGACCGACACCTCTTTTGTATTCACATGGCCTCCACTTTAAGACTTTGGGAGTCCATCTTGAATTTGGCTATCTGGCCACGTGCCCTGCCCATTGCCATTTCAATTTTGCGATCCGATCCGTGATATCGGCGACTTTTGTTCGGCGTCTGATTTCTGTATAATGTAATTCTATCACTAAGACTTATGCCCAACATTTTCCGCTCCATGTATTGTTGCGCGCATTTCAATTTGTGGATAGTATTTATGGTCAGGGACATTGTTTCCAAACCATTGTATTGAACTTAGGGATTGCAATTGTTGGATCCCGCATCTAGCAATCCAACTGGACCCAGCACATGTTTAGACATGCTGGATCCAGCACATGTTTAGACATGCTGGATCCAGCACATGTTTAGACATGCTGGATCCAACACATGTTTAGACATGCTGGATCCAGCACATGTTTAGACATGCTGGATCCAGCACTGCGAATTTGCAATGAATTAATTTTCCAAATCGGCGTAAAAGTCGGTTCCGTGTAAAATTATAACAACTCGTACATTTAATATTCTTTTAGAATAAGTATATGTGTTATATGTATTAAATACGAGTATTAGTGTCTAAGAAAGACAAAATTTAGAAATGGTTTCCTATATTATATTAAATCTTATAGATTATACATTCCGGCGCTCGGTTACCTCGTGAGGGACATGGTATTTTTTCTAGACATGCATCATCGACATTCATGCATCTTCTCATACATGATCATCTGTTGTAAAAGCTTCGTACATTTCTTTTAAAACGTTCACTTCGATGTGCTATACATTTTTTGGAAGATCACGACCTCTTGTCCATTTCGTCTATATTTTCTTTCTCAGACGTTGTTTTTTTTTTGTTTTTACAACTCAGACAACTGAAAAACATCAATCGAAATTTACCCAAGAATGAGACTAAAATACTTGTAAATTCATTCGTCGTGTCTCGGCTTGATTACCTACTGCAACGGCATTTATGCTGGATTGCCGAAGTATCAGCTCGATAGACTACAGATGGTATTTAACACAGCGGCAAGACTTATTTTCGGTGCAGAAAAACGATGTCACATAACTCCACTACTAAACGAATTACACTGGTTGAAGTGTCCAGAGCGAATTGATTACAAAATTTGTTTGACAGTATATAATGCTTTGAACAACCTAGCACCAAAATATATGCAAGAGCTGTGTCAGAGAAGAGATCTCTCTGGGAGGAATCTCACACTCAGGTGGTCTGGATCACAAAGTAACAATTCCTTAATGGAGTTGGACAGAGTCAACAAAGCGGCTAACAATTACCGATGCTTTAGTGTGAGTGGTCCTATTAAGTGGAATTCACTACCTCTAGATGTCCGCAGTGCTCAAAGCATGAGCACTTTCACTAAAGGACTAAAAACAGCTTTGTTTCAGAGAGCAACACAACATTAAACTATCAGCGCTCTTGGTATGTTCTCGAATAAAAAGAATATAAACACCCCTTTTTTTCAAAAATAATACGTCTTTTCCAAAATAAAACGCGAATTATAACTTCTCTTTTGTACAAAAATTAAACCCCTTTTCCAACAAATAACGCGCTATTAACACCACTTTTCTACACAAATAATACTCCTTTTCCAAAAAAATAACGCCAATAAAAGCATCGCTTTATACAAAAATAACACCTCTTTTCCAAAAAAATAAAAAGAATATAAACACCCCTTTTTTTTCAAAAATAATACGCCTTTTCCAAAATATAACGCGAATTATAACTTCTCTTTTGTACAAAAATTAAACCCCTTTTCCAACAAATGATGCGCTATTAACACCACTTTTCTACACAAATAATACTCCTTCTCCAAAAAAATAACGCCAATAATAACATCGCTTTATACAAAAATAACACCCCTTTTCATATTATAACGCGAATAATATCTTCTCTTTTCTACAAAAATTATTCCCATTTTCCAACAAATAACGCGCTATTAACACCACTTTCTACACAAATAATACTCCTTATCCAAAAAAATAACGCCAATAATAACATCGCTTTATACGAAAATAACACCCCTTTTCATATTATAACGCGAATAATATCTCCTCTATTCTACAAAATTATACCCATTTTCCAACAAATAACGCGAAAAATTAAAATTAACACCCTAATATTTTCCAAATAAAAACACCTCTTTTTTAAAAAAATAAAGTGAATAATAACATAACTTTTATAAACAAATAATGCTCCTTTTCCAAAAAAATAACGCGAATATTAACACCACTTTTCTACACAAATAATACTCGTTTTCCAAAATTTAACGCAAATAATAACTCCTCTTTTTTATCAAAAATTACACCCCTTTTCTAACAAATAACGTGAATAATAACAACACTTTTCTACAAAAATAACATGCCTTTCAAAAAAAAAAACGATCAATAACACCATATTTCTAGAAGACTAATACCCCTTTCCCAATATATTATTCCTCCTTTCCACAAAAATTACTTCCCTTTTCAAAAAAAAAAAAAAAACGCCAATAATAACAACACTTTTCTACACAAATAATACTCGTATTCCTTAAAAAATAAAGCAAATAATAACACCACTTTTCTACAAAAATAACATGCCTTTTCCAAAAAAATAAAACAATTAATAACACCACTTTTCTACAAGACTAATACCCCTTTCCCAAAATATAACTCCTCCTTTTCACAAATAATTACTCCCCTTTTCCAACAAAAAACGCGAATATTAACATAAGTTTTCTTTAAAAATAGCACCCCTTCAAAAAAAATACTTCTTTTTCAAAGAAATAAAGCGAATATAAACATCACTTTTCTCCAAAAATTACACCACTTTTCCAACAAATAACTCGAATAATAACACCACTTTTCTACCAAAAAATACTCCGTTTCCAAAAAAAAAAATAACGCGAATAACACCCCTTTTCCAAATAAAAACACTCTCCTTCCAAAAAAATAAAGCGAATAATAACATCTTTTTTCTACAAAAATTACAACCTTTTTCACAAAAATAACGCGAATAATAACAACTTTTCTATCAAATAAATACTCCTTTTAAAAAAAAAATACTCCAATAATAACAGCGTTTTATAAATAAACAGCAACAGTGTCTGACACTAGTGAAAAATAATAACTAACTAAAAACAAAATGAAAATGCTCCGAATTATTTAAATTATTGAAATTCCGAATAGTAGGTAGGTAGGTACTTTCTTCTCTTGATGGTGTTGGGCGACGTCTGGTTTCAGCGTGGTGATAATAAGCCAAGTATGGAATATGGGTAGGCTGGATCTTAAACATAATTACCTAATTTTATGATTTTGAACACTATTCATATTTTTTATGTTTATGTTTAAATTATATTGGTATAATGACCTGTGCACTGTGCATTATCTAATATCTAGTCGTCAGGTCTCCCTGACGTTGAATGTGAGTAGAGAGTATGTATATTATCTACCTACATATCTTCGGCGAATCGAAAATGCTCCTCCACGGTACTAATTCTAAAAAATACATAGCATACAAGAACTCGCTACGCTCAAAAATAAAATACATCATTTAAATTCTTCATAAACATTTTAGCCGAAGAAAGAAGAAATTATTTATCATGAAATTTTACAAATAAATCATTTGTAAAAAATGAATGTATGTAGGGTAAAACAACGTTGGGTAGCTGCGTGTTTTTAATGACGAACCGGTTTTCGGAGCTGACCTCCTCATCATCAGAACAAATTTGTACTTCTTATCTATCATGAACCATCATCATTATGAAATGTTGAGCGGTAGCACCGAAGACGAAGAAGAGGTCGGCATTCGTGGCTCAATTGGTTAGGTTCACTGAAAAAAGTTGTGACCACCGAACTGGCTACCTGCGTTTTTAGCCAAACTTTTGTTATCAGTAATTGGTTAAGCGCACAAAATATTTAGTAGCACAAATGTTTTGTAGTCACTATAGTTCGGTTGAAAATGAATTTTTTTTCAGTGTAGCTGATTCAAAGGTCCCGGGTTTGATTCCCGGTGGAGACACAGTTTTTAATTGTGTTTTCAGTTTGGATCCGTGAGACGATTAGTATCATAAGTCCCCAGAATGAGGCAAAATGTTATTGGGTGCGTGTAAAATTAATATTTGACATAAAGTAATAACAAAATAAGAGGGGTGAGGTTATGGAGAGACAGATTTTTAGCATCTAGCTACGTCCACCTCCACCCGCTCCGCACATGGGGACTGAAAACGGCCCCTTCGCAGAACGCTAGTAAGAATGACAAAGAATACATGGCACAAAGAGTAGCTCCAGAAGCTCCTCTACACTCGTGGTCTCGGCACAATTGTGCAAAAAATAACAATCAACGTCGGTGAAGATAATATTCACAGACACGGACTGTCGCGAGAGTACTTCAAGCCTGTGACTGTAAAACTGGGCATCAGAGAGTTGACCAGGGACACTCTGGAATTGATTTATTTTTATTCAGCAGATAAAAGGGCACTTTAGCCATGGCAAAACAATTTGAAGGCTGTACAGTTCTTCTTAGAGACCACTAAATCCGCATGCCCAATGGGACCTTGAAGAGGCCCACGGACTGCAGCGAGCAGCTCCGTTCTGTTGTAGGACATATTTGGGTGAGAGCATTCCCAGAGGATTTGCTCTGAAGTATGGTCAGGGTGATGTCATAACTGACATGAGGACGAGTTTACAAGGCGTAATCTATGGAGAGACAGTGGAAATATAGGTACTTATAAATAAATTAGCAGTAAATTATTTAGAACCTGCTTGTATATAAATAAGAATTTTAGTATCATTCCACAGCCCACAAAAAACACACCATTATATGCAGGGCGGAGAATTTTCGCCACCATGATTTTTTTTTCATTAAATTTTGTCTTTTTTCAAATACAATATTATAAGTTAAGAACAATATACCTACGTTAATACTCTATAGAAAGACATTCAATATCATTCACGTATTTCGCCGACTGTCATGAATTTTTAAGAATTATTTAAATAATTCATATTATCATTCATTGTACGTACCTGCACGTGTAATTCCGATACAATGCCATTGTTCTTGACACGATGAATAAATGATTATTGGGGTCGATTCTAAACACGCAACAAAAATTTAATAAAATGTCATTTTATTCTATTCTGAAATATGAATAAAAAAGACACTTATAATGAATAATGGTCGCATTGGTTAGTTATTTAAACTGAATGTGTCTTTGGTTTTCATTTTTCTACCGCAAAAATATATACCGCAAAATTTCATAGCAATAATGACCTCGGCGTCTTGGCTATTTGTGAAACTTGGCATGAAAATAGCCAGTCATCGTCAATAACAGCTCTTAAAAATAGGAATTTTACCGTGGTTGAAAAATCTCGTGAAATAGTATCCTCTGTAAATTCAGTAAATTATATCAACCATGGAGGAGTTGCAGTCATTACTAAGAATTATCTAAGAACACAAAATATTTCAATTAATTCAACATACAAATCCTTTGAGTATGTGGGGTGCCAAATTTCAGGGAGGGGAACATCAATTATTTTAATAACAATTTATCGGCCAGGATCTACACTCGCAAATAATACATATTTTCACGACTTCACTTCTTTTCTAGAACGACTCATCATTTACTCATGTCTTGTTTTCATAGTTGGAGATCTTAACGTTCATTTTGAAAAACATACTAATAATATAACAATCAAATTAAACAGAATAATAAATGATTTTGGTTACGTACAATGGGTCGATTCACCAACCCACGACGCTGGAGGTATTTTGGATGTAGTTTTGTCACAAAAAGATTTAAGACCAGAGCTGTGTCAAGTAGTTGATATCGGATTGTCTGATCACAGACTTGTTATAGCAAAAGTAAAATTTTATCTTCCGCCTCCAGTATATGAGACCATCTCGGGTAGAAACTGGAAAAAGTTTACAGCAGAAGATTTTACGTCTGCACTACAAAAATCATCTCTATGTGACAATGATTTCATCTTGAATGCCTCTCTTGATGACATGTTAACCTCATACAATCAAATATTATTCTCTCTAATTGACGAGCTTGCTCCCATTAAGACCAAAATAATCCGAAAACGATCCAATGACAATAGCTGGTATGACTCTGAATGTCGTGAGAGTAAAAAGGTAATGAGAAAATCTGAAAGGAACTTTAAAAACCTAAAAACTGCCTTAAGCCGACAAAAATGGCTTACCTCACAAAAAACATACCGAGTCTTAACAAAATACAAAAAGGCATCCTATTGGAAGAAAAAAATCGAGAACGATAAGGACGACCCAAAAAAGCTATGGCAAAGCCTGGATATTGTGAGAGAAAAGGATATCTCAGCATCAACAACATTATTAAAGGCACAAGATTTTGCTGATTCTTTTTCCGAAAAAGTAGAAAATATCCGCATTTCACTTAACAACTCAAACGAAATACCTAATATTTGTGAACAAAAAAGTACAACGGCAAAAATTGAAATACTTCAAGCCGTGACAGAAGGACAAGTATCAAAAATGATAATGGCCTGCCAAAATAAGCAATGCTTACTAGATCCGATTCCAACATGGCTCCTAAAAGCCTGTGTAAAAGAATTGGCACCTGTTATAACCAGAGTAATAAATCTCTCGATGATCGAAACAATGAGCGTTCCAGAAACCCTAAAAACTTCAATCATTACACCAATTTTAAAGAAGTCAAACCTCGACCCGGAAGATGCTGGAAACTACAGGCCAATTTCTAATTTACCAGTCGAACCAGACCGTACAAGTGTCAAATTCTTGGGTATTCACTTGGACAATAAGTTGTCACTTGACCTTCAAATCTCAAAAACGGTCAGTTCATGTTACAACTGAAAAACATTCGTCGAAATTTACCCAAGAATGAGACTAAAACACTTGTAAATTCATTCGTTGTGTCTCGGCTTGATTACTGCAACGGCATTTATGCTGGATTGCCGAAGTATCAGCTCGATAGACTACAGATGGTATTTAACACAGCGGCAAGACTTATTTTCGGTGCAGAAAAACGATGTCACATAACTCCACTACTAAACGAATTACACTGGTTGAAGTGTCCAGAGCGAATTGATTACAAAATTTGTTTGACAGTATATAATGCTTTGAACAACCTGGCACCAAAATATATACAAGAGCTGTGTCAGAGAAGAGATCTCTCTGGGAGGCATCTCACACTCAGGTCGTCTGGATCACAGAGTAACAATTCCTTAAGGGAGTTGGACAGAGTCAACAAAGCGGCTTACTATGACCGATGCTTTAGTGTGAGTGGTCCTATTAAGTGGAATTCACTGCCTCTAGAGGTCCGCAGTGCTCAAAGCAAGAGCACTTTCACTAAAGGATTAAAAACAGCTTTGTTTCAGAGAGCAACACAACATTAGACTATCAGCGCCCTTGGTATGATCTCGAATCATTAAACGGCGCTATACAAATGACTTATTATTATTACCGATTTCTATGACAAGCACTGTCGAATTCCTCCAGTATTTTGTCATTTGGAGGTTTAAAAATATCAAAATGTCTTATAGCGAGAGATTTAATCGTTATTGTTATTGATTATCATTTTAGCCTATTAATCAAGATCGCACATCTGTTTTATGTAAAATATATTTCAAAATTTTATCTTCTGAATATAAAAATACTTTTCAATATAATCCAACCGTCCTCGATTTGTTCAAGAGAATTTATTTTTCTAAATAAATTGTCAGCCTGTCAGCATTAACTTTAGTCCCATGTGAGAGAATTATATAGAGTTACAGCAACAAAAAACACCAACTTTTATATATGTTTACTATGATTTGAGAATAACTTCTTCTTCTTCGTTTAGTAGACCTAGTTGGTCTGTTCTTCATAAACTATGTCTCCTGGGATGACGAAGTCCAGCTATCCTTCCATCTCTTGGGTGGTCTTCCGGGTAGGCGGCGGCCAGAAGGAATTTCATTTGCTGCTATATTTGCAAGCCTATCACTGTCCATCCTGGCTACGTGGTCCCTCCAATGCCTTCTTCTGGATCTACTCCATCGAACGATGTCCTCTATTCCACATGTTTTCCTTATTAGAACATCGCGAACACGATCTCCGAGAGTTTTATCAGACCTTAGGACCTTCATCTCCGTTGTCCTTAGGAGTCCCTTGGTTCGTACGGTATCTGCTCGCGTTTCCACAGCATACGTCATGATCGGTCGCACATATGTTTTATATATTCTGACCTTACTGTCAATACTATAGATGAGAATAACTATAGATTATATATATTGTGCACAAAGAAATGTGCAATAATGTTTTGTAGTTTGGTAAATTTGCAGAAATATCTAAGAAGAAAATTCGGTCAGTAAGTAAGTGTTGGAAGTTGTATGGGAAATGTTATAAAAATATGAAATATTTATAGCAAAGTATAGGCAAGCGACTAATGAAGGCCCGCTGTAGAGGTTATTTTTTCCAGATCTGACAGAGACTGAATTCTTATAATATTGGAGTCTTCCCTTTCTCCCGTGTATATTCTCCCTTTCTTTGTCCATACAAATCGATTTTTTTAATTTTTTGCTAACAGTCTTGCTTTTTTATAAATAATTTTGTTTTGAATTGTTAGCTGCTCGCTAAAATATACATTAGTTGTATCACTGTTTTGTAGAAGTCGGACTTTTTTTTAGGGATTTCATTTATTTTTTATGGATTTCATATATTTAGGGATTTTTATTTTATTGATTTTATAGAACCAACAGTTTACAATATGAATTTACAACAGGTATAATTATATTAACAGATTATAAACCTTTTAAAGGTTCTTTTAAACAGTTTAAACTAAGAAATTTTAAAAATTCCTCTTTTTTGTTCTTTTTTGTCATTGACAATACAACATAATAACAAAAATAATATTCTCTGGCGGAACACGCTACATTTGGAGCACTTGTACCTAATGTGGTGTTAAAAATGGGCATCCTTGGAGTAGTGATATTGTCTCAAGAAACGGTGCTGTTTAAATTAAACCTTTGAAAGAAGAAGGATGAAGTATTGAAGAAAGATGGACGAACCTTTATCAGGATTATTGATAATTTGAGCAAAGAATCCTTCTCATCAAGTGTTCAATATCTTCTTATTAAACATGAAAGCGATTTAATTTGTTATGAATGGGTATTATACAATACAACTCGAATCTTCAAAACTCATTCATGGAAATTGTTGATTAATTACTAACTCTAGGATAATCTTCGTGATAATATAACATAAGGAACTTCAATTTCAAATATACCATCGTGAGAAACTGTCATCTAAATATTATTATTTGAACATATTATGATTATGTAAAAGAGAATAGATGATGTTGTTTTTGTATCAAATCATATTACATGTAATTGTGCATTTATAATGTCTAACAACGTTTACAACGTGTGGCGGAACAATTACTAAGAAAACAGAATGTTCTAGAAAATGAAAGTCTATATATACTGGAAAACCAACGAAGACGGACAGTGCCATTCTAGAACTTTCACGCGACAGTTATCTCAATCTCGTGTAATATTGTGTATATAACTAATGTATATTGTGAATAAAAGCTGTAAATATATAATTATTGGTTTTCACTATCATATCTACATCAACACCTGGTATTAAATTTATATAGAATATTTCGAAAATAATAAATAACATAATTATTATATAAGTATATACTGAAGACGCAGGAAATATTATTAGAATCACCGTATAATTGAGAAACATATTTGTAGGAGTGTGGAATTCAGCAAAATAAGTCCTTTATCATAAGTGATAAACAATAATTATCAGCACCAATTTGCCCAATTAAATGACATTTTGTGTGCGATTTATGCAAAAAATACAGATAATTTGTGTTTCCATGTCAATTTAGTGGCCCTTAATTCAACGACTAACATAGGTACGAATAAAAGTTTTTATTGTTTTAAAATTGGAACACGGTTTCTTTCAAAATAAGAACATTCTAGATATTTTATTTATGGAATCTACATATTGTGGGTGCAATATAGAGAGGCATTGTTAAAGTTTCCCGCCAATATGCACCCGTGTGTTACTCCTTTCAGTTTAACGGGGCAATTTTCCGGTAGGCGGCGCTACTTAATCGAAATATATGTATGTATATCCGCAAAATGGCGAATTAATTTTCATTTAAATTTGTTCTCTTGTCAGATAAATATTACATTAAAAAATGTCAAAATTATTTTATATGTCAACTTGTTATTGGGTGCGTGTTAAATAAATATTTGACATAGTAACTGTTAGTTGTCCGAGAAGCAATATTAAATAAATAGATAAATAAAACTAGAAACATACATAGTTACATTTTTTTTTATTGCTTCTCGGATAACTAACAGGTGCTATGTCAAATATTAATTTAACACGCACCCAATAACAAGTTGCCACATTTTATTTTATTTTATTTGGGACACTTACAGACATTGACAATCGCATACAAGAATGTATATCTTAATAATTTTATATAATATCAACATCCTATTGAAAGTGAACACAACATGCAAAGTTCATCAATATTTCACACAAACATATTAAAGCATCCGAGATAAAAACAGTAAAAAAAACTATATAAATAAGACACAGTTATACAAATCCTATTAAAACATAAAGACGCATATATACAACAATATTAAGTACAAAGTTAACATAAAGAAGCATATATATGTACAACAATAAAGTAGTTCTGGAGACTAACGATATTAATCGTCTCACAGATCCAGACTGAAAACACAATTTAAAACTGTCTCCACCGGGAATTGAACCCGGGACCATTGGTTCGGGAGTCAGATATCTAACCCAAAGAAGTTGTGAAAAACATTTCTTATTTGCTTCTAATCAATCTAGAAAATAATAATTAAAGTTTGTGTCGTTTTTCAATATTTTACATGTGAATAAAAGAAAATAGCTATGTATATCTTAAATAAAAAATATATACCTATTTTGGGTTTAGCGAAATTTATTTTAACGGAATGACTTTTTTAACGATTCACACAAATGGAAAACACTGTCTCACATTTTCGACGATTAACAAAAAAGACTCAAAAGCAATCAGGTTTACATTGAAAAGACTCGGTTCAAAGTTAGATTGAGGAATTTCCTTAGAAAATCTCTGAGAATTAAATGAGGTCTTTTGGTGTTGAATTGAGAAACAATGCAAGGAAATTTTCTGCGAAATCGATTCTAATCGGTTATTTCCAAAAAAGGTTTTTCGTTTAAAATATAGGTACCTACATAATATACCTACGCGCTATAGGTACAACATGCCAAGAGTAAATTTGTTTCAAAGTCTGTTTCTTCAATTCATTGAACGTTCCCACAACACTGGAAATCTCTATAAACACTATTTACATAACATAGCTTAGAAAAAATGTATTCCTACATAAGACTATAGAAATATAATTGAGTTCAATATAATATCCTTGATTATGGTGGAGTACATAGATATAATCATAAACCCAGTATCTCATTAATACATATATGTATTAACACAAACAAAAATGTATTTGACACATGTCATGTAACTGACATTAGATTTAGATAATTGATGTATCATATGTATTATTAATCCATGTAATAAACTATCTAATGTTGTATGTGTTAATTAAAAAATAAAATAAAATATATATATTAATATTCCATTCATTCATACCATCACGGCATATCCCACAATGTGGGGTAACCAGCGAAAGGTGTGCGGGTGTGCATTGCCTTATAAAAGGGAGCACAACATATCTGTGTATACCCACACACCAGTCTCGTCTTATTATCGTAATATTCCATATATTATATACTTCGCTTCGCTCAGCTTCTAAGCTAGGGCTTGCAGCCGGCTTTTACCGCTGCGCGGTAAATGACCGCCTCCGGCGGTCCATGCCACTGAAGGGTCTGAAGGTACTGAACGATCTAAAGGTACTGAGGGGTCTGAAGTTACTAAAATGTCTGAAGGGATGAAAGATTCGGGAGGAAATGAAGAGGGGTATGAGGCATTGACGGAACGGGAGGTACAGAAGGACCTGAAGGGACGGGAGACACTGAAGAGACGGGTGGCACTGAGGGACAGGAGACATTGAAAGGACGGGAGGCACCGAAGGGACGGGAGACACTGAGGGACCATTTTTAATTATACAGGCAATACGAAGATTGCTGAGTTTCATCTAAATCAAACGCCTATAATCCGCAAAGTGGTTAAAAAGGTTGCAAACCCTATTGTAGAAGTCAAACGAAGCTTCTCTTTTAGTTTCTTAATTTGCGTTTCACAAACCATGACACGGAGCAAGCTTTATTTTTCGCTGCTGTGTTTGTCGCCTCCGCACAAAAACGTTATTCTTATAAAATATTAATTTACAAAATAATAAATTGTTTAATTTTAGAAAGATTGATATTTTAAACTCCTTTTAAATAAGCATGTAATAAATATTAATATTTTTTCGTGCAACTCTCCAAAAATAATTAGTACTTTAAATCCTGGTAACACCGTGGTTGACATTTGACAAATTAATGACCGATAATTTATGTTTACAAACTCAACATGTAGTCTAAATCTAAACTAAATGATATTACTTAAATGTTAAAACTAAATGATATTCATCTATTGTGTGTTATGTGTATTTAGATTGTATATTTTTTTATGCTTAAATAAGGATATTCGCCTTTTCAGTTAATTTAGCAAGCATTTGCAGACTCTTATTTTAACTGCAAACATTAAAGCGGTACTATAGTTTGGTTATGGACATTTTATATTTAATTCACCAGAATTTGATGTATTTCAGATTAGCATTACAGTAGCGAGATGTATTCTAAGTGCAATTTTTTTAATACTATAATTTATTTTGCCAACTGTAACCACTAAAATATAAAATCATGTATGTTCTCTTCGGTGATAATTTTTTTTTCTTGTTTATGTTTACCTCCGTTTCACGATGAAACTTTATCTGTTACAGACACATATTATATTATTATGTTATATTTTTCAACTTGCAACTGACAGTATAGCCAATCAGCGGAGGCTTCTAATTGGCTGTTAAATTATTATATTAGATGCATAGAATTATAATATACTAGAATTCTCATTCCCATACAAACTCTCGCTGTATAAGAGAAGCCGACTCTTGTCTATGTATGTGTAATACTGTCGGTAAGCGTTGTACGTATATTACCACTCGGTATGACTGTGTGTGTAAATAATGTTGCAAACAGTTAAAAAAATCCCTATAAAAATGGTGTTAATAATTTTAATGTCATTATTTGAGTTAGTAATAAATATATATTTTTTACATACATATGTACCATCACGCCATATCCCTTACGGAGTAAGCAGAGGGAACCGAGCACCATACTCCTCTATTTTTGCACACATTCCTAGCTTCCTTTACATCCATGCATATTTAAAGAATGAACGATGAACGACTGACCAAAAAAATATACATGGGTGTAAGAGATGGAGTGAATAGTAGGGGCCGCCCCAGAAAGGGATGGCATGACCATGTGAATGATATTTTGAAAGAAGGAAATATAAGAAGATTGAATAATCGACGAGCATGTATGAGACGATTTTTTTTTACCTTTTAATTATTAAAATTTTTAATGGTATTATTTGCGTTACATTGTGATGGTTAAATTTTTATTTTTTAGTTACTGTATACATTTACCACGTACAAATTCAAATTAAGTCAATAGGCCCGTTTTGACGTTGGATGTTTTTAGATGTTTTCCATACCTACTTGCCTCAATATTTCATTATTCTGGTGTCACAAGCCAACATCTTACAAACTTGAGAGAACTTGTTTTGTCGCAGGTTTTTGTAAATATATTAATAATTGGGATTTGTATGATCAAATATGAAATAAAACATTGGATTTACAATACGAAACCTCCAATCGGTAATTAATTGAGATATTAAAAAATAATAAAATAAATTAATTACTTTTAATAGTATTATTGTATCATCATAAGTTAATAAATTAATATTATAGCACACTCGTAAACACTGCCATGAAAAAAAATCTAAATAATTTTTAAAACTGCCGTTTTCATAACACAGATTATTATGTATTAATCACAAAAATGGGGAAAAAATGTTTGAGAGGTAACAACTTTCGATGAAATGTCATGTTCTTAATGTCGATTTATTTGAATATAACGTATTTATCTTTTTTTACTATATTAATAGAAAAACACGATATTTACGAGTGAAATGAGATTTCCATAATGTTTCCATTATTTCTGGGATAGTTTTTACAACTCGACACTGCACAGTTGGGCATTTTGACCACGTTTTATTTAATAAATACGGAGAACGTTTCACGCGGGCGGTCAAATGATTACTGAATATCCTCACGGCAAATGTAACCCAAATTGGAAAACAAAAAGCGGCTTCGTTTACTGCAGGCAAATGATCATTCTAGTATATTATAATTCTATGATTAGATGTAATATATATGCTGTTAGTCTTCCAAAAATTTATAAACAAATAAATATAATAATTTTAGTCTAAATTTAATACTTAAACTTTGTCGTATGTCTGTTGAATAACAAATGAGAACGTATGAGGCCGACTTAAAAATTATTTACCAGTTAAGACTAAAATCACTCTAACGCGACGTCCTACGTAGGCGATTCAAGGCGAACGCGAAGCGGCGCGTAAATAACAAACAGTCGGTAACTATTGAAGTGTCCTGCGTTACCGACCGTGAGTAGGGTACGGTGTGACATGGCACGATGCGAAACGAACGCGATCAATTAGTTTGATATTTTCGCGCGAATTGGAAGCGGTGCCATAGTTTTTTTTGGTAAAGTATAACGTCGCACCGCATCGCTTTGAATTCGCATGTATCCGTTCGGATCGCTTCGCATTCGCTTTGAATCGCCTACGTAGGATGTCGCGTAACTCAACAACACATCCTACCATTACTTGACTACGCTGACGTTGCCTATGCTGAGATTCAACTTAACAAACTCGAACGGTTACAAAATGTCTGCATTCGATACGTGTTTGGACTCAGAAAGTTCGACCACGTGTCCGAGAGCAGGCAACGACTGAACTGGTTAAAGATCCGTCACCGAAGAGATTCCCGTGTTCTTTCCCTTTATATATTTTGTATTTTTAATACTATAAAAGTCTTTAATTATTATTATTATTAGGTGATATATATTTTTATCGGATACCTACCTGGATATTAACAAAACATGATGAAAATAGAGTGGATGCCTTTGAAAGAAAAATCTTATGCAGAATATACCTATGTACCTATTAACGACTGTCAAACATGGTGTAAAAGATATATATCACCGAGCTCTATGATCTTTACCAGGACATTAGCATAGTCATGAGCCATGGGGCAGCAGAACTGGAAGGTGGCAGCCAACGATAGAACAGTATGGAGAAGATTCTTGGACACAGATAGGACCCATCAAGAGTTGTGACGCTAAGAATAATGATGATGATATTTTTATGTGAATAAATTAATTGATTGTTGGCAATTATTTAATTTTATTTTCTTAAATTTATCTTCATAAATTTGAAAGTAAAATAATTTGTTAATTAAATGAAACATACAGAAATGTTTTGAAAATATAGATTTCTTCTTCCTTGCCTCTTCCCAGTTCATCTGGAGCGGCCCTTCTGGTATGACCTTTCCTTTCTTGCCCTTCGGAGATCTTTCCATCTTGCGTCATTTCTCTGGTTAGTTGCTCCTCCCTCAACTCCTTAATATTTGTCCACCAGGTGGCCTATGAACGGCCTCTATTTCTGGACTGAGTGCGTATATCCTGTGTGAGTTTAACTATATGATCCTCATTTCGTCTGGTAATGTGTCCGTACCATCGGTGTCTGGCCTTTAGTTTCTCCGGAATAGAGGCGACTCCAAAACTACCTCGGACGTATTCATTTCTAATTCGATCCTCCTTTGTAACACATCTAACTCTATCCCCTTTGAAGGGGTCTCTCATAATTTTTTAGTGGTTCCTAAAAATTTCATTTGAAAGCAAGCATTACATACATACCATCACGCCATGTCCCTCGCGGGGTAGGCAGAGAGAACCAAACGCTACTTATTTCTATCTTGACACACATTCATCGCCTCGTCGACATTCATACATTGTCCTATACATATTCATTTGTTGTTCATGCTTCTGACATCTCCGCCTTTCAAAATAGCGTTCCCATGGATATGCCATCCCTTACTTGGGCGGCCCCGACCTCTCATTCGATTCCTGTCCGCAATGTATATTTTCTTCGTCAGGCGTTCCTCATTCATTCTGCCCATGTGGCTAAACCATCTCAATGTGTTCACTTTAATTCTATTAATGACATCTTTCTTTATCTTACATTCTTTCCTTATGTCCTCATTTCTGACCCTCTCATACATCGTGTTATTATATCTTCTAACATGACTTTTAAAATACTTAATTCTATAATGGCATGCATTTATAGAATTACCTGTTAATAATGTATAAAGAAGCTCTGGAGGATATATATTGCAGGTATGTGTACTATTCCATTGTTACAACACATTCCTGGGTTTTATTCCTTCCATTTCAAATCACCACAATATGTACAGATTATAGACATTCTACCAAAAGTTGATACTGGCTCAGAAATAAATTGCAACTATTGGTTAATATCTATATTGCAACTATAGGAAAAAGCAGAATTTTCCTTTTGTCTCCATGATTCATGTTTCAATGCCACTTCTGTTATTTTACATACAAAAAAAATAGTGTTTGGCGATATTTTTAAGCGTTTTCAATTTGACTCAGGGGCCTTATGACTTGAAGACTTAGAGGCTGTTTTATACTTTTAAAGCTGCTAAGATGGCGCATTCAAGTGCAGTAATTTCTATTACTTCAACGTCTTGCATATTCATCTGATCTATGTACCTGTACACCGAAATACAATAATCACCAACTCATTTATGAAAAGATCTTTAAACAAATACCTACGTTCTTTCCATATGTGAATGTTGATTTAAAATTTACCTAAATTCATCGAGAATTGAAATTTCAACTTACATTTTTTTTTAACTATATAGGCTAAAATTTGATTCTGAAAGAAAATAAAATATAAAGAGTTATTAAATATTGGAAAATAAACTAAATCAATACATATTAATTACGATAAAAATATAAAGTAGGTAACTTTCGAATATTTGACAGCTTAAAGAATGGTGGAACAACGCGAGGAAAGCAAATCCGACCCACAATGCAAAAGGGACGTTCAACGTGAATTGCTCACTCTCCCTATGTCGGATTTTATTACTTCGTGCCATTTAAGGTCTAATTACGATAGGGACGCATATATCAGAATGTTGGTATTTTTGTCATCTTCAGGGTAAATTCACATAAATCAATTTTGGCGACTCGGTGAGTAAAGCATAAAAGCATTCTTTAATTCTTATTATATAACATACTTTCTTTTGAAAATAATAAAAAAACATATCAGCTTGTGAGGCTTTGTGTTTTTATACTGTTTCAAATGTAATATTGTAAGTTTTTTACTCTACTGTAAAATTGCCGCACATAGAAAGATTTCAAACGAATGTAAGAACAGGCAGCCTTGGGCAGACTGACATGAATATAGCCGTGCACAAACATTCGCAAATCCAGAACGACAATCTTACCAGGTCTACTTTATTTATATGCAGATTACAGAAAGACCGGACAGCTTTTTACACATTAACAATAAAATCAGTCACTCATGCTGTCTCGCTTGCACTCTCAGTGTGCACAAAATATATGTTTTGTTCATTTTGTTTTATATTGTTTTTCTGGTTTCTCTTCTGGGAATGGAATGAGAGGTCGGGGCCGCTCAAGGATGGATGGCACGTCCATGTGAACGAACAAGACGGAAATGTCAGAAGCATGAACAACAGACGATACATGAATGTCGACGAGGCGATGAATGTGTGTCAAGATAGAAATAAGTGGCGTTCGTTCCTCTCTGCCTACCCCGCGAGCGACATGTCGTGATGGTATGTATGTATGTTGTTCTCTGGTATCTAACAGGTTATAATATGATATGTGAAATATTATTTTAACACTAGGTTCAAACCTAGTGAGATGAATAACTTTAATATATTTTATGTACATGTAACTTTAATAAATATACAAATAAAAAAACACGCACCCAATAACAAGTTGCAAATAATAGCAGACATACGATATGATCGTCTCACAGATCCAGTCTAAAAAAAAAAACAATTAAAAAATTTTCTCTATCGAAAAATGAACCAGGGACCTTTGACTCGTCAGTCAGATCAACTGAGTCAGATCAACTGAGTCATGATTCAACTGAGTCATGAAGGCTGACATAACGTACAAGATCAATATGTAGGCAGACGTCCGAAAATGAAGAAGAGACTATGAGGATTGAGAATGAACGTTAGATGGAACAGATCAGATAGTAAATGAGGGACTGCTAGAGCTCGATAAGTGAAAGGATGCTGGTGAGAGTTTTACACAGCATGGTTACAAATTTATATTTGAAATGGAACGTGAAATGATTTCATTCGTAGATTCAAATCCACGTATCTCCCTGTATTAATTTTGATTTGTGAAGACTAAAAATTCTCTTTTAATAATTTGACACTCGCTAAATAAATATGGATAGTACCAATTTATTTAAGAAATTTTAACAGTGCAGAATCGCCTTGATAATGAATGGCTCACGTAATACATAATACCTGTGCAGAGACCAAAGTTATGTACTTTGTTTAAGTTTTAATAGGATTGTGGTTTGGTTGCATGTCAACAACTATAAGTTTATGAATTTTCAACATCTGAAACAGAAACAAGGAAAGGTGAGAGGATATTTATGAAACTAAAAATAGACAGTAAGTACATTAAGTAGACTTACAACAATCTCTGGTAAAAAGTAAACTTACCCTTCCTTACTTCCTTCGTAAATAATTTTGTATTTTTTTCCATTTTCAGTGGTTTTATAGAAGGAAATACTGAGTTTTAATGATACCTTTTTTAATAGGAAGGGAATGCTTTTGAGGTGATCACTAATGTAAGTTTCATCTGATGATAACACTCACGAGAAAAAATCATCAAACTCTATGCACAATAATTCATCTTTGGACTTAAAAAATTCGATCACATTTCCTCTTACCGTAATCTTCTCCATTCGCCTAAGATACGACAACGATGAAATATACATATTTTGTCACTTCTATATAATACGCTCTTATTCTCTTAAACAAATCGACAGTTGGAATATCTTCTGAGGACACACACATAAGGAATGATGATTTTCGTAACTGTTTAAACTATTGCCTCTAAGTGAGTATGGCCGTACCCGTACGGTAGGAAATGTCATTGCAAATTGGAGTGTGGCCGTACGGCTACAGAAATGAAATGAAGATTTCTTTATTAGAGTACGAATATTTTTGACACCGCAATCAATAGTAGAAGACATCTGAAATCATCATACGATATTTCAATATAAACTTTGAAAAATAAAAAGTTTTAATTTTGTTTTTTTTTCCACCCGATTATAGTGTCAGGAGTCGTCAAACGTTATACTTTTTAAAACTAGTTGCATGTAACACATGAGATCCAACTGTCGACAGCGATAGTATGTATAGTTGAAGAATAAGTACCAAACCCATAAATACAAATTATTTATTATTTTATGATATTTAGTTTTCTATACAACACATGTACCTAGGTAGTCAAGATAGGATAGTATGGAGGTCAGTCTTTTTTTCCTACCCGGAATATGAAAACAGCATGATGGTATATGTATATTGTATGTTTAGAGATGAAGTATCAAACTATTAAGTCTTCTTTGATATTGTGTATAGGTGACTACCATACAAATTGTATGAAGCGATGTCGTCACTAAATTCAATTTTTATAAAAATTGTTAAAAAAAATTTGAGATGTACTGCTACAATGTTAATATTTTGTATATAAAATTAAATTATCTAGTTGGGGTGTTTCGGCTTTTTTCGATATTTAAAAAAAAAATGGAAATATAGGCAGTTAAACTCATAAATTTATCATAAAAAAAATACTTTTCTTAATAAAAAATGTTTGAGAAACCCTGGAATTTTTTTGAATAAATAAATTTGAGATTTTGTATTTGTCTATATTGGTACCAATTTTCAGCGTTCTAGCTTTTATGGTTTCTGAGATATAGGGAAAAATAAAATAAAAATTCAAAAGTTGATAACCCCTGACTGAAACAAAAATTCAAAATTCCGAGTATAAAAGTTTTGTAGGCCTGTAACTGTTTATATATTTTGAAATTTTAGGCTCTGTAAATTGAGCGGATCAAAAGTTATAAGGGGGACACACACACACACACACACAGACATACACACACACAGACACACACACACACACACACACAGACACACACACACACACACACACACACAAACACACGAAATGTTCTACTCCGAATTCTGAGTAAATCCGTGTATGGAACATATATGCTGCGAAGCCTCTAAGTTGGTGTTTTTTGACTTCAAAGTTGGAAAAGCCGTGAAAAAAGTAGACCTCTCCATACAATTCTCGCGTATTCTGGCTTGATACATTGTCGATATGTTAAGAGAACAAAGTTCTCCTGAACAAATCGACAGTTGGACTCCGAATTCTGAGTAAATCCGTGTTTGGAACATATATGCTGCGAAGCCTCTAAGTTGGTGTTTTTTGACTTCAAAGTTGGAAAAGCCGTGAAAAAAGTAGACCTCTCCATACAATTCTCGCGTATTCTGGCTTGATACATTGTCGATATGTCAAGAGAACAAAGTTCTCCTGAACAAATCGACAGTTGGAAAATTAAATTATCTAGTTGGGGTGTTTCGGCTTTTTTCGATATTTTAAAAAAAAATGGAAATATAGGCAGTTAAACTCATAAATTTATCATAAAAAAAATACTTTTCTTAATAAAAAATGTTTGAGAAACCCTGGAATTTTTTTGAAATAACTAATTTGAGATTTTGTATTTGTCTATGTTTTTACCAATTTTCAGCGTTCTAGCTTTTATGGTTTCTGAGATATAGGGAAAAATAAAATAAAAATTCAAAAGTTGATAACCCCTGACTGAAACAAAAATTCAAAATTCCGAGTATAAAAGTTTTGTAGGCCTGTAACTGTTTATATATTCTGAAATTTTAGGCTCTGTAAATTGAGCGGATCAAAAGTTATAAGGGGGGGGGGACACACACACAGACACACAGACACACAGACACACACACACACACACACACACACACACACACACACACACACACACACACACACACACACACACACACACACACACACACAGACACACGAAATGTTCTACTCCGAATTCTGAGTAAATCCGTGTATGGAACATATATGCTGCGAAGCCTCTAAGTTGGTGTTTTTTGACTTCAAAGTTGGAAAAGCCGTGAAAAAAGTAGATCTCTCCATACAATTCTCGCGTATTCTGGCTTGATACATTGTCGATATGTTAAGAGAACAAAGTTCTCCTGAACAAATCGACAGTTGGATAACTCACACCGTATAGGTATGTACATCATACCAAAACTCACTCTCGTAGAGGTTAAGATATGGTGTTTGTTAGTTTCTGCAGAGAAATTAATAGTGTCAGTATGAAAACATACATTTCATTACAATATATTTGTAGAACATAGTTGAATAAAGAAGTGATTTTTTTTTCAGATTAACGAAATTCTTAGCAGGCCCAAGATGATTTTTGTAGTAGGTAGGTATATACATAGGTATTTAAATTTGCTGACGTATGTTTGGCGGATTTCACTGTCAGAATCAAGCAAAAAATATTGTGTACATTACCTACAGTTATACAAAAACTACGGATTTTTCGGTGACTCCAATTTTTCGGCGTAATAAGTATGGGAAACTGTGGTTTTATTACGTAAGTTGCAACATGACGAAATTTTAACGGAGCGTAAAAAAATAACGATTACAATATTCCATTGAGAATAAGACCCGCAGTGCTGTAAGTGACATGATGACGTAGGTAGGTACCTCATTTTATTATTTAATAAATAATGACAGCTTTTCAGAATGAATTATTATTTGTCTATGGTGGAAACGGCAGGAATATTATATTATATTCCTCAAAAAATAAGGTCAATAAACCTATATATATACCTACTAAATAATCAATCTGTAAATACATATTATACAGGGTGTCCCATAAGTCAACGTATTCCTTTTAAGGGCTGTTATACCAACTCATGACTCGCCAGAATATGCAAATTTATTTATTTATTTATTTCACATACGGCATGTATTGCCTTTTAAAACATACATTAAAATATACATACGTACTGAGAAAAAACATAGAGACTAAAAACAATAATACATTAAGTAAAAGGAAACAAAAAAGAAAACATACTAAAAAAGTTAATAAAACAATATGTGAAGCAACTAAATATAAAAAAAGATATGTATATAGAAATAAAATTTGAACACAAATCAGCAGAGAAAACAGTGCAACTTAAAAATACATTTGTTAACAGTAATATTTACAAAAGAAAAAAAAAAGAAAAATAATATTACATAGATAGTCAAGATTCATTCATTACATAATAATATATAATCATTTCATTATATGTAACAACAAACTCTTGTATGCACCATAACCCAATGCAAAGACATCGATCTGCTCAAACTTATTTGCAAGTCTTGGAAGTCTCTGCATTTGTGAGCCAAACAAATAATTTGTGTAGACATTTTGTAAGGCGAAACATTCACTATTGCGAGTGAGTCTTGAGGGTACACGTAAGTGAATCTGTGACAAAAGACGAGGACAATCTACAACACCATTCAGTAATCTATGAAAAAATGCAAGATCAGCTATTACTCTCCTTATCTCCAGCGCATCAAGAGAGTAAAATGATCTCAAAAATACATAATTGATGTCAGTAGACTGAATTCCCATCTTAAAATTGATGTACCTCAAAAACTTGCTTTGAACTCTCTCAACGTTATAAATATGAACAGTATAACACGGACTCCAAACAATTGAGTTATATTCTAGTATTGGTCTAATTAAATTTTTGAATAATAATATAAATGTATTAATATTCTTGAAATCCCTACTCAATCTAAGTACAAAACCCAAGGTTCTAAGAGCTCTGTTTACAGTTTGGTTGACATGAGAGATGAGACAAAATTTACTGTCAACTATTAAAAAATATAACCTAAGTAAAAAATATAACCTAAAAAATATAACAATATAACCTAATAACCTAATATGTAAAAAATATAACCTGTAAAGTAAAAGTGCCTTAGTTTTCGAGATATTGCCACTTTTACAAAGTGCCCGAAAATCTCTGCCTTAGATTGGTTTTTCCAGTGCCATATTTACAAAATTCAATATTTTGAATTTTTAATTTATGTTTTACAATCTTGAATAACTCAGCTGTTGATCACAATCCAAAATAATAATAAAACTTTTTTTTTTGCGCGAAAAAAATATTTATGTCCCGGGTTATGAATTTAAAAAAAAATATTACCCAACTTTGATTGTTCACACTTAAAAAAATGTATGACGCCAACCTGGCAAATTATTGCAAAAGTTGGCGCAATTATTGTTATTTCCAAAATAGTATAACAATTACTATGTTTTACAGTAAAAAAATAGATATTGCTATTTTACTTCAAAATGAACTGATTGTGAAATTATTTCATTTATTAGGATTTCCGGCGTTAACACTTGCTTTTATTTATTAAAGTGACAAGGATTTATTTTGACTAAATAAAATATTCAAATAATCTAAAGGCAAGTGTTCACACTGAAATTTTGCTTCTTCTTTAGTAAATAAGTGAACTCTTTTTTTATTATTTTATAATTATAAAAATTAATACCAATACCAGAAATTGATAAAACTAACAAGTATAACAACATTAAAAATAACAAAATCAAGACAATAAGTAATGAAACAAATAGAACACAGCTAAAATTAAGAACTAGAATTAAAAACTATAGTTAAAAATCATACAAATCTATAGAATTACAAATCTTAAGAATTAAATAACTAGAGTAAAAAATGGCAAAGCAAAATGTTTGAGATTTGGCAATAAAGTATTTGAAATATGCTATAGGTATGTATGTACATTAAGTTAAATAAAAATATATTTCACCAATGAAACCATTGATTGTTTCTCTTAGAACGTTAAAAAGAGGGGAAGCCATACTTCAATACACTCGCGTATAAGTTACTGTGAACAAAATATTCTAATAACCGAGTAACGGGCTATTTCACCACCTCTGGATAAAGTGCTCGATAGCCAATCTAACACAAATCTAACGGATAAACCGAAAAATGCGTTTCACGACTCTCTGACAGCTCTATCCCATGGATAAAGTTCTAGATATTTTATTTTTATTTTATTTTATGTAGCTTCTCGGGCAACTAACAGGTGATATGTCAAATAATTATTTAACACGCACCCAATAACAAGTTGCCATATTCTGGAGACTTACGATGTTTATCGTCTCACAGATCCAGACTGAAAACACATTTTTTTTAAAACTGTGTCTCCACCGGGAATCGAACCCAGGACCCTTGGTTCAGCAGTCAGATACCTAACCAACTGAGCCACAAAGGCCGAGATATGTTGTCTAGCGGAATAGGTTCGCGATAAGTGATAGATAAGTTAAACTGAGTATAAGTTATTTTTTAAATGATCGAAATTTATGACCAAATCGACGATGATATCGTATTTTTACATAATACGAGACAAAATCGGCGTCAGAGATTTTTTCCAAATGCGAAAAGATTATTTTTCGGAGTTCGACAATATTGATTTCAAGGCGAGGTTTAGATTAACAAAAACGTCTGCACAGAACATTTTAGGACTCATAAAATAAATTATTTTTTTCTTATATCTTATTTTCTATAACATTTTTATGCTGACAAACTAAATCCACCAACAAGTTGATGTCATCCTCTCAGAAATTCGTAGTTCTTTCTCTTTTATACATTCTCAAAATATTTGAAATATCTTGTTTTGTGTCCACGTGTTCGTTTAGACTGCGTGTTTATTTACCGTTGTCCGTTGTTTACTGTGACTTTTTACGATTTACAATGTGACAGCTTTATCCAACCATAGACAAGACCATTGAAATAAATGAAATTACAACGTTGCCACCCTTTATCCGTCGGATAACAATCTATAAGAAATTTGTAGGTGGTGAAACGCTCGCTTCATTTATCCTTAAGATAAATTTATCTTATGGATAGTTATCTAGAACTTTATCCAGAGGTGGTGAAATATCCCGTAAGTCACACTGCAGTAGTCATACTAACGTATCCCCTTTCTTTTATGACCGTTGTTTAAACTGTCAATGAGGTACCTACGACACGGTTGTTTAAATTCAAATTCCAGAACATGTCAAAGAACAACATATTTGTCTGAATATCTACAGTGAAACATTATAAATTATACAATTACACTCGAAAACTTTGAAAAGAAAACTTTGTACCTCCTGATGAATACATGATGTTTTTTTTATTACACCAATAAAACTGAAACTGTAATGATAATAAAATTACATCAGGTCCAATGAAAATTTAAACTTAAAAATTAAATGATTTACCTACGGTCGAATTTTGAAAAACAATAAAATATCTTATCATAATCGATTAACTTATTTTTGCTTGCTTTATTTTTTATGTTTTTACTCCTCACTAACCCAAGGGCATATAGTGAGGAGTTATGAATTTGAAATTTTTAACGCTATTTTTTTGTATTTGCAGATTATCAATTAATATTATGCTGAGATTGTATTTTGAAAGTTTCATCACAATGTATCTGTGTGTGTGTGCTGTGTACTATGTGTTGTATGCTGTGTGCTATGTAGGTACTGCGTGTTTATTCTGCTTTGTCAATAATTGACTAAAGTACTAAATCGATTATTTTCAAATTTTGCATATTTGTATATTTAATACTCGCTAAGTCCCCATTACATTTTGAAGGATATCTGAATAGTACCTACTTCTATTTTTTTAACTGTAAAATATTTCAAAATGACTCCTAGCCTAGGAAACTCGAAATTTGTTATTTTTATTTTTAAATTGGTAAAAAAAACACACCATCATCATCATATGTGGTTCTACAACCCAGGTCGGGTCTTGACCTCCTGCAGAGCCAAATATATAAATAAATAAATAAATATTATATTCGTCTTTTCCTTTTTTTATTAATTTCATTCACGACTTTTCTAACAATGTCTTCCCTAATATTCTCATAATATTATTATGCGCTCATAAAATATTCGGTCCTATGCAATAGTTTGTAAAAATCATCGCCAGGGTCGTTCAAATAACAACGGACATTTGAACAAACTGAAGTATGTCCGTTAAACTGAAAATGTTCCGCTTTTACATTTTAATTAAACGATGCAACAGAGCCGTGCGTGAATTTTTTTCTCCCTTCTGTGTGTCGCAAATCGTAGGAATTATCGCGAGGCGGAATTATTCGATCGTAATGCCGCTCGGCTCGGCGCAGTCTACTGGCCCACCCCATGAATGTATAATAAAATTTCCAACACTTGTTGATTGTACCTACCTACTTCTTCTATCCTTCAACACAATATGAACCATTTCACCGGACGAAGCGATCATACAAAATTATGTTTCAAGGGAGGATGTCCAGATTATGTTTTTATTTCAGCCGGCACACTAAACTTGAGTTATCTTGTGAGATGTCCCTTTCTGTTGTTTCGTGGGCGACTTTAACCACATTTGGGGCCATTCGGATCTAATGATAATGACAATTACCAGCGGCCTTTCTCTCGCACTTAAAATCCAAATTCAATTTACGCTAACCGTCTTTATTACACCTTTATTTAGTAGACGTCAAGTTAGGACGGGTCAAGAGGTTGTTGAACGCTTGACTAACTCGTCATACTAAATATTTCAAAATGGTGGATCTTTCACATATGATCCGATACATACACAGAAAAATTTAATCATTATAACGTTTTTCCTTGTTATTATTCATCGCAATCGTGTTTAAATTGACTCAACACAACACAACGCGGTGTTTTTTTTCATTTTTCGATGTCAATTATCCAAAGATTACAACATGTATTTATCTATTTTTTGACATCTGTGAAGCCAATGCGGCCATATGAAAAAAATAAATTAGGATGTTCGTAAGCAATTCGGTGAACTAGTAAGTCACATCTTAGTATTTACGTTTATAAATAGGTAAGATTTTTTTAAAACCGATCTTAACTATTTAAGTCGTGATTATCATAGTTGCGCGTTTAGTAAGCTTTTGAAGAAATCTGATAAGTAAGACAGTTAGAAATTACCTAACTGTTGCATAATCTCCGTACATTCTAAAAAAAAAGCGTTACTGCTGTAACGTAAGGATACGTTACGTTTTGATTTATTCCTGAATATATGCAAACGTTATAACGCCCGCCAAAATTTCTGTTCTGAGCGTGCCTTCTCTGATTGGTTTAGATTCATTTTTTTCAACGTAGCCATTCGAGTTCCCGGTTCGACTCGTCATGGAACGTCTCTCATTGGTTGGATTCCTTTGTTCCCAACGCGGCCGTTATTATCGCGAAACCCTGCCGGCCGGAGATAACAATTAAAAATCACAGCCGGCCCTCACTCATATTTTGACGTTTGACGAGCAGACTCTATGTCTGTGAGACTAGATATGGGGCCGTAATTTTTCGAGATTCAAAAAATGGAGTTGTGAAGTTTCTCTTTAGTGCATTGTTAAAATCACTAATAATGATATGGAATTACAGTCGTGTTGTTCTGTGTAAACATTGAACGCCAAGTTACGATGGATTCTTACATATAATCTTTTCAAGAAAGATCGTGTCTACCGCCATGAAGGTGGTCATTAAAAAGAACCTCTTATGAACTAGTAATTAATGGTGTTATGTGTGAACAGTGATGATAGCTGTAACTGTCCTACTAAATATAAATATTGTGCGTGTACGCTCCGAAGGAATTATACGTTTTCTTTGTTCATCAAAATTGTTCGTTTTTTTTAAGATGGCGGGATGTCATCTACAATTCTACTTCGGCTCAGAATAAAATTAATAAAATTTTAACTTGACGTATTGATAATATTAACGAACAAACATAACTGTAAACAACTCAACTTATAAAAATAATTAATTGCTGAAGTGTATCAAATGTCTCGGAGAACTTTTTCTTACTCTCGTGTGATCAGATTGTGACGATTAAACAAAACCAAAACTCTTATTGTCCTCAATTGTCATACCTACGGAAGACTACTACAGGGCCCTCCTTTTGACGTCTACATTTCTATGATGACCGATGTCCTGAAATCCTTTCGTGAATCTGCCCACCCGGATATGAACCCTAGATGTCCAGTTATCTGGCACTCTTCGAGGTCGATGTGCACTGGCTCCTTCCGTCATCGTGCGTATAAGTTACCTACACAATACCTACCATAACTCACGATCTATGTAAGTTGTTTTTATCTTTTTGACTAATGCATTTTTCATCGAAAAACATTCACAAATTTATTATAACTTCCTTGAAAACAATAATTTTATCTGTCAAACTTATAATAAATTAATGTTAATATACCTTGTAATATAGCAAATATGTTTCTTAACTAATATATGATATTGTTCCGACTTGGCCAAGTTCGTAAGATGTTTCCTGTGTTTTGAAATGTATTACATGAGACTGTGTAATTGATATACCTTCCCTAAGATAACTGTTATATGAAGGTGTAAATTAATTGTCATTTTGTTGCATTCATACAATGAATATTTGAAGTAACGTCGTAAATTATATGTTGAGTAAGCAGACCCGTTGCAACTGATGGTCCTCCGATTTTAAATATATTTTATAAAATTTACATTCTATATCGCAACTTCCTTGTAATTGATAAAACAAATATATTATGCACCTGCTATATAATATTTAATTGCATTAAAGTAAAGTGACTCGTCTGTTATATACAAATTTAGCTTAATCTGAATAAATACATTTAACTCTTTACTGGGAGACCTTGTGCACGAATTTACTTATTAAAAAAAAATTTTGAATCTTAACTTCATTTTCAATGAATCTTAACTGCATTTTCATTAATCTTAATTGAATCTTGGTTTAATATTAACTGAATTTATATTGTTACTACCATAAAGTTTGAATCTTAACTACACTTTCATCGAATCTTAAATGGTGGAAGAGAAAGAAAAATAGAGTTTTTGCCTTTTTTTTATTGTTCAAAAAGAAATTATAGTTACACTGTTGTATTACAGAATAGTGCTTCGACTTTTGTCAGACACTTCGTATTGTATGCCTCATCTTGCATTCGTCATATATATGTTTTTAATAAGGATTCTGTGTAAAACTTAATATTGTAAAATCATTTCGAACTTTTCGAAAATCTTAACTGCTAAAATCTGACTTTGAAATCCACCAAATAATATCAAATACCTAAATGTCATAATTCTGTATGTTATAATAATTATAAGTAAATGAAAACTTGTATTCTTGATCTGGCTCTTCGATAATTTCAAATGTGTCTATAAGTGTACCAATTTCTGATTTAATATACTGGCTCCCGGTCTTTGGGACTTCAGCTGAACTGAATTCTTTCATTATCTTAAACCTAATGTCATAATGTTGTTGTCTATATATCACCCACATATCAACCCCCTGGGAAATTAAGAAAACTTGCTCTGAACTCCAAATACCAACATTGGAATACCTGCTGCTCTAGCCGGCAACAGTGTCTATCTATAGTAATATTGTGCGCTCTGTACCATCCTGGACTAAGTTCTGTGCAACCAGGAAAACATAAGGTATAAACTTGGATGCCGCTCAATGTGAGTATATCTAAGTCTCCTAGATGACATTCATTCTGGGGCATCTAAAAATAAATCAGTCCCTCCATGTAGCTATGTGTATGTATGTGTGTACATGTATTTATATATGTAGGCATATGCATATATTGAGTAAATAAGTTAAAATTTTAAAGTCAATAATAATAACTGTTCCCCCTCCACCTACCACCTATGGATTACGCGACAAAAAGAGCGATACAAAATAGGTAACGCGACACTGCCTTATTCTCTCTTACGCGACGTCCCACATAAGCGAACGCGATTGCGAAGCGATGTGATGCGGTTACACGCGAATTCAATGCGATGCGGTGCGACGCGGCGGTTTTCTCCTACGTGCGCGCGAATCGCGCTTCTGACTTTACGCGACGTCCTACGTAGGCGATTCAAAGCGAATGCGAAGCGGCGCGGCGTGGCGCGAAAATAACAAACAGTCGGTAACTATGGTAGTGTCCTACGTTACCGACCACGAGTTGGTTTCGATGCGGCGCGGCGCGATGCGAAGCGAACGCGATCAGTTGGTTTGATATTTTCGCGCGAATTGATAGCGGCGCCATTGTTTTTTGACATGTCAGAAACAGAAATTTTAATTTCTGTCCATGAACGTCCCATATTATGGGACAAATTATTATCGAACCGCGAATTTTAGGATTTGGCAAAAATAAATGGGACTACAAGTAAACACATTTATTTATTATTGCTATTTTACAATAGGATGTTGTTCAAAACACACAAAGTTTTCTCTCGCTTGCACGAATGTCAAATTTTGATATGTTTCCCGGAAAGATGTAAATTCAGTCTCATTAATTAATTCAAGATCACGTAATTTTTCATACAAATCGTGATATCCCCCATAAATATGCCTCTCTATATTAGTTTCACTTCTCTGCCGTACATACTTCTTGAGTATTTTATATACGTATTACGTACATCCATGACAGTAGCTGGCGGCAGAGGGAACGATTCGCGCACACGTAGGACAGAGCCACCGCGTCGCACCGCATCGCATTGAATTCGCTTGTATCCGCACCGCATCGCTTCGCAATCGCGTTCGCTTTGAATCGCCTACGTAGGACGTAGCGTAACATGTCATACTCGCGGTTGGTAACGTAGGACACTTTCATAGTTACCGACTGTTTGTTATTTCCGCGCCGCGCCGCTTCGCGTTCGCTTTGAATCGCTTACGCTACGTCCTACGTAGGCGATTCAAAGCGAACGCGATTGCGAAGCGATGCGGTGCGGATACAAGCGAATTCAATGCGATGCGGTGCGACGCGGCGGCTCTGTCCTACGTGTGCGCGAATCGTTCCCTCTGCCGCCAGCTTCTGTCATGGATGTACGTATATAAAATACTCAAGAAGTATGTACGGCAGAGAAGTGAAACTAATATTGTGTATGTAGAGAGGCATATTTATGGGGGATATCACAATATGTATGAAGAATTACGTCATCTTGAATTAATAAATGAGACTGAATTTACATCTTTCCAGGAAACATATCAAAATTTGACATTCGTGCAAGCGAGAGAAAACTTTGTGTGTTTTCAACAACATCCTAGTGTAAAATAGCAATAATAAATAAATGTATTTACTTGGTAGTCCCATTTATTTTTGTCAAATCCTAAAATTCACGGTTCGATAATAATAATTCTTTTGTCCCATAATATGGGACGTTCATGGACAGAAATTAAAATTTCTGTTTCTGACATGTCAAAAAACATTGGCGCCGCTATCAATTCGCGCGAAAATACCAAACCAACTGATCGCGTTCGCTTCGCATCGCGCCGCGCCGCATCGAAACCAACTCGCGGTCGGTAACGTAGGACACTTCCATAGTTACCGACTGTTTGTTATTTTCGTGCCGCGCCGCGCCGCTTTGCATTCGCTTTGAATCGCCTACGTAGGACGTCGCGTTACGTAGGACGTCGCGTTATAGAAGTAGGCTCATAGCGAAAAATGGAAATTGTGATTGGATTTGAAATTCAATATAAGGGATTCTGGATTCGTCCATTCTTTTAGCGTGGTCCCATCAAAATCTCCTTCGTGTGTTTTTCCCGTGATTGCTCTTAGATATTTAATTTACATTTTTGTATTGGTTGTTCTATCGTTTGATAGTATGTTGTAATGTAATACACAAGTTACTTTCCTGGTTTTATTTAGTGAATATATTTATTTTTATATGGCGCCGGCGTGATGGGCACCCCATGGCGTCACAACTAACTCCCGCCCCTCATTCACTATCACTACCCCCACATTTCATAGTACTATCTATCAGATGGCTACATTTTTTTAATTATCATTTGTTAGATCTGTTAAGAGAAATAATTTCTTTTGAACAAATCGGCAGTTGGAAAATCAACAAATCACTAATTGTATTTCTACTTGATAAAGTTTGTAAGTTTAGCTTGTACATTAATGAATCATAATTTATTAGTTTAATGGGATTCAATACTTTCAAATTAACAAATCTTTAAAATCATGGTTGTAAATTTGATAATTATTTTATCCCAATTTTGTGTTTTCTATGACACTATGGAGCCACGATTCAGTTTTACAATATAAGAAGTAGGCACAGTCGTTTTTATCTAAGTCCTTTAGTTTTGTTTTAACACCTCTTGCGTTTTGATAATGTATGTAATGTTAGATACTATTTCATTGGGTTTTTTGAGTTAAGTTTGATAATCTTGAGAATATTTTTTTTATGTATTTAATAGTTATATCTGATTCATTTACTCCTTCTTGATCCAAGATAATTACGTAGATCTACGAGTTATTTGCGTTGCATAAGTCTCGGTTTATTGTTATATGGTTTATAAACAAGTATTTTCTAATCAACAATATTTTGGCCCACTTAGATTCCATAAATTTCACCCATAGATTTTTCAGTATTTTTTCCCGATGCGATAGACTTTTATGTCAACTTGTCCATTTTCACCATCAAGTCTTTTAGTCTATAGTACTATTTTTGTAGAAAAGTGGTGTTATGATTCGCCTTAATTTGTGAAAAAGCAGTATTGATTTTTGTTGAAAAGTTGTTATTTTTGTTATTTTTTGTTGTATCAGTTTTACTATTCGAAATATTTTTTGAAAACATAACATGACATGACATGACATGACATAGCATAGCATAGAATAGCAAAGAATAGCATAGCAAAGCATAGCATAGCTTAACATAACATAACATAACATCGCACAAACTGTCATTTTTAGTAATTTTAAATTACGCGTTCCGCACGTCTTAACGCTATTGAACAATAAACTGTAGGTACTGACGGCCGGGCGTGTAAAACTCCGGTGTTTCACCGTAGTTTATGTTGTCATACTTTCGTTTGCGCTGACTAGGTATCTGAATCATACTATCGTAATCGAATTATAGAATATTTTTTTATTTAATCGATGTATAGAATTCAAGAAGTTATATACCTTTAGTGAATATTTCATGGATTAGGTACTACTTTATTTAATTTTCATAACAATTAGCAATATGGTTATGTATCAAATATAAATGTATTTAAGAAGAAACATTTAATTGCTATAATCAATAAATTGTTGTAGGTATTTATCATATTGAAGGAATTCAGTATTTAAAAATTTCATCAAAATTCAATAGGTACCTTTTTAAACATTCACCAAGGCATTCCTTATTTAAAAAATTACCCTACCACCGAATATTGAACGTTTTCAATTAATGGAATACCCGACAAGTTGTAAATTTCAGCCTAATTCTATAACTACCTACCTAATTTATTGAAGCTATAGGTGTCGAAATATTAACGAGTATTAATAACTTGAAATTATGATTAAACTACAAGTGGTAAAATAACATCTCACATAGTTCAGCAATGAGGTCCACCATCACACATTCTGAATGAGACTGGTGTGTGAGGATAGACGCTTCCTTTTATAAAGTAATACACACCCGCACACTTGTCGCTTGTTACCCCACATTATGGGATTAGCCGTGATGGTATGAATTAATACATTAAGAATATTTTAAATAAAAAAAACGTTTATCGCGGTTTAAAGTAAATGAAGATCTTTAATGACTGTGATCCTTTTCCTTTTCTGGTGCCTGACCGTTCACTGTCACCATATGACCGCATTACTCGCTGTGCACAACGCTATTGTCGTTCCAACCATAATGTATGCAAGTGAGACATGGGTATGGCAGAAGACACATGAAAGTAAAATTAACGCTGTGGAAATGAGGTCCCTAAGACGAATGTGTGGTAAATTAATTTATGATAGGATAAGGAATCAAGATATCAGAAGAGAATGTAAGATTGAAAGGGATATTTTGAGTAGAATGAAGATAAATGCTTTGCGATGGTTCGGACATGTAGAGAGAATGAACGATGAACGTCTGACAAAGAAAGTATACAAGGCTGAAAAGAGTGGGATGAGATGTAAGGGTCGTCATGATCATATAAATGAGATTTTGAAAGAGGGGAACATACGAAGTCAGAACAATAGGAGAGCATGTATGACGCGATGTATGAATGTAAATGAGGCAAAACAGGTATGTCAAGATAGAAGAGTCTGGAGTTCGGTTCTCTCTGCCTACCCCGAATAGGGAAACGGCGTGATGGTATGTATGTATGTATGTAAGATCTTTAATACTTGCAAGAAAATTAATTCAAAACTTCATTTATTCATCCATACCATCATGGCATATGTACATAAACCACAATTTGATAACCAGCGAGAGGGGTGCGCCAAGTACGCCACATGCGTGTAGTGTTTACCCACATTAGTGTCGTCTAATCTAAAAAGGCACTACATTCAAAATGTGTGATGAACCTCATTGCTGAACTATGCGAGATGTTATTTTGCCCGTTGTTTTTTCGATTACCCGAATATTACATAACACTACTTCGTTTATGATGTCGCTATTTTAAATTTCAGTAACATTCAAAAGTGGTCCAAAAAAAATATTCTATGTAAGTATGTATGTATCTCTTTCATCATCACCATTGAAGCTACAGACCTGTGTGGGCCCTGACCTCCTCCAGAATCCTTCTCCAGCCGTCCCTGTCCTCCACCGCTCTCCTCCAGTTTGCTATTCCCATCGCTCTTATGTTATCTTCTGTATCGTCCAGCCATCTTAGCTTGGGCCTACCTAAGCCTAGGTTGCGGCTCTAAGGGCCCAGGCAGTAAAGGCGGGGGTGGGCGGCCGACGCTGTTGTGCCCTCGTCATTCTATACTTAGAGAAGAGCAGGACGGACGCCTCTAGTCTCGCTCGGCAGTTACTCGTCAACTGTGGCGAATGTTGTTGTTTGGTTCGGGCACACCGCCGGCGCAGACGTCGGGTCAGACATCCTGTGTTGACAACGAGACGTCAAATCTGACAGGTGATGATTGCGTCGGATGCCCCCGGTGTTAGCCCGCGGAACCTTCGGACGCCAACACGAGGACCGAGGGGTCGGGGTACAAGCCCCTCCGACTTGAAACGGAGTGTACTTAGCGGCCGATTTCGAGACCAATCGGAGGCCCTGACGTGTGTGGTTGGATTCTCGGGGGCAGTGGTTGAACCCGATGGATGGTGGATATTTTGTGTTTGTCCGATGTTGCGGCTGCGTCCGGTGGTGAACAGGGCCAATGAGCTCTATAGCGTCGCCGGCGTGGAAGTGGATCGCGATCCCCCTCGATGGGCCTACCTCTACTTCTTCTGCCCTCCGGATCGGTATTAAGAACCTTTTTGGGGACACGATCATCATTCATCCGGCTGACATATACCTGATACCAACCACTGCAGTCTACGTACTTTTATGACTTGTACAATGTTGGGTTCGTCATATAATGCCTGTAGTTCGTGATTATATCGCATCCTCCAAAGTCCATCATCATATACTGGGCCAAAAATATATCTCTTTACGAAACAAAATTAAACGAATTTGACATTTTCGTTGAGAATAAATATTTCCATTTTATAATGTCAACCACTAGAATTATTACAAAACAGTTTCGTTGCAAAAATAATTGGGTCCATAAACGCATTACCAATACAAATGATCAACGAATAATTTATTGTTCATTTTATTTCGGTAAAACAACGTCAGCAGTTTATTCGACACAGACCTACGCTTTAGAGACCATTGGTCAATGGTCTGCGAAATATAAAAATATTATTTTTTTCGTTTTTAACCAACTTCGAAAATATGAAATGATCTGTCTACCGGAAATCGAACTCGGAAGTATGATATTAAACAAACTGAGCTTTAGTTCACATTTTATCGCATGTATTTTAAAATCATACGTTTTATGACACATCCACGTTTCAATGATTTCATTTTTGTTTGTAAATTTTGTAGTGGTCAAGATCACTCTATTGTTTGTTATTTTTTCGTGTATTGTGTTCATAAAATGAAAAACAATAATATTATCTCGCTAAAATTCATAGCAGTTTTTTGGCAGATCAGGTTTTATGAATTTGTTGTGTGTGCTATTTCTCTATTTTGCTACCCTTCAATGTCAAGCTCTTCTTAAATCTTTTATGTTCTTTTTAACTTCTCATGATCACAAAGTTAGATACAAGACCAACGCATTAATTCAAGATCTCTTACCAATACATTATCACCTACTAGTTGCACGTAACAAATCCAACTGTCGATGGTGATATACGTAAAAATCCATGTATGTTATAAATAAACGTACCAAAACTATAAAACCTTAATTCTTAATTACCTATTGAATATATTTAAATTATTAAAATATTTTATTTTTCTGTTCAAAACAATGTATGTCAGGATAGAAAGTGTGCATAAGTTCAGCCCTTTTTCCGACTCCGAATATTGAAGAAAATATAACATCAATTGATTTGATGTAAATAAATATTTTTCAACCTATTTGTCATTTGTGTTGTGTTTGATAACGTGGTTTTTTTTATTAAATTAGGCAATCATTTATATATATACTTTTTAGTGCATTTTTAACGTTTATATTTTTTTCAGTTTTTTATGTGTTCATTGTAGCTGTTTTGGAGTCGGTTTTTGAAAATTACTTTTATTTCTTCCACAGATATTGTTCATTTACATTTATTGATTGTTTTTAGCATTAAGAGTTATGTGAAATTAGCCTATTGTAGAATGTTTCGCATGTTGACTCATTATTCAATCAGTGTGATGTAAAACTAAATTAAGTATGCAGGTCATGTTGGGTGTCTAATTAAAGTTAGAATAACTTAGTTAATTTGAGATCAATTCGCCGAACTTATGAACTATACACTAACTGGTTCACATTGTGTTCCAAGGGCACAAGTTTTATTAGGCCCTACGTGTTTAGTCGCTTTCTTTAACCCTTTCAGACCCGGCCAATACAATTGTGCGGGTCACAAGGATTATTTTTTTTCGTAACTTAAACTTTGGAAGTGGATGGGCCCAACGTCATATAATTGTACGTGTTTCAAACTATCTCACAAAAATTGTGCTCCCAACTTTTACATAGGTAAGTGAAAAAATTCTTTTTTTTCCTCTGGTATAATGACAATCGTTTATTAGGCACTATTATCTACTATTTTTTTCTCTGAGTTGACACTAATTTAAATGATTTATACTCATTTATTACAGCGGCATGGCCTAACGAACTTTTATTTCACAATTGTGAGGGCGTGGGCCAAACTGTTAAGTATGTAGTTTGCATGATTCGACTGTTTCTTTATTTTTTTGGTTTTATCACAATGAATATGGGGTGGTTACGCAAAGTTGGGTACACACGCATACACACACACACACACACACACACACACACACCTTTCCTATCCTATCCTAGTTTACCTCGGCCTAAAAACAACCTACCTACATACCTGCCAGCTATATGCAAAAAAGTATTGTTGCATATAAATTTTCTCATTCTATCAACTGTCATCTTGACTAACACACCGCACCGCACCGCTCTTAAAATTATATCTTCAAAATCCGCTGAAATTAATTAACTTGTGAATTACTAGTGAAGTGTCAAAGTTTTCATACGCTGTGAATGTGGTGAAAAGATTATTCAGAACCAGCACAATAAATATCGAGGCAAGGTAACTCCCTATACCTTTATCTTTTCCACCATATTCCTTGGTCCTTCGTCCCGTATATCTTGTATTTTCCCGCATTCCTTGTTCCTCTGTCCCGCATATCTTGAATTTTCACGCATTACTTATCAAATTTATACATTTTTATACAAAATTAACATTTATACATACGCTATTTACATTACATATTTCATACATACCCGCATTGATTGTAGTACCTAAGTACTTAATCAAATTCTTGTTTCATTAATTTTATTGTTGTTTAATCAATAATGGCTTCTTTAAAAATATTGGAAGCTAAACGGCTAAGTTTATTTGCAATTATTCAGAAAGCTTATGACTTGTCGAAATCATTAAATACCGCTGAAGAAAAAACTAATTTTCTTATCCGCATACAATCGATAGATAAAATTCGTTCTGAATTTTGTCAAGTTGTAGAAGAATTAAATTTGGGAAAAATAGCTGTAAATCCAGAATATGTTCCATCTTTTCAATCTATTGAAGCCCTTGACGAATTATACTGTAACATCAAGCATATTGAACAATCTTTAAAAACTAAAGTTGACTATGTTCCTCCAATTATTAAATCATTTGAAAAAGACTCTCAAAGAACACACAAATTGCCAATATTGGAACTTGTTAGTTTTAATGGTGATCCAACGAAATGGCCATTATTTTATCAAAATTTCAAAGATCTAATACACGACAATATTAATTTGTCGAATGGTGAAAAAATACAATATTTAGTGTCAAAATTGACAGGTACCGCTTTAAGTGTTATTTCTGGGATACTTCCTGTCGCATCTAATTATGATATTATATGGGATAGGCTTGTTGATCGATTCCAGGATTCACGAATTTTAGCTACGCATTATTTAGAAAAAATAATCAATTTTAAACCCTTAACACAATCAAGTTCAAAGAATTTGGATTATTTCATAGAAAATTTTTGCTCTTCATTTGAAGCTTTAAAATTATTAGATATTTCTGATTTAACTGATTTCATCATAACGCACATTGCTCTTCTTAAGTTAGATAGAGAGACGTTAAATTTATTTGAGCAACATATTAGAAATGAAAAAATTCCAAACTTTAAATTATTACAATCTTTTCTGAGAGAGCAAAGCAAAATTCTCTCTAGAACGCAGGTTATATTCCACAAAAGTGCACCAAATGATCGACGAAAAAATAATAATAATTCACATTCATTTGTTATAAATAATACGCCAATGGATATCACAAAATGTTTTTTGTGTGAATGTAATAAACATCCATTGTATTCATGTAAAAAATTCTTACAGTTGGATGTATTCACAAGATTCAAAATAATCAACAAAAGATCACTATGTAAAAATTGTTTTGGTACTCATTTAACAAAAAATTGTAAATCGGAAAAAAATTGCTTTTATTGTAATAAAAGGCATCATTCATTGATTCATTTTCCTTCTTCACCAACATGTGATGATGAAGATAATCAAAATAAAGATAATTATCATTCAAAACAGGTTCCTAGCGCAGCTGATATTGTTAAAAACGATGATAATATTACCTCATTCGTCAATTCTGACCGCAATACGAGCACTTCGGTGAATAATATCGGTCGACGACATTTTGATCAACCATATGAACCTAAATGTCAAATCGACAATTGTTTGTTGATCCATAATGTAAACTGTTATCATGTAATACCAACCGCTATAGTATATATTAATGGAATTAAAAAAAATACCATCCGCACATTAATAGATACAGGATCAAATGCAAATTTTATAACGGAAAAGATTTGTAAAAAATTTAATATAAACATTACGTACGAAAATGCTTTTGTGTACGGTATTGGGTCTGTTGTAAAACCAATATTAGGATATGCTATATTTACAATTTATTCAAGATATGATACAAGATTCTTTTACGATATTAAGGCTTCGGTTGTCGAAACTATTACTAATGATTTGCCTACGTCAGCCTTAGAAATGACAGATTGTTTTAAGAATTTGCCGCTAGCGGATAATAATTTTAATCTTCCTGCTAGTATCGATTGCATAATCGGAGCTGGTTTATTCCCGCATTTACTTTTACCTGGGAAATTAACACATAAAGAAACTCGTATGATCGCCTTACAGACTACTCTTGGTTATTTGATCATGGGCGAAACGCAAATAGATAACTTCTCATCATGTCAATTTCAACGCACGTTACACGCAATTGATGATTCTAATTCAAAAAATAAGTTAGATGAAATGATTCAAAACTTTTGGAAACTAGAATCTGTACCATCACGTCAGTATTTAAGTCCTGACGAGCAACTTTGTGAACAAATTTTTGAGAAAACAGTCTTGCGAGACAACGAGGGTAGATATACTGTATCATTACCTTTTCGTGAAAGTCCCACAGTTTTGGGTCATTCAATAAAAAACGCTAAACATAGGTTGCTTTCATTGGAAAAGAAGTTGCAATCAAATTTAGATTTACAATATGGTTATAATGCCACTATTCAAGAATACATTTACAAAGGTTTTTTGAAAAAAGTTACAGATACACAAACTTCAGATTGTGTTTATTATATACCACATAGAGCTGTATATCGGCCTGATAAAGATACTACTAAAATTAGAATAGTTTTAGACGCCAGTTGCAAAACTTCCTCTGGAAAAAGTCTCAATGATATATTGCATTGTGGACCTAATTTGCAAACAAATATTTTTGATTTACTTATAAATCTACGCCTGTACTCGGTAGTTATTTCTGCTGACATAGAAAAAATGTATTTTCAATTGAAAATGAATCCAGATCATAAACGTTTTCAAAGGATACTTTTTAGATTTAATAACTCAGATCCTATTGACATTTATGAATTTCAACGCGTTTCTTTTGGGCTTAAATGTTCCCCTTATTTAGCAATGAAAGTCATTCGCAAACTCTTAACAGATGAAGGCGATAAACTGCCTGAAACCACACAACTTGCTATGAAATATTTTTATATGGATGATTTTCTTTATTCAGTCAATTCACCTGAGGAAGCTTTACAAATTTATTCTCATTTAGTTCACTTATTTTCCTCTGGAGGTTTCTGTCTAAATAAGTGGATTTCCAACTCTGTATAATTTTTAAAGCACATTCCAGATAATCTACGTGTTAACCAACACATTACTTTTAATTCAGATTTTGACGATAAAACCAAAATTATAGGTTTGTCTTGGAGTCCCACCTCTGATTGTTTCACTTTTAAAATCAAACCTTTCTCTTTAGATACGTTAGTATGTACGAAAAGATTAATATGGCATCATTATATGATCCTCTAGGTCTCCTTGCTCCAGTTATCATCGGTTTGAAACTTCTAGTGCAAGAGTGTTGGAAAAGAGAATTGTCTTGGGATGAACGGGTTCCTGAGGATATAAATAAGATTTGGTTGAAATTTCAGAGTGAACTCGAAACCTTATCAAATTTAAATATACCAAGACATATAGGTATAGTAAAAAATTCATTCATCAATTTGCTTGGTTTCTCAGATGCTAGTGAACGTGCCTATGGGGCGGTTATATATATCCGCATTGGGTCACTTGAATCTAACACCTCAAATGTATCACTACTATGTGCCAAGTCAAAAGTATCCCCACTTAAAAAGGTATCTTTAGCACGTTTAGAGTTATGTGCCGCACACCTTCTTGCATTATTAATGAAATCTGTTCTCTCAACTATTGAGATTAGATGTAAGATTGACAAAATGTTTGCATTTTCTGATTCAACTATTGTACTTTCATGGATACATTCCTCACCGCATAGATGGCAAACCTTCGTTGCCAATCGCACCGCAATTATTCAAGAAATTATTTCTGAAGAAAATTGGTTTCATGTTCCTGGAACTGAAAATCCAAGCGATATTGTATCCCGCTCCGTTACTCCTAATGAATTTTTGAAAACCTCTTATTGGTTTAATGGTCCAGCCTGGATCTCATTGCCACAGAGTCAATGGCCTGTGACTAATTTTAAAAAGGAAAATGCCTATCAGAGTATACCT